>VXBL01004751.1:2738908-2801133 GCA_013400195.1 Aramus guarauna | reverse complement strand
TTTTTCTGCCTTTTTGAAAAAAAAAAAAAAAAAAAAAAAAAAGCACTAATAAGATGACTGCTGTTTTGGTTTGGTTTTGTTTATTTATTTATTTTTTAAGCCCAGATAAGAATTTATCTATTACAAATGCCTACCAGGGAAAGCTGCGTGCTTGTCGGATGCCACATAATGAAGAGGCGCCTACCTGCTGCCTTTCACCACGTCTCGTTTGCAGTGACATCTGTGGGTTTCAGATTGCAGAAGTCAGTTTGTGTTACGGGCTGAAGTCACTAAATTATGAGGGGCCACAGAGGCCAGATACAGCACAGCTCCTTGGTTCGGATTTGAGATACACAAACCTCTTCTTCATACGTGGTACTTGAGATGCGTTTTAGTTTCTGTGGGATTTTTGCCACATAGCTTCACTGAATAAAACTACTGCACCCGAGGGAGAAAAGTATTGGCGCCGTCAGAGAACTAATTTTAGGAAGGCAGAGAATAAAGCTGTCAGCTTTTCCAAGCTGAAAGAGTTTCCCAAAGGAACTTTTTTATTTTGTGAGGAAAACTACCAGAGGCTTGTAGCATTACTGGTATTGATTTTAATGTTACAGTTTGCAGTCTTTATTTGCAAGAACATTTTGATTAAAATGACGTGTCTTTGATTTTCCTTCTCAAAATGGGCTTGATTTTAATATTGATTTTATGACAGTTTATAACATGTAACTAAAAGGGTTAAAGTATTTTTTTTTTAAATCAAAACCACTGTTCTGTTATTAATGTTAAAGTGATTATGAGTCTGAATTATTAACATTACTTTTTTTGAAGGAAGCCTCAGGTCATGTTTTGCTCTCAGGTCATATTTGGTTCTGTGTCAGAATAAACTCAAACGCCAAACTACCACAATTTTTCATGGAAGAGAAACTCTTAGATTGAAGCTGCTCTGTTGCTTGACTTCTGTCAAAATAAGTCATAGATAGAACATATATATTGGTTCCTTTTGCTGATTCCCTCAAATAAGATTAAAGAGAATAAGAGGACACTATGTCACTTACTTGCTGATTTACCGAACTAGAAAAATAATCAGATCATTAACTCCCATCTTAAAATGTAAGACTAGTCCTCTGAAAAATTTAGTTAATGCTTGCACCTGCCATATGAATTTAAGCAACTCATCCCTCAGCTTTAGCACCTCCGTGACATGCACTGCTAGTGAGTGCATAATTTCAGAGCACAGGTGATTAATGTTACCCTGGTTTGATTCCTTACTGTACGCCAGCATCAGACATCATCACTGCATCTGTGTGATGAGGCAGGCAGGGTGGGACAGGAGCCCAGCGGAGGGCTGTGAGGATGATGAGGGGACTGGAGCATCTCTTGTGTGAGGAAAGGCTGAGAGAGCTGGGTCTGTTTAGCCTGGAGAAGAGAAGAGAGATGAGACGGGATCTCATCAAATCTTATAAATATTTAGTGGGGGGGGTGTCAAGAGGAAGGGGCCAGACTCTTTTCAGTGGTGCCCAGTGACAGGACAAGGGGCAATGGGCACAAACTGGGACACAGGAAGTTCCCTCTGCATATGAAGAAAATCTTCTTCACTTTGAAGGTGCCCGAGCACTGGAACAGGCTGCCTAGAGAGGCTGTGGAGTCTCCTGCTCTGCAGATATTCAGACACAGGGTTCTTCATAAGATCTATGCTCCAAATGTTATCTTTTGCTTTGATAATCTGAAGGGAACTACTTGCTGTCATGGTAGTGATCTTTTGCTGCAAAGGTGCAGCTACTGGATACTTACGTGAAAGAGAATGTGCAATAAAAACAGCTGACAATTATTATTTGAGTAAAAATGGGTGGGATTCATTTCACAAAACTTCAGCTATATGTGACCTAGCTCCATACACCCCAGTGAATAAAGACCAAGAGTCACTTCTGAAGCAAATCACGCTCATCACATCCCAAAGCAGAAACCTTAGCTATGGGAAACTGTTGGTATGACTGGCAAGGGAGGCATAATGGGAAACTGAAACAGCATACGTGCTGCACAGAGGCAGTACAGAGGAGAAGAGAATGTTTCCTTTACTGATTATTAAACAACAGGAGAAGGCCCTTTGACACCTTTTATTTGTAATGAAAAGGCAGGTCTCCAAAGGAAAATGATAACTTAATAAAATATATTTAATCAGGGCCTTCATCTTCAAAGAGGCACTGCTGCACACACGTCTGGCCCCCTCTTTCACAGAAGACGTGTTGACTCATGGTATAAGTACTGAAATGTGCTCAGGCTACTCTTTCCAGAGGCAAGGCAAAAGGAATGTACAGTGTGATGGCATAAAGCCTTTCCAAATTAATCTTTATTATGGTGAATATTCAAGTCCTCAGAAGTGTGAGGAAGGTAAGCTCAGGCTTCCAGAACAACTAATCTACATGGTGATGGATCAATAAAAGACATTGCAGTGGATCTTAACAAAAAGTGCCTCTTACTGCATTCAGCATACACTGAATGTTAAACCAGGTTTTTAGGATGGGTGCATATCATAGTTTGAAGTTTTTCTTCTTTCCTTAAAATTAAAAGCTAAACCAAACCAAATGAAAACCATTGGGATTACTCTTTGTTTTTCATAAAGTACAGGAAATCTTCAGAATGGGCAGTACTGCAATTTGGTTGGATGGTATCAATAACTTAGATCTTTGCTCTGAGCAATGACTTTGTGAGTTTGAGTACTGGCTGAACATTGACTCACATGTGGACAGGGAGTGGAGACGTTGCTCTGATTCTTGGCCCACCAATCTGCACAGGAAGGATTATTATGTGCCCCTTGCATTGGTCGGCAGAAAATTATTTTGGTACTCATTTGTTCTCTAATTTAAAAGGACAACTACCCTTGCATGGGCCTCTTGCAGGAGGCACAAGAACAAAAGGGAAGTGAGAAAAGAGATGACAGAAAAGCATTGAAAGAATTAGGATACTTATCTCGGTGTGTGAGTTGGAGCTTTACCTAACGCTGGAAGCTGCTCTCATTTAACATGTCTGTAAGCACAGACCCACCCTTTGCCATGGGGTGCTGAAAGCAACCAGAGCCACTGCTAGCTGTGCAGTCAGACACAGGAGTCTGGAGATGGACCAAGATGTGTATGACTCTCCTTCAAAAGAGACAGGCTGCATCTCCAAAGCCTGCATATTGCTGATGTATTTGAATTTGGCTATTTTTCAAAATGACTGAGAGAAGCATCAGAAGATTTGGGATCCTGGCCAGAGAGTATCTATTGCATTAGGAATCAGGACTTTCTGAGGTCTGAGTTTATGTCAGAACAGCAGCTTGCTACTCTTAACAATTTGAAACCCCCTCCTCTCTGTCTTTTCAGAGCTGCCTGAGCTTGTAACAGGTCAAATAGCTCTTACCCTCATGTACATGTGTATAATACATTCTTCTGGCTCCAGCCATGCAATTGTCTATACTTCCGAGAAAATGTTGTACCATTATCTCCTGTCACATTTCCATGGAGGGGTGGATGGTAAGAATGATTACTATACAGGTTTGAACAATATTTTCTTGGTTTGTTAGGAGAATACTGTGGTAGGGCCACCTAAGGCTAATGAACAAGAAATAAATGGTGTCAGCAGTGGTTAAAAGGTAATTTAAAGAATTCACAGCAGGAAAAGATAACGCTGTACACAAACTAGTTTATAAATTTCAGACCTTCTTCTTAAAGAGAAGGAGGTGGTAGCTTTCCTATTGTGAATCCAAGGCTCTTTTATTGGAAATCAATCATTTGTTCCATGGGAATCCATTAGAAACCATTAATCATAGCAATCTATTGCACCTCACTGATAAGTTTTGCCGCAGTCTGATGTCCTGGACTTGTATTTACCAATGATTTAGGATGGCTGGCATCTCTAAAAGACATTAATTAGCTGTGCTCCTACTGTGTTTAAATTCTTGCGTAAAAACATTGTAGATTAATCATAGTTTTCCTCTGGGATTACTCGGAACAAACTTGGTATTTTTAAGAGCTAGCTAGGTTTCATGCTAGAGGACTGAGCACATTATTCATAAATAAAAATTCAACTGTGAATATAAAAGGAGGAATAAATTTATAATAACAGCACAGCTTCAGATGATTTTGTGGCTTCAGACTGCAGCTTCAGACCCTCCTTTGAGAGGGTCTGCATTATCTTCGCCATCCCCCATGACATTACAGTCATTCTATTCAGCCCATGGCCTCTTGTATTATCTCTCCAAAAAGGATTTGGGAGAAGAGCAGGCTATAGCTCGAGTCTCCAGCTTGGATGGCATGGAGCTCCTTGAAGAATTGGGAGGCTATAGAGGACAACTCCAAACATTTGTTTTAAAGAACAATAGACATTTTATGTCTTGACATATTGTTAGATTTACTGTGATCATAGCCTGCATGCACTCCTCTTTCTCCTTGCATGTGAATACAGGGCCCCTCCGGCTGGGTGGAGAAGGTTCTTCTCTTCTCCTGCCTGCTTCAGGGGGAGCACAAGAGTGTGTGCTTAGCATGAAGGCATGTGTCTGTCTGCTCTCACACCCGGGCTGGCCAGGAGTCAGATTTGTTTCTGATATGGGCATGACTTGAAGTAACCTTCCTGTCAGATCCAAGCATATAAGGGAGGATATTAGCACTGACCACATTGATGTATTTGTCAAAATTTGATATTTTACTATTTTTGAAGATATTTACTAAGGCTCTTTTAAACACTATGTATGCAAGCAGAAAGGAGATATACTTTTGGGTGAATACCTAAAAGTTTTCAAGATGGTATTTGGACCTTGGGCATATGTATATATTTTAATTTAGTGGGTGAAAGGGTTCCTATTAGTAGAGTAACAAGATAAATTTATCTTGTGATGTATTTATGCATGAGTCTGAAATGTTAGTCTGAGCAGTCTAAACTAGTTAATTGGGAAGTTTTAACATCCAAAAACCTTATTAGACATTTCTATGTTTCCTAAGGAGCTTGCAAGGTTAATCTTCAGCAGTGCTGTGACTCCAAGGACATTAAACAGTAGATATATATTTAATAACTTGTTATATTCTTCATCACCAATATTAGGTTATATACGCTTATTTCAGCTACATAATCTGAGGAAAATAACATGTTGAGGAAGGGGAACTTTTCTTTATAGCGTAAATCTGTAATGTGTCATTTATTTTGTTTATAGTAAACAAAAAAAACCCTTGTGGGTCTAACTTTCTTATTGTTAGAAAGCTTATTTGAAGATTTATAATAAACTTTTAACTTATTGTTTTAGCATGTAAACATAAATATTTCTTTTAAAGACGTCAATAATGTGATGGGTTTGAAAAAAATTATCTTACTGAAAACATATGTGTTTAACTGATTTATGTCTGTCCAAAAGTCCAGAAACGTGCAGCCATGTATCAAGCCCCATTGGTGAGGGAAATGCTTGCATGTATTTTGATTAGAATAAAGAATGCTTTTCCAGTTGTCATGTAATTGGCACATCAAGTTCTGTTGACTAAATGCTGTGTATTTTTGACCTCACTGTACAGCCATGAAATGGTTAGGAGACTGAGCACATCCTCTATCTGCTGATGGGAATGGTCTTCACCCTTTCTTTCAAAAAACCAAGAAGGTCTTGGCCCTTAAAAACACAACTGGTTTTCCTGCCCACTCTTTGCATGATAGAGTATTTGCAACAGATGCTCCTAACAATGAGGAAACTAAGCTTTGACATGAGGGCTGACACATTTCCCATCTCTGTTTTGTACACTAGATCAGGCTGTGGGGAAGTGTGGATATGGGGTGTGAGTCAAAGGGGCACTCGCTGCTGCTCTGACCTGGCCATGGGGCACTGAGCAGCGCTGATACAAACATGAAGGTGCAGGGGCAGAGGGAAAGGGGCTGCAAGCATGGAATACTGTCCCTCCCAATGGTTACGGCACTCTCCTGCTCCTGAAACAGCTTATATGCTTTATGCAATGGATGTTACACAAAGGCAAACTAGGATGTGATGAGCAACAAGCAGTGAACAAGATTGCTGCTTGTGCGCGAAGACAGTCATAATTCTTGGAAATATCTCCACTAGCATTTGCGTGCTGACCTCATCAGTGTCACATACAGAAGTACACTCTCGTCCCAACCTCTACCCCATTGTTTACATACTTACAGTGACTTCATTATGCCCCTTTCGACTTGTCATGACTCTGGAAGCTCATGCTCAGTTGCTCATCCTGTGTGATTCTCACTGAATCCCTGTTCCATATGCAGTATTTAATTTCACAGGCATGGTCCAGATGCTTTGGTCTAGAGATACTTGGCGTTTAAAATATCATTTGTTTGAGTGGGCCCAGACTGACAAGTTGGATGTCTTCATCATTATTATCTGCTATTCTGGCAATCTATGTGTCATGCACACATTTTACCAGCAGTAATATTGTGTATTATTTGAGACCATTAAAAAAACATTATTGAATTAATCCCTGCAAAGGGATCATCCTGTTAGAATATTCCTCACTTCAATATGACTCCATTGACAGCTGCATTTGGGCATCTGCCAATGTGAGTTCTTAATCCATTTAATGTGTTCTCTTCTGGTTTATAAGAAACTAATTTTATAATAAGACTCACATGTGGTACTAAATCAAACACCTTAAAAAAGGCAAAAGTTACCAATTATTTTTGTCAAACAAGTTAGATAACTCATCAAAGAAAACTATAGATACAGTCATCTTGGGGGTTAAGTTAAAGACTATGAATCAAAATACTTTCTAAAGAGAAAAGTACTTAAATATTTCCTAAGGGCTAATTTCACTGAGGGAGTTTAAGACTGGGAGCTTGAACTGTAACCCAGGTGCAGCCTACTTTCAGGTAAGGTCATGAAAAGTGAATTAGTATCCGGTGTAGCATCTTCAGTGGAAAGAAATGAAGATACCTCTTCTTGTTCCTTTCTTGCTCCTCTCTTGCTGGCAGTTTCCTCCCTGAATACCTTACCTGGTAAGCAGTACCAAGCTTGGGTAGCAGTGCAACCCCTCTGTTCCAGACCCACTTTTTAAAAAAGCACTGGCTCTTCCTTATCTTCTGAAAGAGACATGACAGCTTCAGGAGAAGACAATTAACTTTCTTAATGGAAAGAGGCGCAACACAGAATAAAGCATCCAAATTCTTCCCTCTGCTCCTTCTGTCTCTGTTTTGGGATGATTAGTTTAGATGTCTCCCAACTCAGCTTCTGTGCAACCCATTTTTAGGTACTTGAAAGGATATCCGCACAGACTGTTGCCTACTGATATGCACGTGCTCTGCCTCAATCCAAGCTTGGTAAATGTAGGTCTCCACTAGACAAGCTGCCATTTTAGCATGGCGCTCTGCTAATATATTGCGAATATACTTTTCCTCTTCAGAGGGAGCAGCAGTATATTGCACTTAGCAGCCCTTTCCCATCCCAGCCCTACTGCCAGAAGTGAAAATAATAAACTCCAGGGTCTTCAGCTGAAGGCCAGGCTTTCAGTACGTGAGTGCTTTTGTGGCTCTAAGTATTAGCATTTGGTAATAGGAAAATCTACTTTGAAAGCGTAATATGAGATCATTCAAACTAATATCACATTAAACTTTTTTTTCTTTTTTAATTTGTCTTACTTCAACAGGTGCCTGTAAGCTGAGAACAGTAGCTCTACCAGTCTTATAAATGTTAATGGGTCAGAAACAACTCTTAGGATGTTCCATACTAATAGTGATATTATGCAAAATAACAGCATGCAAGGAAAACCATGTAGACTTTTGGGAACCATAATATTCTGTCTTTCCAGATCTATCCAGTCATATATATATCACAATTTTAAAATACCATAATTCCCTTGTATGTGTCATCAGTCGGTTTTATGAGCTTTAGGGTAATTTAACTGTGCAGGTGTTGAAAGATTTAGAGTTACCGTCATCAGCCATTCCTTCAGGTAATCATTGTTACTACAGAAGATGGGAGGAAATGGATATAAATATAATGATCTTGACAAATTGGAGAAATGGTCTGAAAAAATTATGTTGCAGTTCAATAAGAACGAGAACAAAGACTAAGATGAAAATGAGACCAGCACACAAGACAGGAGAAAGGCAATTAGTTCCTAAGGAAAGGATCAAGAGTTGTGTTATAAAGATAGCCATATGGAGTAAAGTCAAAGGTGCACCTGGACTAGTGTCGGTTTCTGACAGTGAACAACATTTCATGCTTAGGAAAAGACTACAATAAACAGGCAGGGCAGAGTGCCACCTCTCCTGATGCACTCTTCGCCCTTCTGGCACTCTGGCTTAGGAGTTTACTGAAGCAGAGTCACATCTCCAACATCTTATTTTAGAATACCTTAGTGGATCTTTCATGATTTATTAAAAAAATCTTTGGACCTATTAATATTTGTGTTATCTAAATCATCTTGTGGCAAAAGGTTTCACAATCTGTGTACTGCATAAATCTTTGCTTCCTTTTGTTTATGTTAAACCTGCTACCTATAATTTCATTGTGTGCCCTTTATCTTATATATTATGCAAAATAATATATAATTGTTCCCCATTTATGCTTTCCATGACTTTTTTTTTAATTAAAAAAAATTATAAATGTTGATTACATATTTCTAAATTTTTGGGGTCTACTCTATGTAATTTGTCCTCAGAGGCTATCACATGCTTCTGACAATCCTTGATAATCCTTGTCACATTTCTAAGTGATTCTTCTTCTGATTCTACTTTACCAGTTTCTGATATCTGCTATATGATTTCTGATATCTGGTAGCCAGAATTGCACTCGACATTTGAGACATAAATGCACAAAGGTTTTATTCAGTGACCCTATGTAGTTTTCTTCCCTTTCCTAATAGTTCCGCATATTCTAATTGTTTTTGTGACTGCTGTTGAGTATTGGGCTAACATTTTCAGAGAATTGTTCACAGTATATCCAAAGTCTCATTTCTGAGTCATAAAATCTTATTGAAAACCTGCTGCTGTACCTAGAGAATTGCAGTTACTTCTCTTCATGGGATTTATTTTGCATTTATTGACTTCAAATTTCTTCTGAAATCTTTTCACAGTTTATCATGATATCCTTCTTCAGCTATTTTCAGCCAGTTTAGCTGTGACTAACCTGAAAGTGGGAGCTAGTATTGCACCCCAAATATTAGCCCGTCTCTGACTTAGAAGTGGATCTGTATACTTACATGAGTTTTTTGCTTATGTGCACAGCCACTCAGATTATAAGTATGTATGTGTGCAGATACCTGATTTGTGATTACCCAGTTGACATTTATGCACGTAAATCAGGCATCCACAAACATCTGTGTTTGCCTGCCACTGAAAATCTGGTCCCCAGTGAATTAAATGCCATCCTACTTAAAAAACATAGCTTCATGCTGCACAAGCACTATGTGTATATAATACAATCTATGAGTCCCAGGACTAAAAGAAAAGTCAGTCATAAACTCTGCATCTTGGTGCTATTGGTGTCTGTTGTGGTTTAAGTCCATCTGGCAACTAAGTCCCACATAGCCACTCGCTCACTCTCCCCAGCGGGATGGGAGAGAGAATTGGAAGAATAAAAGTGAGAAAGCTCATGGGTTGAGATAAAGACAGTTGAATAGGTAAAGCAAAAGCCATGCACGCAAGCAAAGCAAGACAAGGAATTCATTCACTGCTCCCCACCGGCAGGCAGGTGCTCAGCCATCTCCAGGACAGCAGGGCTCCAGCACTCTTAACAGTGACTTGGGAAGGCAAACACCATCACTCCAAATGTCTGCCCTTCCTTCCTCTCCCCCCAGCCCTTTATATTCTGAGCCTGATCTCATATGGTGTGGGATATCCCTTTGGTCAGGTGGGGTCAGCTGTCCTGGCTGTGTCCCCTCCCAACTTCTCGTGCACCCCAATCCTACTTGCTGGTGGGGTGGGGTGAGAAGCAGCAAAGGCCTTGGCTCTGAGTAAGCACTGCTCAGCAGTAACGAAAACTTCCCTGTGTTATCATGTTATCAGCACTGTTTTCAACAGAAATCCAAAACATAGCCCCATACCAGCTACTGTGAAGAAAATTAACTCGATCCCAGCCAAAACCAGTACTTCTCAAAAGTATAACAGATTACTCTGGAATGGAGTCTGTAAACTGATTAATGACGACACCGACAATGTGGCCTGATGGAATCTTCTATAGTTTTCAGACAAGACTGAACTGGAAAAAAAAAAAAAAAAAGCTTATACGCAGTGTTTTTTTGTGGACAAATGCAATTTCCCTTTGTTCCATTTTATAACTATGAAAGAAGTGTTACAGGGCCTTCACTCAAATTCTTAAAGATAAGAAGAAAACTAGGCAAATAATTTTCAAAATGAGGTTTGCCCAATTAGGTGTGAGTTACCTGAATGCCTGATTGCACACCCAATTGGCACATTAAATTTGTCATGGTTTCTTAGTTTGGGTAATTGTGCATGCAAATGAACAGGTAGTCATGTAACCTATAATTTCCATAAGTAATTGACATATTTGCATGTGTAATTACTTTCTTTGTAACTGAAACTCAAATTTTGACTACCTTAAGGTTCATCAGGAGCATGAGCTTTGGTCCTTTCATCAGGAAATGAAGTTCAATGATCCACTGACAAAATGGAGTTCATCTTACAAAAATGGGGAATTAGCTTGCCAGCCTAGATTATCCTAAAATGTTCTCTTGCTGTCCTAGGAAAGAGGGATACCAGCCTGGATCAGCAGTGATAGCTGACAAGATCCTAGCTCAATGTAAGAAACAAAGATCTAGATACAAAAAGATTATTCTTAGTAGCCACTAAGTAAGATTTTTTTTTTTTTTTAGAAGGAATAAAAATGGGAATAGCTGGTCAGCCCATCAAAGGTTCTTATACTATATACCATAGATACTATATAGGCATCTATATATTAACACAAGAATGTAATGTCATTGCTGTTGTGAAGTAACTGGCATAACAGACATGGGATAACTCATATGACTAGAAGATGAACATAAATCTGCATAGTATGTTCAAGAAGGACAAACAAAGGAGAGGGGAAGAAGTATTACCTTGTATATGCAAGATAACCCACTTGCTTGGTGGTTGAAAACGTATGCCAAAAGTCTCTGGTTAATAGTTAAGTAGAATAGGGAAGAAAGACTGCAGGTATGTTGACAGATATTGACAATTTGGTCTGAAAAACCAAGAGGAAGCTTAATGGTGACACAAATAGGAATAAATGGCAAAACAGAAATAGGATGAAACATCAGATCTTTGAGACAGAATGTGGAATTTATGGAGGACTATAAGCTGAACAGAAGTTAGTAAGATTGTACAGCTGTGAACATCATACCTGGGATGTATACTCAGAAATGCAGCCCACAGCTGTGGAGCCCACACTCCTCTCAGACCTGTATTGGCAAGCTAGGTTGCTGTGGCTGTTACACTTTGAGAAAGATGCGATGCGACCAGAGAGAGTCCGGGACAATATCTAGAAAAGATGGCCTTTGAGGAAATATTGAAAAAAATGGACCTTGGTAAGACACAGAAAGGGAAATGGTTGGGACAAGGTAAAAGACTTCAGGTGTACAGAAGTCTGCTACAAGGAATGAGAGAATAAACTATTTCTCAAGTCTTTGGTAGATAAAGAAACAGTAATAACCTTTCTTTTCAGCAAGAAAAGATCAAGTTAAATATTAGGAAACACTTCCTACCTATACCAGAAAGTGATGGTTCTAGTCAAAAATATGGCTTTGTATTCTACGAGCTGACAGAGGCTGTGAAATCTCAATTGCTGGACATATTAAAAACAATTTAGCCATATGTCTTTCATGAATGACACAGGGATAATTGGTCCTGCCAGAGTTGGGCTAACTGATATTCTCAGGGTTGTTCCCAACTTTTCATTGTATAATTCTGTTATTTTATGGTTGTATTTAAAATGATGCATTTTTAGTAATTGCTTAGGCTTTTACAAAAACAAGATTGAAAAATTTTAATAACTCAGCAGTGTGTAGTTTCACAGCTACCTACAGTTCCTGTTCTTCCTCTGGCTTCTTTATTCAGTGGCTGTTTCCAGGAAAACAGAGGCTTAGTGGCTTAATGTGTTTGTCCCTTTGGAGGGACCCTGAGGAGAGGCTGGAGGTAATTTCAGCACCCAAGAGAGAAACAATCATGAAGGCTTTATTCCTCTGAAAGTTGGCTAATCCAAGCAGTCAGAGCTGTCAGGGTTGGATAATTCACAAGGTCTCTCAAGAGCAAAAGGACTTTCAGTCTGATTTTCATCATTACTTATCCTGACTTCATGGTCTGAGTATTTCTGGGAGGCAACTGCTGAAATGGTACAAAACCCCCAGACTCATACGCTGCACTTTGGATGGGAGCTCCTTTTGGCTCTTTGATCCAGAAACCTGAAAGCTGAAAACAGGTACTGGGGAGGGCACACAATGGCTGCCCATACAGGCAGAGTCTTCTATCTTTCCTGAAGTTTATATCCATAAAAGCCATGTGCAGTTTCAAGCAAAAAGCTGGCAGAACACCAAAGTTCTAATAAAATAGATATGAGTTATATTTTTAATGAATCATAGAATCATAGAATCATAGAATCATCTAGGTTGGAAAAGACCTTTAAGATCATCACGTCCAACCACTACCCTAACCTTGCCATCCCACCACTAAACCATGTCCTCAAGTACCTCATCTATCCTTCTTTTAAATACCTCCAGGGACGGGGACTCAACCACCTCCCTGGGCAGCCCATTCCAGTGCCTGACAACCCTTTCTGTGAAGAAATTTTTCCTAATGTCTAACCTAAACCTGCCCTGGCGCAACTTTAGACCATTCCCCCTGGTCCTATCGCTTGTTACCAGGGAGAAGAGGCCGACCCCCACCTCACTACAACCTCCTTTCAGGTAGTTGTAGAGGGCGATAAGGTCTCCCCTCAGCCTCCTCTTCTCCAGGCTAAACAACCCCAGTTCCCTCAGATGCTCCTTGTAAGACTTGTGCTCCAGACCCCTCACCAGCTTTGTTGCTCTCCTCTGGACATGTTCCAGCAGCGCAACATCCTTCCTGTAGTGAGGGGCCCAAAATTGAACACAGTATTCGAGGTGCGGCCTCACCAGCGCCGAGTACAGGGGCACAATCACTTCCCTACTCCTGCTGGCCACACTATTCCTGATACAAGCCAGGATGCCATTGGCCTTCTTGGCCACCTGGGCACACTGCTGGCTCATATTCAGCCGGCTGTCAACCAGTACCCCCAGGTCTTTCTCTGCCATGGAGCTTTCCAGCCACTCTTCTCCAAGCCTGTACCGTTGCATGGGGTTGTTGTGACCAAAGTGCAGGACCCGGCACTTGGCCTTGTTGAACCTCATACAGTTGGCCTCGGCCCATCGATCCAGCCTGTCTAGGTCCCTCTGCAGAGCCCTCCTCCCCTCGAGCAGATCAACACTCCCACCCAGGAGTGGGTGAAGATTACTTGGTTTTAATAATTCTGATTATTTTAATGAAGATTTAATAAAGACAATAATGAAGATTCATGGTCAAATTTTATAGAACTGAAAACATCTAGCAATGCACACGAGCTAGCATACCTTTACAGTGGTAGAGACCTTTATCACCTGTCTGAGTCTTTCCCCACCCTTCCCACAGCAGCAGCGGCTGGGCCAGGTGAGCATTGCTGTCGCACTGGATCTGGGCTGTGTCTGCACCTGGCTAGTGCAGATGGGGATGGCACAGTGGGGAACATCTAAACCACAGTAGTAGTACCAAAAGTGAGTTGCTGGCATGACCCTGAATTAAAGTTAGAAGCCAAGTTTGGTGTATCTGGAGAAAAGAGAGAAATTCTCCACAACTTGGTGTGGGTTACTTGACTGTCAATATTTCACGAAAAAGGAGCATCAGCTTCTCAGGTCAACATACACAAGGGCCTTGTGTGAAGCACCCAGGAATTGGCAGGAAGCCCATTACTGTTAAGAATAACAATTAATAACACCTGTGCTTGCAGTTCTGTGGGTATAATTCTGAATTTATTACCTTCAACTCCAAATAATAAGGCTCTGCTTCCTCTTACAGCAAAGCCTGCGTGGTATTGGGGAGTGAAATGAATCTGGGTGAAAGCAGCAGACAGAGGGGGTCTGCTCCAACAGCAGCAGCCAGCAAGCACGGGTTGGGTGTGCTGGCAGCTTGGAGGTGTCCACCTCCTGGGGACTTGCTCACGGGGGGGCTGGCAGCCAGGGACCATAGTGCCAGGTGTGGCAGGGAGTGGTGAGGAAGGTTATGTTAGCAGCCTCTGAGTCTGCAGCAGGAGGTTTCTCTAGAAGTGACAAAGATGAGCCCTGTCTGCAGGAATCAGGCAACAGTCAATACCTGTCAGCCTGGGATCTCACTTGAGCTCCCAGAGCCACAGCCTGCTGACCTCCGCGCTGCATGAAACGAGCTGTGAGGAGCAACCTTTGAGAAGGATATGAGTCAGTGAAAACCAGTGGTGCTATGCAGAGGTTTGCCTTACCGAAGGCTGTTGTGCAGTCAGATCAAGCAGGTGTTAGTAAGACTCCTGGTCTCCGAAGGATTTCTGTGCAGCAAAGCCCAGCAGAAGCCAGGCTCCTGTACCGGCAGCTCAGCTGGGGCTGCAGCTTCCCTTGGGAGAGGGGAAGGGAGGACAAACACATTTGCCATTTATATTGATAACGGAAAAGATCACTCATCTTTGCAAATTCAGTCTCAAAGTCATAGCCATAGTATTCTAGCTGCTTTTTTAAACTCCGAGGATCTCTGCACTATTAAATGATCAGGCATACATTCACACAAGCACTCTCTTCAAAATATAAATCAAAACATACTGGTGCTGAAAACTCAGTTGCATAATTTCTATTAGAGAGCTCATTTTATTTGGTATGTGAATGCTGCCGTAAGACCTGTTTACAGCTATCAGGAGTTTTCCATATAAGTGCATATATTCCCTGGGCTAAAGTAATTACATTTAAATGATGGTTTTGCTTTCAGAGTACTGCAGAAGGACAAATATTCAAACCTCAGAGAATTCACAGTGAAATGGTGTCTTAGTAGATGCATTTCAGTTCCACTTGCAGCAATCTTGATCGTTTAAGGAAGATCTGCAGAACAAAATTGTTCTATGTCTTATGAAAACACATGCAGATGCTGCTTTCCTTCTAATATTTTAACAAGGAATTTCTTCAGATGTTATTGCTATAAATTAAATTTTTGCTCTTGTGTCTCAGTTTCTCATATATATACACATGCCCATGGACAAATCCTGACTTATATTTCTTGATAGTCAAAGAAGACATGGAATAGCATGAGACCCCTAAAAATTCTTAATAGTAGGCAGTGAAAAGAAGTAGGCTGGGAAGCTGCAGGTAGGTGACATCTTGAAGGTGTCTCTGAATGAGCCTTTACATAGTTTTCTACAGAAGGGTGTCCAGTAACATCTGTCCAGAATAGATAGAAAATATGACGGACTTAAATTTTAAAGCTTTTTCAATGAGTATTCTTCCAAGATTAAAGTGAAGCAAAGCAGATCTTCCCCTTAAGGAAATATTTTACTTAACAGTAGCTGATAAGAATTTTTATACATCACATTTGTATTACTTGTGTAGCTGTAGATGTGATGGTAAGAACTTGAAACAAGGCTGTTTCTTTTCTGCATTAATTCTGCTGGAGTCGTGTTTCTGTAAAAATATTTCATTGATAGGATGGCTTTGTGAGGCCCTTTCCTCCCAGTGTAATCAAAAGTTAGGGTAAATGGAAAAGACCATTGCCCTCTGTATTATGGCTAAGGAACACAGCTCCTCTCTTTCTCTGCATTGTTCATCGCTACATTGTTCTTTCTCTACAACGATCATCTAGTCCTCGTTGGTGAGAAATTTCCTGCTATTCTCAAGTAGTGCATTAGCAATGACAGTGCCAGCTACTGGTGCAGGAAGCGTAGGTAAGGTTGATGTAAAGATAGTGAAGCACTGGAACAGGGCACCGGGGAAAGTTTTTGCATCTCGAGTATTGGAGAGTTTTAAAAAATAAGACAGGTGAAAATCTGTTGGCAATAGTTTAGGCACAGCTTATCTTGCCTACTCAAGATCCCTCCCAGTTCTGTTTTCTATTATTTATTGATTTTTATCACATATTTCAAGCTGTGTGGTTTTGTTTTGTTTTGTTTTATTGTTTCTTTTTTTTGGGGGGGACATTGACTTTTTTTTCTAAGCTCTGTCCTCCAGTACTGTGACAACCTAACCCGTCAATGAAAAAATATAAAGTAAGTTCCTACCTACAGAGAAACTCTGAAATCGCTGACTCTAAGGTAGCCTGAGGACACAACACAAGAAGGATTTAACAATAAACCCCATTCTTAAAACAAATCATTCTGTGAACAGTGGAGCTGAGGAAGCCTAGTATCCTGTGGATTCTTGCACAGCATTTCTTGCCTGTCCGCCACCATAATGCCAACTACCTGCAACTACTCTATGTCCCCTACCATGATACTTCCCATTCTCCTGCAAATCCTCTTCAATCAGTCAGAACAGGAGCTTCATTTTTCTCACACAGCAAAAGATACCAATCTTCCCCAAGAACCTAATTTGCTTTACCTATTTCTTTGTCATGCTGCTCGTGCAAGCGTCAGTTGATTCAAAACTGTGGAGATGGTGACTTGCTGGCTGCTGCTGCTGTTGGGCAAGATACAGAAGCACCCACATGTCCCTACCTTTCCACCACCAGCTGCACCATCGGTGCTCCACCTGACTGGTGGTTTTCATTGCGCTTGCGGGAACTTCGTGGGGGCTCAGTACCTCTGTAAAAATTTGGTTAATATTTGTTAGTGCCCAAAAGTGACTCCGACAGACTGGTGGACAGACAACATGATTACTGAAGTCTCGATTAAATTAGATAAAGTAAATCTTACAATTTTAAAGATAATGAAGTTTTTTGAAAACTGGCTCATGGTTTTTGAACTGCTGGAATTGGCTGGTCTGTACAAAAAGTGCTTTATAATAAATAACTCTGCAATCTAATATCTTGTAAGCAGTGTCATTGGCTGCTTTAAATAAGCCTCTTTCTTTACCAGGAATGTAATACCACTCTTACATTTTAACCCCAATGATGTAGATTTGTTCTGGTAGAATAATATATCATTGTCTGGAACTGAGAAAATTATGACTGGTTCCGAGTCACATAAAATAAATTCTTTCAAAGCTGATAAAAGATGTCCTGCAGATCTGATTAAGAATTTAATCACTGGAGAGCTGCATGTTCTGGTATCAGGAGCTGTTTTAGAAATATGCCCGTATGTGTTTACACCACCTGCTCTCAGGAAAGGACAAAACTGCTACTGGTTCTTGTTAGAATTCCTTTGTTTTGTCAGCAGCTATGGATTTTTTTAAAAAATAGGTTTAGATTCTTTTTTCATTGGACATAGTGATTATAAAACCAAAGATTGTCTTTGGAAGAATAACTTGACAGTAGTTTATTAAGAGCAGTAACTTTTAAATTATTTTGTGTGTAGAATTTTGGTTTTCATAACTAAACAGACAAAATACTGTATTAACCTGAAGCATATACATGAAATATTCATTTGCAGAATGAGCTAAAAAAATATTATGAAATGATAACACTAAAGACTCAGAAATAATACTCATAAAATTACTCAAAGGTAATATTGCTGAAGGACATTCATTCAAATATCTTTTAAATTTCCCTGCTATGATTTAATATGACAGGAAAGACACCTCAAAGACTCTACAGCAGCAGGGGTTTGTGACTTTGCTATGATCATCTAACCTAATCCAGTTAGAAGGCCAGGTCTGGAAATCATAGCTCTAAGACTTAAAATGGGAGGACATTTACTGGTGATCTATTGTTTTCTGGTTGCAGGTATAAAGTAGAAAATGGGCATGAAACAAACCTATCATCAAATGCCAGCCTGCAAATCACATTTGAAGACTGAGTGTACTGAAAATAATATTTTGTCAATGCTATGCTTTTTCTATAGTTAAAACAGCAGAAAATTATAGTGGCTTTGACTTCTGTACACTTATCCCTAATCTCATGTTGACTTTTTGTTGTCAGTAGGATTTGGTTGTCCTCAGGCCAAAAAAAAGCTTATATTCTTATTCACAGTGAAGTTGGGACTTACTGTCATCACATCCTCTGTCATCTCCTTTCGGACTGGAGAAGTAGAGTGAGTCCTGACATGGAGTATATGTATATACTTCAGTATACTGAAGCTTTGATTTCATAGAATATTGTATGGGAAGTTGAAGTGTGATATAACATTGCTTCATGCATCTCAAAACCAGCAATGAGAAAGAAATGTCTCTCTCCCCTGAAAGTGATGAATACCTGTCCTTATTTTTGATATTTGGACATTGCATTTAGATTAAAAATTTCTCTTCTACAAAAGTGTGTGGATATGTATTGTATAACCTGCTTATATTCAAACAAGCATTCTCCTTAATGGTTTTTACCTTTCCTTCACAGTTAGTTACTCCCACCAGTTACATGTTGTGGTGGTGTAACACTGTTGTACAGGTACCTCAGCAGATCTAGGAAATTTGATGATGTGGAAAGACAAGGCCAGCATTGTCTCCTTTCAGTTCTACAGCAATTGAAAACATATTCTTCTCTGTGGTCCCAGTGGGACCGAGGGGCAGGCTGCCCGGGGAGGCTGTGCCGGCTCCGTCCTGGGGGGTCCCCAGCCCTGAGGGGGCACAGCCCTGAGCAGCCCGGTCCGACCTCAGTGCTGAGCCTGCTGCGGCAGGGACGGACCGGGGACCTCCCCAGCTCCCTCCAGCCTGAGCTGTCTCTGACCCTAATAATAACCTGGCAGAGTGTGTTAGTACTCTTTACCTTCACTAACTGTAGTATTCCCACATTTTTACTGATTTTAGTCCACCTCTGGGTAAAGATGAATTTAGGGACAAGACTGCATTTGTTGATGCCAGTTTTATCATTATATTAGGAAGGAAATATCAATCTGAAACATGTAAAGCCAACAAATCCAATAGTTCTGTGATTAAAACTTCCTTTATGGTCCTCTCCATATGAACAGTAAAATATCTGTCCCTTCTGGAATGGTCAAATGAAGGTTTTGTTATCAATGGAAGGATGGGATCTGTTTCTCTGCATCAAAAGAGATAGTCGCTTGTATAAGGAAAAATTCGCTCAGGGTTTTTAGTTTGAGATCTGAGAAATTAAGAAACTCCAAATATTTATCTGGTAATAAAATGACCATTGAGTATTTCACTCTGGGGGATACACCTTTATGAAGATAATCTGTGTAGACAGCAGCACATAGATGTTTTCAGTGGACTCTAAAGAAGTTGATTCTGAAAAGGTTGTGGAGGTCTTTACTTTGTGTATTGGGATGCTGTTTTGCCTCTAAATGTTAGAGGACTTCCATGACTTCTTTTCACTGTGAGCTGCTACTCATGCAACCACCTGATAAGTCTTTCCCAGAAATGTCTTTGCCTTATATTTCAAGAATATTTCAAATTCTCTCTATTGATGAGAAAGGTATCCTTTGCAGCAGAGATATCCACTCAGTCAGGTGAATCTCCTCTTCCACTCTTCTACTCTAGGAGGTTTGTGGGTGGCTCTACAAACTCAAATTCACCTGTACAGACCACAAGTTACCTTTAAACCCTGACTGTTACTGCAGGTCATGGAGGTGTTCTTTGAAATATGTTAGCATGCCCCACCAGCAATGATTTTCTCCACTGCAGAAAAGTCTGTGCGGATTAAGGAATTTTCTCTCACAAAGAGCTTGCAGAAAGATTTCTGGCATTTTATTCATCCCTTTTGCAAGTAAATGGGTCAAATAAAACTCATATCTTCGAAAGACAATCAGGTTTTTAGGGACAGGTTGCACATGTTGCTAGTTGTACCCTCAATACTTTACATTTGAACTGACATAGGGAGAAGTGAAATGATAGACATGGCTAACCTGGTCTCAATGCAAAATTGTTAATGGCAAGGCTGCTCTTGTCTCCTATCTTATTTCCCTCTGCAGCTATAAAATGATGAGCACTCCTTAATAATTTTTGATGTGGGCCTTGTGGTTTTTCTTCAACACATCAACATATCATATTGGAACTGTACAAGTGTGTCAAAGTTTTGAGGAACATATTTCATTTCAGAAGATGATCCTTATGTGTGTATGTTTTGTTTATTTTTTTCACCACAGTGACAGGATTGCTGTATCAGATCAAACCACTGGCTCATCATATTTTATAGTGTGCCTCTTGCCCTAGGTAATATCTTAGGCTTTAAAAAAATGAAGAAAAAATCCGGTAATGCACCTAGACTATTAAGCAGCACTCTGGATCCAAGTTGGGTATAGACAAGATTTCTTTCTGATCTCTTTCACAAGATATGTTTCTATAGCAAAGATTTTCTTATCTGTTACTTCAGATGCATCATTTCTCCAGTGATACAATTCACCCTTTTTAAAAAATAAGTCCATAATATTTGATGCAATATAAGGGGCTTAAAAAAATAATCTACAAATCAATGTGAATCTGCAAGAGGGTTTTAATTAAGCATTAATGAGGCAGACCAGGAATCATGATGCTTTTGCATATAAAGACAGACAGAAATGGAAAACACTTTAATTATTATTATATTGCTCCTTTCTTTCAAAAACAACCCATCACTTTTATCTCTAGTTCTTTGTTACTTGGTCTGGGTCTTTTGTCTACAGTTAAGATCATAGTGATTTGCTGAATCAAAATAACAGATATCTGCTGAAGGGGATATGAATGCACTATTGTTACTCTGCTGACCTTTAGTCAAGAACATAAATACATACTCAAAGAGAAGGAAGAATTGGGGGTTTCTTTTGAAAAGTTTTCAGTGTACTGAAGGTTTACATTTTTAATTGCTATTGGTCCATGTAAAAACAATTGGTGTGCAGATGGAAGGCATCATTTCAACAGCCTTGTTTCTCTAGAAGCTGCAGCTACCGTACTGCAAACGGATAGCTGATTAATCAGCGAGCTGGCTGGAAATCTGTGTTTAGTTCATTTTCCAGATCTCCCACAGACTTGCACGACCTTGGGTAAATCACCCTTGCTAAATCCTTGAAGAAACATCTGTCATTTTATGCATTTCATAACCCCTGTGCAATGAATAGGAAGCTATATAGCCCAGCTTTGTATGACCTTCTTGCTGATTAACTATGGTAGGAACTGACCCTGCATTACTTAATGCTACACAGAGCGGGGGACCAGAGCTGGGATTTAGGCTGAGGGAATCACAGGGCAGTTCTGGTTGGAAGGAAGCTCTGCAGGTGATCTGGTCCCACAGAGCTGAACTGTTGTCAAAGCTATATCATTTTACTTGGAAACTGACTGGGCTAGTGAAATTTTGAAAACCTCTGAGGAGGGAGCTTCCACAGCCTCTCTGGGTGCCTGTTCTGATACTTGCCACTTTGATGGTGATTTTTTTTTTCTCTCGCTGGAACTTGTGACCATGGCAGCTCTGAGAAGAACCTGGTTTTGCCTCTTCTGCAACCTCACTCAAGGTTGTGGAAGATGCCAGTTAATCTTCACTCTTAGCTTTCCTCTCTCCAGGCTGAAAAAACCCTGTTCCCTCAGCCTCTCCCCATGTCGTGCGAGCCTCTAACCATGCTGCTGGCCCTCCTCTAGCCTGTCTGCAGGTCATGTGGCAAAATTGGAGCCAGGGCACCACATACCTCCTCATCAATGCCAAGCAGAGTGGAATAATCATTTTCCCCAACCTGCTTACTGTACTCCTGTTAATGCAGCACAGCTTGCTGTTGGCCTTCATCACTGCAAGGATGCACTGCTGCCTCATGTTTAACTCTTTTCCTACCATAATATCCATGGGTTTTTTTTTTGCAGAAGCATTATCCAGCCAGCCAGTCACTAGCCTGTACTGTTGCATGGGGTTTTTCTGCCCTGCGGCACTAAAATTCATCTTTGTTGAGTCGTGAATTGTTGACCACAACTTTGAGCTAGTTTTTGGTACAGCAAGTGATTCATTCACCCACATTGGAGTTTAGTCATCTGGTTCATCTGCCCAAATCTTACAGAAACTTTTTTTTTGTAATTAGTTTTCTGAATTCCTAGTCCCATTGTTATACCTTAAAATTTTATGCACTGAGTGAATGACAGTAAAAACACATGGGGAAATTTAGCAAATTAAAAATAAAGAGTATTAATTTTAGTGTTTGAATATGGTATCAAGCAGAAGCTGTTCTGGAAAATGTCTATAGCACAAAGATTGAAATTTTCTTGCAGAAGCCTGGGTCAGGCTGACTGGGTAACAGATAGTGGCTACCTCAGTTAGTGCCAAGGGGCACTATCAAGGACCGACTATGATGGCTCTGGCTGAGAGGATGACAGAGGAGCGCTGAGCATCTGCACAGGAGGTCTTGTTTTGGGGACTCTAGGTATGAACAGTTTGGCACGTCCTAAACGCAGCAGAATAATTATTCCACAAACTGCAGGTGGATGCCAAAGATTAATTGTCCCAGCCATCTCATTCCCTGTTCAGTTGCTGCCCTCCCTCCTTGTAGGTCAGTTATCATTTTGTGTAGCTTACTGGTTGTGCATTAAACTCCCAGAGGGATGATGCTAGCAGGGGTTAGCACATTCAATTTCCCTGAAGCAGGAATGTTGAAAACATATACATGCAGTTCATTAGATTTTATTCTCATTAGGGTTCTATTAAACATATTTATTTGACTCTTACTGCTATTTATTCTGTTTTCTCTGGTGTCGTGTATTTACTGGAGTCAAGCATTAATGTTATTGATCAAATCAATTAATGTTATAGATCAAATTTTCAGTGCTATTCCTACTATGTATTTAATTCAATAACAGTTCTATCTCAAGAATAAGTCAAACAAATTTAAGAGCAATGGCCTATTCTTTCTAAAAGAAAATTAAATATTGTAATTTTCTCATTGTAAATGAGTAATTTCAACAGTACATGTACAATTTTTTGAGCATATTTCTATTCCTCCATAATGGAGAAAGATTTTGTTTAGAGAGCACAATGAAGTATTTTTTTCCCTTTGTGAAGGAAAGAACTAAAGAATCATGTTAGGAGAGAGAAGCAGAACATGTAAAAGCACAGCTGCCTGAAGGAAGAAGCAAAAGGAGACAACCATTAAGTAATTGGATTAACCTCTATTCAGCCTTTTTCAGCTGAGTGAGATTTATTTTGATAACATGCTGTTTGTTTTCTTCCAGGTTTGCACAGAATGTAGGAGTCTTTCTCAAAGACTGAAAAAGAAATTGAAGCATGCATCTCAGTAAAAGTCCCTGACTGGGTAATAAAATAATACATCTTTCAGTAACTTGGAATCTGGAACAAGGTTGTCCCAGTAGCCATAACCTGAATAATACACGAATGGAGTCTTATACACAACTACTTTCTGAATTGCAGCTGCAAGGACAATCTGGGGAAGAAATGAGGAAGAAAGTTTCTCTTAATTTACTTGAAAATGGATTTACTGAAGGGAAAAAAAAATCTATTTTAAATTAGAACAAAGCATCAAAATCTAAGGCTTTGCAAAATGGAAGTCCAAAATGTCTTTATTTCAAATAAAATATATTTTCCATTTTTTTAAATTTTTCACCAAGATCTACAAGAATTGGTTGTGCTTAAATTGTCTATGTTTAGCCTAACTGAAAACCAAAATTATTTCAAAGCAGAAAAATGTAAGGTTTTTGTTAGAAAAGATCAAGACAATTTTGAAAGCTAAAACACAGATTTTTTTTCTAATATATTAGCCTATTGCACAGAAATGTAATTGAAAAAATTTCTAACAAACATATAAATTTTTTAACAGCTGTAGGACACACTGGTTTTTCTCAGAGCTTCCACCTTAATTTATCTACTCTCCGTATATTTTGCTTGAGGAGAACTTCAGCAAAGACACAGTGCACCTTCCATTTCTGTGGATGAGGTGTATCAGGATTTCCTTTGTCTGCTCTGAACACGGGTCTGGCATGAGAGTGGTCCAGCCCATGACCTTCAGCTGTACGCATCCAAAACACTCAACCCAGCCACAGCAGCTGCATCTATTATTGAGATGTGGGTGGGTTTGTGGCCAAGGGCTGGCTGGCTGATGTTTGATTTGAAAGGAACCAAAGCGCTGGCTATAGGAAACAGCAGGAACAGATGGTGAAGATAATATTGCTACTTTTTACTCAGAAGTGGCAAGTAGGAATTAAGTTAGTTCACTGCTGGTATTAAAAAATCAGAGAGCTATTATAGAGGAAGGGATCTAGTTTCCTTCCTTATCCTTCACTCTCATTTAGTTATGTAGTTGGGCTCATTTCTTTAAGGCATGGATTTGGTAGCTATTATTTTCAGTTCAGACTTTGCAATGAATTTTACTGAGGGCTATACTTTACAACCATCTGGAGATTGAAAGTGTAACAGAATTCGAGTCTCTGCTCATTAAGAGCATATCTTTCTGGAGTTCACATGCTAATGTTTCTGTTTTTGTACCATCTACACAGTAGGAGCTAAATAAGATTTTGTTTAATTTGTTGGCCTTGGACCAGCTTTGCTAAAGCATCTCCTCTCTCCTCAGGGCAATCTGTTATTGCTGTGGTCGGAAGGAGACACATTCCACCCCTTGCCTCTGAACAGCCCAATTGCCCACAGAAAACAGCGCAGTCAGCAGCCAGCTCGGCAGGGTCCTGCCTTCCAGAGGCCAGTGGGGTGATGGACAGGTTCAATGAAGCACAGACTCTTTCCTGTGCTGAATTGCTACCCGATGGACTTTCACGCATCTTTCCAAACGGCTGGAGGATAGTTACAACCCCAGAAGCTTTGAATAGTGT
This sequence comes from Aramus guarauna, assembly GCA_013400195.1. NCBI lineage: Eukaryota > Metazoa > Chordata > Aves > Gruiformes > Aramidae > Aramus > Aramus guarauna. Next base: position 2,776,354 of record VXBL01004751.1, on the reverse strand, counting down.
CAGGACAAACAAGGAGGTTGCACAGATACCTTGTCCGAGCATTTGGAGTGTCAGAATTCGTATGAAACTGGGACAGAAAGTGTCACAGTAATTACTGAGTCCAGTGTCCTGGCATCATGGGGATATCTACAGCATAAAATCCTTTTCATAAACATATCAAACTCCATCTTAAAACTAGTTAGGATTTATTTCCCCTCTCACTATACGACCTTTGGAAGGGCTATTTCAGATCCTTATTCAGTTAAGGTTACAGATGTCACCTTCTTTCAATTTCATTTACCTATGGGCAGTTGCTAAGCAGTTGTCCTCCTCACAATCTTATTGTCTTCAGAAGTCTGAGTGTTTCACACTGAAGGAAATTTTGTGCGTGGCTTCTTCTTTATATCTTTTACAGTCCAATCCTTTTTGTTGAGAAAATGCTCATTTCACCACATAAAATGGTATAAATCAAACTAGTGTATTTTGCTTAGCTAAAAGATTCCTCCTTGAGTTGTCTGGGATGGGATTTCCATGAGAAGTCGTAATTGAAGATCCAAAAGATTATAAAATATCTAAAGGTTCATGCCTCCTTTGTGATCTCACAGATTTAGGTACAACACTGAGCAAAGTTAAGGAAAATTGCTAATATTTTTCCACACTTCATCTTTCCTGATGACACTTTATTCCCAGAAAATGTCTGGTTTTATGCTGAAGATCCAGTGCTGGACTAACTATATAGTTTTCACAGACTCTAGCAGCTCCTAGAGAAAAAAAAATAGTTAGGAGCCAAGTTTCAGATTTACAACTCCTTTCTCTCAAATTTTGTGCAGAAGTTCAGCTCTGAAGAAACAAGAGAGTAACGATGTAATTAAAATGTCAGAACCGTTACAAATAGCGTTTCAGACAATACAGTTTCCTACTGGCAAATCATGGGTAAGCCTTAAGGAAATTGTATGGACTTGTGTGCTCTCTTCCTTTTGTTAGCAATGTGGAGCAGGATCTGAGCTTAAATTGTAAAAAATACTTCTTTATTCCTGTGATTAGTTATGAAACAAAATCAGATGTAACCACCAATGCGTATAAAGGCATAGATTAAACAACCTTTCCTCTACTGTCCTTATGCTCGGCATGTAAGTGCTTTGATGCAGGGATAACAATAGCGAGATCTCTGTCTCTGCCTTGGTTTCTTGCCCTGGGCCTGATGCATTAGGGAGTGAAAATGTGGAGTTTTAGATAAATGTGAGCGAGCAGGATTTTACCAGACCCTTTGCCCAAAAGGACCTTAGTAATATGCTCTTCATACAATTTTCACTCACCAGAACAAAGAACTGGATGTTCTTGTTTAGAGCCTTGTGCATCTCATATAGCCCAGATGCCAATGCTAACATTTCACTCTCCATCCTCTTTCATGTTTTGGGCTGGCGAAGGAATCACGGATGCAGAAAGAGTGAACTGGTGACTTGGCAGGAACCAAACATCATTCTCTTTTGCACTCTTGCCTACCCTGTGCCTTCATTTTTCTTCCAGATTACTGCTACTGACATACACCTATGCTTCTCTCGAGCTACAGGTATCTCGTTCCCCACCTAAATACTAAGTAGCTAGAAGGTACAGAATCGTCTGCTATCCTGAGCCCTGACACTAGAGACAACGGGTCATTTCACCTGCTTTGCTATTGCTACGAACAAGGTTGCAAAAAAAGACTCCACGAGAAGCTGAGGAGCTGGAGGTTAAGAGTTGATAGTTTGATGCCAGGAAGCAGCACTGAATCGTTTGAATGTTGAATGATTTATAGAGAATTTATGAGTTTTCATGAGGCAAGCAGAAAGAGGTTTTTTTCAGGTAATGTCATATGTCTAACACATTCTGTGAGAGAATAACCAGAGGAATATCCTTACTAAAATCCTGAAAGGGTCTCCCTGGATTAAATGTGTGGTTTTTTTTTTTTTTTTTTTTTTTCCCTTCTTCTCTCATCAGAAAAGAAAAAAGACTCTCTCTGTTCACAGCTGATGTGCCCCTCTTTCTCCACTGTTTGAATGGATGGTTTTTACAATGTAGCCAGGACATTACTTGTTGAATTATTTATTTTTCAACAGAGGACACGAGGACACAGTGACCCCAGTTTTCATTTGTGAAAGGCTCTTCACAAATAACTATTTGAAAGCCAGTGCAGCACACAGGTGAGATGCCTTAGGTATGTTTAATTATTTAAGTTAACTTTCATTCTCTTTTCTCAGCAGGCTTAGCAATTTTAATGGGCACTTTTAAGGGAGACTGTGACAAATGTAGTGTATCTTTTTGCTCTGAATAAGGTACTGTTTTCCCTCATTTTGAAAATATTTTCTCTAGTTTCAGGAAGTGGAAAAAAACAGGTTCATATCTTAGAGAGCTCAGATTGGATTTGGATTTCGTTATACCTAATAACCGAATTGTTAGGAAAGATGTTCTGAAAAAGCTACTAAGGGGAAATTGACTTGAAAGATGTGACTGGGGTGACAGAAATGCTTTTCTAGCAATTTATTTCAATGACTAAATTACCCTGCCCCCAGGAGCTGAAATCTTAAGCACACAAACAAATTTGGGTGACTGTCCAGCAAACAACAGCTAGGTTTTAATAGAGTAGGTGATGTATTCTGGGACATGTGTTATTTACTCTCATAATTTTAAATCTGAAACTAAGATATATTCCAGTTAGGCCACTTAGTATTTCACATAAACAGCAGATGTTGATGTTAGGAGAAACAATGGTGTCAAAATATGAATCCAGAAGTTGAACCCTTTTCTTTCCTACAAGGAGTAGAGTGTTACCAAAAAAGTATAATATTTGCTTTATAACTTGCTCTTTAAACTGCAGGGAGCTGTGTCAGTATTTTTGCCTAGATACTTTTGTGTGTGCATGTTCTCATAGCTGCATCATACAGATCATTAGTCCCTCAAACATTAATCCTCATTCTCATGCTTTTTCATTTCCAAACGATTAACTATTAGGTCATAGTCCCTCTGTGAACAACCTTCTACTCCATAGCCCTCAGTTTCATCCCTCCCTGTTATCTCAGTCTCAAAGATCATCTAGTTCTTTCCTATCCTCCCTGAATTGATAATATTATTCTTTATTAGGTCTCATAAAAGTTTCATTATTACAGTTCTAGTTATTTTGTCCTTGATGATGTTCTTTAGCAATTAAATTAATTTTGCTGAAGAACTTTCTCCTGTACCATCATTTCTTGAAATGTACTCCCCATCCTGGCACACTGATTTCCATTGGGTTACAAAAAGAATTTTTTTCCCACATGAAAGACAATTACAGTTTCTTTTTAGGTTCCATCAAAGTCCTTTCTACTAGTGCAGGAAAATTTGTAAGAAAAAGTCTCCTTAACACTGAAGAAATCAGACATAGAATCAAGTAAGTATTTTTCCTGTTTGGATAAGCTGACTACTGATTTAAATACACCACATGTTAAAACAATTGCATGCTCCTAGGAGAAAAGTTATCATTCAGTCACTCATATCGGGAACTTGAAATTGAAATTCACAGTGTGATTTATTCTAATGTTTCATAAGCAGAGATATCAGTTAAGAAACCAATCTGGTACAGTTACAGGCAGCACAGTATTTGAGAAATCTTAGAAGGCAGCATGCTGCATAAACATTTCTCTATTATATATGAAATATTCTATACTATACAGGACCTTTCTAAAAAGTAGCAATGATATGGCACAGTTGGAAGTCTTTTTATGGCATAAAAATTTACGAAAAGTAGCCTTATGAGAGCACAGATTTTGTGCTTTAGCCCTGTTTTTTGAGATTTATCCTGAGGACAATTACACAATCCTATTCAATCCCTTTTGGATTGCAAAAATTTTGCTTTGTTCCAGGAATTATACTTGAAGAAGCCCTTCTTGTTGTCCTTGACGTCCCTTGCCAGATTTAATTCCAAGTGGGCCTTAGCCTTCCTCATTGCATTCCTGCATACTCTGACAACATTCCTGTATTCCTCCAAAGTGGCCAGTCCTTTTTTCCACATTATGTAAACTTCTTTCTTCCCTTTGAGTTTTTCCAGAAGCTCCTTGCTCATCCCTGCAGGTCTCCTGCTTCCTTTGCTTGATTTCTTACTCAAGGGATGCACCGATCTTGAGCTTGGAGGAAGTAGTGCTTGAATATTGACCAGCTCTCTTGGATCTCCCTACTTTCTAGAACCCTAACCCATGGGATTCTTCCAAGCAGGTCTTTGAAGAGGCCAAAGTTAGATCTCCTGAAGTCCAGGGTTGCAATCCTGCCTAGTACCCTGCTTCTTCCATGCAAGATCCCAAACTCCACCATCTCATGATATCTGCAGCCAAGGCTGCCCCCAACCTTCACATCCTCAACCAGTCCTCCTTTGTTTGTTAGTACAAGGTCCAGCAGCACCCCTCTCCTTGTTGGCTCCTCCACCACCTGTGTCAAAAAGTTAATGCTCTACAGGAACCTCCTGGACTGTGCGTGCCTGGCTGTGTTACCTTTCCAGCAAATATCAGTGTGGTTTAAGTCCCCCATGACAACCAGGGCCTGTGGTCGTGAGGCTACTTCCAGCTGTCTGTAGAAGGCTTCATCGACTTCCCCTTCCTGATCAGGTGGCCTGTGGTAAACACGCACAACAGTGTCACCCGTAGTAGCCTGCCCCTTAATTCTCACCCATAAGCTCTCGACTTGTTCTTCATCCACCCCTAGGCAGAGCTCAATACATTCCAGTTGCTCTCTCATATACAGAGTAACTCNTCAATACATTCCAGTTGCTCTCTCATATAAAGAGTAACTCCACCACCTCACCTTGCTGGTCTGTCTTTCCTAAAAAGTACGTAGCTGTCCATGACAACATTCCAGTCATACAAGCTATCCCACCATGTCTCTGTAACTGCCATGACATCATGGCCCTGCGAGCGCACACAGGTGTCTAGTTCTTTCTGTTGATTCCCCATGCTGCATGCATTGGTGTACCGGCATTTCAGAGAGGTAATCAAGCACGCAGGTTTCCCTGGAGGGGTGCAAGAGGGTCCATCATAACCATACACACCCTTGAGGTGGTTGGCCTTCTGGTTCTCTCCTTGGGAAGCAGCTAAGGAGCATTTGTCACTGCTCTGGTTGGCCTGGCTTATTCCCCAGATGGATGTGATGGCATGAGCATTGCCATTTTGGACCCCACTCCCCAAGTCCTTCAGTTCACAGCCTGTCTCACCAAGTAGAAGATGAGAAGAATCTATCTAGAGAAATTATTATTTTAAAGTTACAATAGTTGTCCTTTAAATTAATTATTTTGTTCCTATATTTCATTAGAATTATTGAATTTCACAAAGCTCTTGATGAGAAAAGGAGTTTTTTTAATCCAAGGAGGCTATCTTGTTATTTCCAGAGACTATAGAAAAAGGGAAGGCAGAAAGAGGGAGAGACAAAAGCTAGAAAGAAGAGGAATCGAAGAGAACTATTATCATCCCAAATGCTGCCATTTTCAATCTGACTAAAATCATTGGGGGATAAATCTGTTTGGTGAACATGTTCAAATGCTTTCATTCCAAACGTAATGAAAATAATCTTCTAAACATCAGATGATGGCTGATCAGCCAGCTTTGCTGATTTTCACCAATTACCTAGCACAAAGTATAACATCAAAATAATTCTGATATCAATTTCTTCATTCTTAAGAAGAGAACAGGCTTCTGTTCTAGTGATACAAAATTGTACCTTGCAAATAATACCACTTCCGTTGGCATTGTTTCTCTGACATTCTATAGATAGAGTTGCTGGTTTGGGCAAACACTATGCCTCTGATGCTGATTACACAACACCAATACACTTCAGCATTTGCAATGTTGGATATAATTTCACCTTTGTATGGGGTGACAAAAGTAATTAGTAACTTGACTAAAGTCAGTGGAGCTTTTCCTAAAATGACTAAAAATGATTTTAGTTTGAAAACATTGGTCCTTGAATTATGAGATATAGAAACTTTGTTTCTCTGGTTATTTCAGTTGGGGTTATGTCACTTCCATGCTACCAAAACTCTATTGAACCAGCCTGCAGGAATCATACCTAAATTTGTCATTATTAGCATAATAGATGATTTTGGTATGGACTTTTAAATCTAGTAATCATGTGTTCCTATAAGAAGGAAAACATCTGTTTTCTTAACAATCAAATAGGACTACTTTTATGTACTGTCTATTCATTGATCATTAATATGATATCTGAACTCAGAATGATAATGTTACATATTTCCCTGGGTCCAGAGCTTCCTGTGCTGTAATCTGAAGTTATTGCAGAATCCTTTCCTTAAAAAACTTAATAGCTCCTTGTATATTTTCAGTTTATCTTTTTCATTTTATTCACAGACTCCATAAGTAATTTTTGAACTGGGTTTAAATTTGACATTGGAGTATTTTAAAAATCAAAGTTTATTGAAGAAAAAGTGACATAAAGAGTCTTCTCGACAGAAACAGTTCTTTCCAGCACTCAGAACATTAAGTTAAATTGGGAAAGACCATCACAGTTACTGAGTAAGCCTGGGACACGTCTGCCTTTAAGATTCTAACGAAGAAGGAACTGCTGTGTTTATCAGTGAAACACATATACCCAATTTTGGACCAGCAATGTCTCCATAGATACATTATGACTTTCTCCATCACTGGCTTTGTCTGTTCCAGTATTAGACTGGCAGAGTTTTCAAAATCTAATAGTTCATTAAAAAAAATTCCTGCTAGGCTCCATGCTCTATTTGAGAAGACATACTATATGGGACTTCAAAACTGTCTCATGTCCAAATAGGATGAGAGCTTGTTATTCAGCTCTTTCAGCATGATTCATGGAGCTTCTGAAAATGAAGGTGACCTCTGGATCTGCTTTTTCAGGTTAGATCAACAGCTGTAGCAATATAGTTAATGGCTGCATATTTCTACATATGCCACTCTCTGCTAAATAAGGAAAATCATGGGAGGAAAGAAGGGAAATGAGATATTGTTAAAAAGCACCCATCAACAGGAATTGTCTCAAGAAAATTTCTGAGGTGAAAGGCTCCTTTGACAAATAGCAGAGTTGACTTTGTTGTCCTAAATTAGAGAGTTGGAATCTATTTGTCATTAATTGACTGAAGGAAGAGAATGTAAAGGTGATATGAATTAATGCAATTGGAAACTGGAAACTTACCAAATGCCCAAAATAAATGGCAGCAAGTCAAAGGATAAGGCATTTCCACTTCAATAATGTACAGGAAAGTAGAGGCCACCCTCCTTAAAGAATTAAAAATTTAAACCATTCTGATGGGAAACATGTGCCATGTCATAGCTCAAGCCAAGTTATATCTGAACTTAATCTAGTATTACATTAGTTTTTTTAACAAATTATTCTAATCCAAAGAGAGCTATGCACAGAAGATAGACAATGTGAAAGCAATGAGGTAACAGTGACAGTAATATATTTTGTCAGCAAAACTGTCCAGTTTGGTGCAGAATCATTACTGAACCACAGGTCTGCAATTTTCGTAGACAGAACTCAGCTGCTAGAAAGCCTTCCATGCAACAGAGTTGTGTGAACACTTTTTTGAGACCAGTTTCTTAAGGAAATGAGCTGATCAGACTTTATGTCTGTTCATGTCTTCTTTTTGCATTTGTGAATTAAGTAAATTTCAACCAAATTTGGCAGAGGAGTTAGTTTTAAATTGACATTAGCAAATGCCACATGAAGTGGTGCCTAGGTAGAGGAAAGGTACCCATGTTGGTGCTTCTCTTGCTAGAAATCATGTGGAAATGGGAACAGGGGTAAGCCATCCAAGTGGTGGTGCACATTATTACATCTTCAACAGGCAGCATCCTGACCTGCCTCTTTGCTGAAAAAAATGAAGAGTATGCCATGTGCCAGGTGAAAAGGGGAGAGCTCATGACACTGTGGGATTCCATAACACTTTGTCAGGACATTCTGAGATAGGAAAAGTTACAGGAGTGTGGAAGGGAACTACTATCATGGAGGGACATAGGGGATTAATTAATTCAACTGCTGCAGAAAAACACTCATTTTTGTGTCTTTATTTGTTCATTATGACATTAATAATGCTGCTGTCCTTTATGATCTCAAATATCTTCACTTTGCCCTTCCTTAGTTTCTCATATGTGCAATGATGCTAACTTTCTTTCTGTATCTTGGAAATACACAGATCATTTAAAAAAACAAAACAGGTTTTGTTATCTTCTGGAAAACTTCACTCCAGGTAAGTTGAATTAAAATAATAGGACAGTACGCAAGGTTGATTTTGGCAAGGATGTGTCATTAAAATTGTATATGGGGAGAACTAATTTAGTTAATGTATTGCTGGACTAGTGAAAAAGAAAGTCTGATGACAAAAGTGTAAAAGTGTTCTGGAAAGAATCTTGGCAATGGTGGAGAACGGTAAACCTTTCATGCTTGGAAGAAATAAAGTGCAGTCTGATAGGCTTAAGAATGCAGAAGAGTACAATCAGTACTGGAGCGAGTGAATAAATTTATATCAGACATCAAATGCCAATGTGGAACTTAGAAAGTTCCAGAAAGCATGCAAATAATCACACTGATGAACCATTAGTGTTATTTTTTGAAAGGACTATCTAACTAAGTGTTTGCCTAACACTTTTTGACTGTGATCCTTCCTTCATCTATTTCCATCTTGTAAATCAAAATACAGGTAAAAAGGAATCATGTGTTTCAGCCACTTATTTGCAGAGCTTATTTTGATTGTTCTTTGGGGACAAGTGAGGAACCTAATGCAGGTTGCTAAGTTAGCTAAGTAGTCTGCCCAGGCTACCTCTCTAGTCCATGGAGAGTGATAAACACTTTCAGAAGGTGATTCAGAGCAATCAGAATCAGCTTCTGTCTTAATTGTCTATAACATTAAATGTTTATACATGAATGGAATAGATACCCCAGTCTGGATATATTGACTGGGAGGCAATTGCTGTAGTGTTGTCACGTCCTTCCTGGTGCACTAGAAGATATCAAAGGAAAAAATGGTACAGCTGTCACACCACTTCTTATTATATCTGATTCCTCGTGGAGAGAAGGTGAGCCTGTTGTATTGTGGTTGGAAAAGAATGAAAGTGTTCCTTTCCTAGAGCTGTATGAAAAGAAATGATCACTCACAAGGTCATTTCTTCTTCAGATTCTGTCAGGGCTTCTCTGCTAGCATCTCATGAACAAAGCTGGTTGAAATCTGTAGATCTTGTTGAGAGTTATTAGTTCATCTCTTCCATTATGCAAAACTCAAAACGGGAACATTACCTATACATTTATATATTCAGGTGACCAGTCTTTTTCTGCTTCATGTGAATATGTAGTTCTATGATACATTTACCATTAGGTAGCTTTCCCTGAGACTAACACTAAATTTGTACCAGATTCTAAGGGAGAGTCAACAACAGAACTTGAGATGAATAAGCACAGCTGAGCGTGGACAGGTTGTGAAACATTTGGGAGCTTTGAACCAGGATTTCCCAACAGAAGGGTCAAATGCAGACAGGCTTAGCACTGCTCCAAGTGACTTATTTAATTTATGCATTTAAGACGTCATGGAGTGAGACAGAAAAAAGGAAATCCTTCTGCCTTCCTGTTCAGCATGGCAGTCTCTCAATCCAGTTGTTTTAGGGAAAGTGCACGGTAAGCAGGACCTTCTAGTGTACCTCATGAAATACGGTGCACTGCAGTCTTACCAAAGCTATTTCTAAATATACTTCCAGGATCCTAATTAACTCACTTACCTAGCTGTGTCAAAACTTCAATATGGTTATAACATAACAAGTACACAAAATGAACTCCAACAAACACTTCCTTAGCTTTCAGTAGTTTCATAATATTAGGTGATGTTTTCCCTCCCTTTTCCATGTTTCATTTTGCCTTGAGGTTGGCCCTAGCTTCATATCTGGAGAGCACTTGCAATAGCCAAGGAATCTAACAGGTTCTACCTCTCATCTTTCTTGACTGACTGGGCCATTCTTACAGCATTACAACACTTGATTCTAATCATATGCAGATATTCATAATTGTAATGGATAAGTGCTCTAATCTGGAAGTAATTTAGTGTTTATATTATTTGCATGTATGTGGTTATCGCAAAGCTGAACTGGAATTGCACAATAGTTATTAATTAACTTCTGAGAACAACTGTAAAATAATACTCCTTATTCACATATTAATATAAAAAAGACACAAGTTTGTGTATGGAAAATAAATTATTCAAAGTATGAAAAAATACACAGCACCAATATATGATGTATTTGGTGCAGAGAATTCACCGGAGAGATCTGAAGAGGAATTCAGTGTGATCACAGTGGCAGACAAAGTGAATGAAGTTTGCCCGAATATGTTGAATAACTAAGAAACTGAAGAAATGAGAATGTAGAAAGTTAGAATGGAAGAAAATGCAGTAGTCAAAGTTTGGAACGGTCAGAAATTGCCTAGCTTGTGTTGTGGAATGGAGAAGAACCCATAAATTTTAGTAATATGGAAATAAAGACACATTGCATCATAGATGCCATATTGGAAGGAGAATTTATGGTGGTTGAAATGCTACTGTTGGCTAGATACACCTTTTTTCCTCCATCATTGGAAAAGGAAAAAATTGCTTTCAATTTAATTCTTTAAATTGGCTCTTTTTTCTCTGTTGCCCTTAGAGCAATTATGTATTTGGACATGTCCTTTGAGTCACCAACTACTGCTTTATTAGAAAACGCACAAGGAGAAGAAACAAAGTAAAGCCAAATTTTAGAGATGGGATGATGACAAATTCAAGCTCTGAACTTCACCCAGTGATAGAACTTGTGTGTGATGTCAGCCCTTTCAGGGTTGCTGACAACACAGTTCACCATCAACCCTTCACATACGTACTCTGAATACACTCCATATGTATGGTATATATGGAGACCCTTAGCATGATGTCATGGTTTAACCCCAGCTGGCAACTAAGCTCCACACAGCTGCTCACTCACTTCTCCCCGGCATGATGGGGAAGAGAGTCAGAAAAGTAAGTGAGAAAACTTGTGAGTTGAGATAAAGATGGTTTAATAGGTAAAGCAAAAGCTATGTGCGAAAGCAAAACATGGAATTCATTCAACACTTCCCACTGGCAGGCAGGTGTTCAGCCATCTCCAGGACAGCAGGGCCCCATCATGTGTAATGGTTACTTGGGAAGACAAATGCCATCACTCCGAATGTCCCCCCCCTTCTTCTTCCCCTCAGCTTTATATGATGAGCCTGACGTCATACGGTATGGGATAACCCTTTGGTCAGGTGGGGTCAGCTGTCCTGGCTGTGTCCCCTCCCAACTTCTTGTGCACCTCCAGCCTGCTCTCTGGTAGGGTGGTGTGAGAAGCAGCAAAGGTCTTGGCTCTGTGTAAGCACTGCTCAGCAGTAATGAAAACATCCCCGTGTTATCAGCACTGTTTTCAGCACAAATCCAAAACATAGCCCCATGCTAGCTACTGGAAAGAAAACTAACTCTATCTCAAGCTAAAATCAGCACACATGACTATATGTTATTAAAAAAATAAGCATACTAGTATCTATGCATTTAAATTTTGCATAATAAAATATTTCATTTATCATGAATGTATGAAGTACACAGTATTGAGAAATTATATGTCATTTTCCTGCTTTTTATTAATCAATTGGTGTTTCATTGGAACTGTTCCTTATCTACAGCACAAAAATGCCAAATAAAAATGTCTTTTGATATATTAAAGAAGTCTTATTAACTTGATTTCAATTATAATTTTTCATTTAAATTAAAATTTCATTAATTTTGTCAACAAGATCAAGCCTAAAAATAATTAGTAATATAAATAGTATTATACTATGTATTTCTTATACCTTAATCACTTGGAAAAGGTACCTGCTAGATAAACATTAAAACCACAAATGCATTTGTCATGAATAACTGGAATTATATTGTTTTTTCTCTGTATTTTCATTATGTTTTTTTTTCTACGACAAAAAATGCCAACACATGGGATCTTAGTATAAATCCAAGTTTATCTACAAAATATGAAGGAAAAAAAAACTATTGAAAAAGAAGAGGTAAACACTGCAAATGAGGAAGATAAAACTTTTCAATTTTATTTTCCTATTTTCTGTTTATCAATGTGTTCTCAATCTTTTTATTTCACTGCTTTTACTTCTGAAATACTTAAAAGGCTGCAATTCATCCCAAAAATATTTCTGACATAAAAATCTTTTAGAATTAAAAGGTCATTTCATCAGATAAAATCACATATTTGAATAATTGTAAATAAAGAATTCAGTAACATATTCAGTATCAGTAACATATTTAGTATTCCACTGGCAAAATTCTATAGATACGGTCTCTATGAATTCATACTAGCATGGTGCAATATTTTGGGGTGAGATGTTTATTCAATTCCATAGACCCATTTAGAGTACACATACACATATTATGTGACCTTGCATTGAGATCAGTTTCTTTGAGGTAGCCAATTCCTTCAGACTTCCTTCAAACATGCTTAAGAAACATTGACAGCAATGTCAACAGTAGACAGCAATTGAGAGGTATAATGGCTTATTCAGTACAATAATATAAAAATCAGGGATTTTTTTTGGTGTGATGTATTGTACGTTAAGCATGTTCTGAGTATGTATGCTGGGTTGAGTCCTGCAAGGACCTTCAGTGCTGCTCTGTCTCCTGGAGCTTGATTTGGCCATGGTGAGCATGAGCTGCCCCACACAGGTTTTGACAATATTACACTCTGTGAGAGGTGGACTTGAATGTATGTGAAGATATCAGATCAAACAGGAAGGTATCTAACGAGTATTTCATTTGTGGACCTACATTTTTCTTAAACACCTTTTTATGTATCTAGGTCCTTCTTTCTGGTTCAACAGCCAGAATAATTATCTTCACAGCATGTTGTATAGAGAAATAAATTATTCCTCTGTTCTGTACACATTCAGTCTCAACTGAAATACTTCTGTTACATTAGGATATTGAAGGACAGTCAAACAGTTGTCTCTCTTCATAATAAAAAAGGACATGGGGTCCAGACTCCAGCCTTCCCTTACAGTTTGTCCACACTCTTGATGCCTCTCTGCGTACCTCAGACTGACATATCTATGAAAGCAGATGAAGTTCAAGAGAAGAACTGGAGATCTCTTCTCCTGTGGGCATGAAGCAGGTGAAAAAATGGAATTAGAAAAAAAAAATTAAAAATGCAGTATTGGCAGTAACAGCGATAAAGACCAGAGTGGCTGATATTTTTAAATCACTCTAGATGTTATGATACGCTAAGGTAGGAGTAAAATATGTTCACTTTCATTAAAGATGTAGGAAGCATGACAGAATCTTGCACTCAGAGCTCTAAATTTGCCACGTTTGGTACATAGCTGAAAGAGCAGAAATATCTTGCGCTCCGGACAGTTGATGAATGAGTATAGCCCAGCACGGGCTTGGTCTCCCCAGTGCTGTCACTGAGGAGCTCACCACTGAGGGAGAAGACGTTCAGGGGCAATTGTTCTGTACCCACATGGTGAGATACATTGACTTTTGTATTGCATCTGACTGGCAGCTGTACTTTAAGGACCTGACCTTCCAGTGGTTTGAAGTGTGGAAAAGTTCCAGTTGAGTTTAGCAGTGCAAATTCAGACTTTCAAGCTGAGAGGAAAGCCTTTGCCAAAGTTTTATTCCTGAACAGGAATATTATTGGCTGCCATGGTTTCATCAGTGTCTCTGCAGAGGAATGAATCATTGATTAGGAAATGAGTGTTTTACACCTCTGTAAATTTGAAGGAATTGTAATAAGTCAAAGGAAAAGAAAAATCCTGCAGAAGCAGTATCAGTAAAAAAGAGACATTTCCCTAGGTTTTTATAATGTCCCGAATAATTCAAACAATTCTTACATTCCAGATAGATCCATGGGGGTGAGGGCAGTCAAGGAATACTGTAAAAACATTATTCAGAGTTTGAGCTGATTTACCCTCATGTTTGAAACCCACCTGGCTGCTGGTTATGTTTTTTTCTTTTAGATTGTTTCCTACGTTCCTTCATTTCATTCTTGAAGAGAAAACAGGAGGGAAATGGAAGACAGCCTATTGCTTATAGGATCAGGGACTTAGCAGCTAGCATTTGTACTTCAGGATGGCTTTTCCTTGTTTGGGTCTGCAGTAACTCTGTTTTAACGTCATATTTTCAACATCTGTAAGTCTACAAATCCAAGTTATGCTTGTTCCATGTTCAATCACTACATAGTTATGTAAATAGTAGTGGCCTCTGCAAAACCTCACCTCTTCACTTGGTGAGAAAAAAATCCAATTAGAAAGTCTAGTGGAAACTTCTGACGTGTATGTGACACAGAATTAAAAGAGGAAAGGGAGGGAGAAGAGAGAAATGACACTAATGTACCAAATCTAATACGAATACTTCTACTTTTGGCAACTAAAAGCTGACAGAAATACAGAAAATGCTGTGTTGCACTTTTTCCATACATCAAGATTATGGTCGTATACTGAAAGCATGTCCATTTCTAGCTTTAGAACTAGGCACGTAGCATCATAGTATCATAGATGAATCTCATACACCTTATGAAAGCTAGAGAGATCTGCTCTTAGCTAGTTAAGAATATGGGAAATGAAGAAAGACATGTTCCTCTTGTGGGTGATTCATCCCACCTCTCAGATATTTATTGCAAAATAGGTGAACTGTCACCAGTCTCTCTTTGTTGAATACATACTTAACATTGACTGAGCAACTTCCTTAGACTGGACACCTGACAAACCAGAGATGAAGTTAAGTGAGACAAATCACATTTAAAGTGTCCTTTGAGTGATATAGTTCTGTATTCACTCTGAGCTTTAGCTATTCTTCTTCTGTATAGCAGCTCATCTTCACTGTGACCTACTGGGAAATCAGAAATATAGCCTCAGAGCTTGTTCACAGTTTGTTTTATAGATTTATTCTCATAAAGCTTAAAGTAATAAAAATATATAATACAGCTGGATTTTTTTTTTCTTAGTCCTCTCTGGGTATACAAATTAGGACAGCTGCAGATGCTGAAGTTAGTCCAGCTACAGGAATCTGAAATAACAGGATTTAGTTTCTAGATGCTGGTGTTACTCAATGTTCCTGGAAGAGCGGTTGTGTCACTGGGATTCACAAAGGTTTTACTACTGAAGTGAGGTCTGAATTACCAGAAATAAGTTTAAAGTAGTCCACCTTTTTCAAAGATATTTGAAAATATGCCATAGCATTGAATGTCAGAATGCAACCATTTTGACGAAAGCTGTTCAATTTGCTGTTGTGGAAGCTAGTTAACTTTGGAGGGGTATATATTTCCTTGGCATTTCAGATTTTATTGCCACACCAAAAAAATTGTTAAGCATATACACTAACTCAACCATAGCAGACCGCACTAGAACGGACATTTCAAGGTGGTCAGCCTTGCTCGTAGGCAGGATCAGCTAGAATGGTGTCACTTCTGACCATATTTATCTAAACTTTCTTTTAAAAGTTCTGAAAATTCTGTGGTGTCTACCAATTTACCACTGATTAACTATCTTTACAATCAGAAAGTGGTTTCTAATGTTTAACCAAAACCCTTAAGTATTTCTATTTTTTCTGATACTTGGAGTGCAGGCAGAGAATCTAATCCCATCTTTATTTCTGCAGTGAAAGGAGTATGAGCATTTTCTTCTTTTTATCCTTGCATTGGAATTTTAGTCAGCAACCAGAATCACATTTGTTGAAGCACTGCACCATATCCACCAGAAGACACGGTGCCTGCTCTGGAGGAAAAAAACATTTATTATATATGAATGTTTGTTTCACATAGAGAATTCCTAGTATTGTTATATGAGGTTATACTTTTATACAGCACGAAGACAGAAGTATTAAGCCCAGGGCTGGTGGTTTGCAAGAAAATGTAATGGTTAAAAAGGCTGAGCTGTTTTCTGTTCTGCCATGAGTGACTGGCAGAAACAGGCAATGGAACAAATGTCATTTCATGGAATCTTGAGGAAGGCTGAGGCAGGAGCTGTGGGAAGGGAAAAAGTTTTACTAGTGTGATATCAAGCTCTGCACATCTCTTCCCAAAGCCCAGATAGAAGCAACTTCATTGTCTCATGGGATATTGGTGATTTTTTTTTCTTTAAGAAAAAGAACAGTATTATTATCAAATATTTGTTCCAATGGGAAAAAAAATTAAACATCTGAAGATGCCATTGGACTTATTAAAGGAGCAGAAAAGAGCAAACTTAATTAACTTTGGTATGAGCAGTTGGTTTTCTGTCAGGCACAGTGATGAGATCTGGGGCATTCTGTTTTCCTTTCTTGTACCTGTGGAGGTAAAATAGAAATTATTGTCCATTGAAATCGGACAAGGGGAGAGAACTCATAAAACTTTCGGTGTAAACCCAGGTATTTTTAAGTTTTTAAATTAGATAGTCTTAGCAGTGACTATTTTGCTTTTGTCCATTTTCAGGTTAAGACAAGTATTAACACAGTAATATATATTGGACTCATAATAGTTAAAGATCAGATGACTTTTAATCTGAATTTCCATTATGATAGTATATAATGATTAATATATATTATTATGATGTTAGTGTTCACCTTAAGATGTGTGCCAAGCCCTGTGCAAATATATAGCAAATGATAGTTACTAATAATGACAATTAAGAGAGCATCCAGCCTAGAGGAGTTCAGGAACGCTCTGCTGGGTGCCTTGTTTGGCACGAGCTGGGGGTAACTACCCTGGTTCTGACAAACTCATAAAGGAAGTGACTCAGTCTTCACACACATGATGAGCCCCATCTCCATAAATACTTTTGAGACCATATCTGGTGGGTGAGGTAATTACTTGCCTGTCAGATGACAGCATTTTAGTCCCCAAGAAGAGTCAAGGTTTCCAACACATCACAGAAGCCTTTGTTGTCTAGCAATTATCATCAGTTTTCCAAAGAGCGCTGGAATCACACTGTAGAGAGGAATTTTTATTTCCCCAGAGGAAGTGACAGTCAAAATGGTTTGGGGTGATGTTTGTCCATCAGCAGAGGATGGTACAGACACCTCTGTGCATTTGGGTGCTTGCCAGACACAGAGAGGGAAGGAAGAGAGAATGCTAATTTTTTAGAGGGTCAGGAGCTTCAGCTGCATAGCTGCAGATTTAGGTTGGCTAGGCCAACTGATTTGATCAGGGACTGATATCCATCAAAGCTATTATCAAAAAATAATTAAACAAAAGCAGACACAGCATGCTTGTGGTTTGCAAGGGAAATGAATTGAATTCCCTGTTCATAAAACTGAGCATGAGCACTGTGCTTCCAAAGATAGCTCCTCAGAAATACTTGCAAAGTTGAATGCTACTGTCCCAAGAAGAATATAAAATGTTTGACAGTGCCAAAATTTAACTTTGTAGAGTCATCTTATGGTTTCTTTAGTTCCATAACCTCCAAATAGCCCAGGTCCTCATGACCCTTGAGCTTTGACTTTGATCTCGTCTGCTTTCACTGTCCTCCTGCTTCTCATTTCTTCCTGGGGTGACCAACTGCTTGCAGATCTGGTCTCTCCTCAGCTGGAGAGGGAAGGAATTGAAGGAGGTCTTCCACAGTAAGAAAAGATCCCACTAGCTCAGTTGTACTCATCTGTGTGCCCTCAATCTCTCACTCCACTCGATAGTTTGCCCCCAGACCTCTTTCTCACAAGTCTAAAATTGGCTTCATAAAGCGGCCACTAGCTTGGATACTTTGGAAGGCTTTCCATTAAAAGAAAGTCTGTTTCTAAAGTTTAAATTCATTTAAGCCAGTTAATTTTAATGTGCAAACATTAAATTTTAATGTATAAATATGCACATTTAATATAATCTAAGCTATTGTACTAGGTAAACATCTCAGTGCTCCAAAATCAAAAGCTTTACAGTTTTCCCATTTTTTCCTCTCCTAGAAAACACCAGTGATGGAGTTTGTTCAAATCTGTGTCTCATGGAGGTCTTCATGGTAGGAAAAACCTGATTTTTAGGGTCAAATACAACAACAATTATCATAGCTTCATCAATGAAACACACTGAAGTGATTTGTTCTGGTCTCTGCCTCCTGTGGGTCTTCACAGCAGGCAAAATCCAGTTTTGAGAGTCACATATAACAATAAATTGACACAGCTTCATCAATGTCAATGGGAGAACACTAACGTAAACCATTGCTAAAATGACAGTATTTGTGTTTGTGAACAGATGAGACAGGGTAGCACTGGTGACTGAGACTTCTTATAAATACAGACAGAATGGGGAAAAGAAAATGCTTAATCTACAAACCTTTTGTTAGTTTGTCCAAAATGGACTTTAAAGAGTTGCGCTTTATTCTAGGTTGAGTTATTGGACTTGATATAAAAGATCACAGGATGAAATATAGGAGCCTATTTCTGCTTTAAATCTCATGAATTTACAAATTGGGGGAGAGAGCTTAGCTCTCTGCATGTGCATATCCATAGGAGCACTAGGCTCCATACTAAAATTTAGTCTTTGCATATTAGCCAATAATTTTATTTTTACAGCATATTAATATTAGAGAAACAATATTAGAGAATGCTTATAACACTCTAAAAATACACATATATCTAAAGAAAAGCAGAGAATGGTACATTCTTGGAAGCAAAAGACTGACAATGGGTGCATGCGACAGGCCCTTTGTAGTAGGGGTCTCAGCATGAAGAGCAAAACTGTCAAATGGAGTCATACTCAAATCTTGGTAACTGCTCTATTGCTGCAATTTTTTTCAGAGAATTTCTGATGTCAACTACATCGCAGAAACCCTTTTTATTGCAGTGTGCCTATCACTGCCGTCCATGATACAGCTGCCCACAAACAGATGAATCTGTAAAATATCCCTATAAAAAATTTGAATCGATGTCCCATACCCAGATTAATTTTACAATAATTCTGCCTTTGGTTGCATGGACTTATCATTCTTACAAATTGTAACCCACTGAATCTACAGCACATCAACAACAGTGCTATAAACTGAAAATGCTACACTATTTTTTCCTTAAATCATTAAGTTTCAGGCAAATTAGAGGCATGCTGTTGGTTTTATTTCCTGGAAGCTGAAGCACCCAGATGTTTCATTTTCATGACATTTAGCATTTAATAACCTCACTGTCATTGGTACTAATTTTCCAAGTGCCTTTTCTGCTTTTGTTTTGAAAACAAATATGTGAAAAAGTGCTTTGGTACTTCAATTTTCTCTTCTACTTTTTGTAGAAGCTTCCAAAATGATTAGCTAAATGATCAATCAGTTAAAGAAATTGGATTCAGGGTTGGATCCAAATGTCCTTAAAGTCTATAGAATTCTATTGACTTATATTACTTGTGCCCAGAGATGATAAATAAGTTGGCAAGGCATTCATGGGAAAAATACTCTTGACAATTAACTAAAAAGGAAGAAGATTTGCCTGACTTAAACAGTTAGAGTCTTAAAATCTTAGAAAAGCAGTTATTTTAATTAGTTTTTCTCTGCTACCTTTTTTTTTCCTCTTACATTTTTTTGTGAATTTGAAAAAAACAGTTAATGTTATTAGACTCACCACTCTGGCTTCCTTCTTCTAGTTTACTAATTTGATCTATCAGAGAACATGTCATTCCAATTGAAATGCCAGTGGTAGGTATGCAAGTCTAGTAAATCTATATATACACTCATATATATATATGACAGCAGAACACTGTATTGACTGAGACACATTGTTTAATTACCAAGCAGTAGCGATTTATTCAGCTTTTCTCAAGCTAGACTTAGACCCACTCACACCAAGGTCAAGGAGAGAGCAGAGACTCAGTTGTTTTGAGAAAGGGTGGCCTATCACTTTGACAGGAAGATAGGATACTTAGCGAGGCATATGGAAGGTTCTCATCAAGTTGTCTTCATGTCTCCTTTTATTCATTGAAATGCTACAGCTAAGCTCTAATTTAACAGCATGGTATGCCAGACTCCTCCTTTGTATTGTTCACCTGAAAGAAAAAAAGCACAAAAAGTGGGTTGCACAATAAATGTGCATTTGTATCTTTGCCATTCAGCTGGAAAATGTGTTGGAGTATTAATGTCAGCAGCTTTATTTTCCCATTTCTTTGACAGGTCCAAAACCAAGAAGACCTTCATTTTGTAATGCCCCTCTGCAGAATAAGAAAGCAGCTTCTTAAAGTGTTTCTGTTTACCCTTTCCCATAATTACAATTTTTCAGTTTGGTGATTTGGTTTTAAAGAATATTTGCTTTTTCTGCTAGCTGGAGCTTAGCATGGTGTAGATGGGAGAATAAATGTATTTCTGAGCAAACATTTGCCCAAAAAATGAGAAAACTTCAAAATTATAAAAGCAAATATCACACTCATCAGGAAGAAGCTGCTTATTATCTTTGCTACTAAGCATGTTCAGTGATTTTCTGGTTCAGACACCAGACAATACTACCTAATATGATTTCCTATGGGTGACTGAGACAAAACTTAAAGATTTAGGGTATGAGCATGCTTATTACCGTTATTCTGAGAGAAAATTAAGAGAAGGCTTCAGGTAAAAAACAAACCTGGAAAGAAGTTTGCCTGTGGACAGAGTATCCTTTCATCTATAGAAAATGAGACCACTTAGTTTTTTCTTAATGCAGAACAAGAACCAAAGAAAAGGAGACAGAGGAGTCACATAGGTCATTTGAACAAGAACATATGTTTCCCTTTGAGAATAAGCAACTTATGCAAAGAAACAGGCTCAAAGTTGTAAACAAATTTTATCTAGCAAATATTGGTAAAACAGAAACACCTTTTCCTCCGTACATAATAAAAGTGATATCTGCAAAGTGTATTTTTTGCAATACCTTTCCAAAAGGAAGCATCACTGAGTAAATTAAATTGCTGGGCTTTTGGATGAGGCAAAATAAAACTGTATTCTAAAATTTTTGCTCATGTCTATCATAATAAAAGAGAAGACTAGAAATTGAAGAAAACTCCTGAGAAGTATTTACAGTGATAACGAACACTGTTCTTGAGGTGCGAGTACTGCAGAAGAGATTGTTGTGTTTGAGAATGTATCACAAGCAATGAGCATACACAGAAATCCATAAACCAAAAGAAAAACACAAAAGGTCATGTTATTTCATTGTTTAATTGAAAGGCTTAAGACTTCTGCATTGAGAGGTACACTCTGTATAAAGAGGTTTTACCCACAGGTGAATAATATGACTTCTTAACTATTTGTCTAATTGGGAATTTCTGGAGAACTTTGCTCAGGATAAATGGATGGTATGAAAGCTAGATATCTAGTGACCTTTTCAGGTCTATAAATAATACATCTTTTATATTTTCATTTGCCTTTGTGTTTCTTCCTTCTGGAGAACTAAAAGGTGGTAGAAATATCACCTTCTTAAAGCTGAATCTTTAGCAAATTATTCTTCTTTCATGCATAGTTCTTGCCTGGGAACCTTTATAAGGCATTTGCTATTTCCTCTTATTTCATCAGTTACCAGCCCCTCACATCTTCACTTTCTCCTTCTCCCAGTACTATTCATGTTATCCTTTTACTTTTTTTTCTTGGCTTCCAAAATCTTAAATCCTTGGAAAGAAGTGCTACCAAAGGTATGTAGCTGTGGGCAGTCAGCAGCTGACTGTCTTAAGTCCAAAGCAGCTTAAACAACCAGCGTTGTCCCTAAGGGAGTAAGCCTTTCACAAATTTCTCATTATACTGAGTGGATTATACATGGGATGCTGAAGTGGAAGTAAAGCATTAAGTAAGATAGGAAAGGGAAGAGTCTTTCAGCTGCTCTCCTGAGTGCCCATGACCTGGCAGATAAAGACACCCCTCTGCAACTGTGCTTTTTGCACTTCTTGTATTATGTTAGATTAAAGCAATCTCGTAGAGTTTTGCTGCAGGGAATTTGGCATCTAAACTATAGTAAATAGTAAATGACTGTGTATAAAAAAACCCTAGCAGTGTAGTTCTCAAGTTGGGGATCGATGGAATAAATCTTCACAGCAATGTACAAATGATGTATGTTCTGTCTTGTGTGGAAGACCCTAAATGTGGCACAAATAGTAATTTGTTGCCATTTAGTAGGAGGTGTATATGATCTGTGTACCAACCAGCTGGGGTGGGTTAGCCTTGGCTAACAGCCGAGCTCTCACCCAGCTGCTCGCTCCCTTCTCCCCTTAGGCGGAGAAAATAAGAAGAATAGGAATGAGAAAGCTCACGGGTCAAGATAAAGACAGGCAGGTTGATTACTAATTACTGTCATGGACCAGGGGAAAATTAACTCATAAAAATGTAATTACTGATTTGGATAGTAGGAAACAGAAAGACAATCATTAATACCACACCATTCCTCCCCCCTTTCCCTGTTTAAACCCTTGTCCTCCACCTTTGGATTCACAGGAAAACAGATCACAGCCACTGGAACAAATTTATATTCTTTATTTTCCAATACAGATAACAATCAGCATATGATTTTTCAATATTTCAGGCTAGTTGAGTAAACCCATGCAATTTGAGTAATTTTTTAATGTTTCTAGGTGACTTTAAAGAGAAAAACGCTTGCCACTTTGAGAATGGACATCTCTCTCCGGTTCTTTGAGGCAGTGACTGAGATTAAGAAACAACAATAAATGACTGATTTTGTAGCACTTATTAAATGATATTAATTGTTTATATTTCCAAAGCTTTCAGATACCTCACTGAAACATTATGGAAATGAGATTTGGAACACATTCTTGTCATCTCCCAACTCAACTGGGACAAAAGGATTAAGGCTAACTATAATGACTAACATTTATTTTGACAAAAGATGCTGAAAAAAATAACATAGTATTAAAATTATATATTAAAATTTTGTCCAGATTATTTGAATTAGGTAAAGTCTTAAATTAACTGTTTTTCAGAAAGTTATAATCTCATTGTAAGACAGCTTTCACAGTAAAAACCTAGGGCAATAACATCCATAATAATATAGACAAAACCACAAATTGGGAAAGAAAAAAAGTCACTGGAAATATAAAAAGGCCCACTGGAAGAAAATTAAAGATTGGTATTTTACCATGAAATATTCTCTGTTGGCAGCTCTAACTTCAGAGCAGATTTCACAGGTTACAGTGGAGGCATTCACCATGAAGACTTTTATCTGCAGTGTGCTCCTGTGTGGGAAGAGCTATTCCTAGGGCAGGACCTGTTCCTACCTCTTTCCAGAAACCACTGTCTAGACGACGGTTTGTTACAATCAGTTTTTGCAGCACAGGACCTGTGCAATTTGAGAGCACATTGAGACCAAGAACTCAGTTCATATCAGGCCATGGCTAGTAATCAGGGTCCCAACCTGAGCCATCAGCGTAACAGCAAAGTTTTCTGAATTGCATTCTTCTGTCAAAGACTCAGTTGGCTAAAACTTGTGTGAGTCAATTATTTGATTAAGGTAAGAATGCGTTGGCAGGGAGAGGAGATGGGGGGAAAGGGCTGATGTTATCTTGAACTATGCTAAAAATAAAAAAGCAGTATATAGTTACTGGTGTGATCAAATTCTACAAGTAGTTGGGTTGTACAAAGAGCATCACGCTGCTTCACCAGATAACTATATAGCTAAAATCACTGCTGTACATTTCACAGATTAAATGTAAAAATATAGTAAGGAAATACAAACAAATAGCAGCTTGCAAAAATGCATAATTATTTACATTGCCAGAAGTACAGACAACTGAGATGCCAATTTTCAGTCATGTGTATTCACATGAATCAAATGCCATCCCATCTCTTTCTTAAGGCAACAAATCCATTATTTCTACAGAAACACACAAAAGAAGATTGAAGATTGGCATATGTACTTCCAGTTCTCCTCTATAAGTTATCAACAGTAGTGTGCTGTGAGGAAGTCTTTTAGTCCTTGCATTTCATCTAGTAAAATCAACTACCTGGATTATTTCATATGCTCCTGTTTGGTTTTTTGTGTGTTTGGTTTTTGTTCACTGATCTGAGATTGCATCAAACTGGCATGTTTACCTATTAGAAACTTAGGGTTGCTTTATTTTCATGAGTGGCATCTCACATCATAGCTTTGCATCTTACTTATGTCAATAGCAAATGGTTGGCTGGTATATTCTCCATTTACATTGTCTTTGCTGCCAGGCAATCTGATTTACCCACAGAAGAAAAGTAGTATATACTAAAATGATTTCTTTTGTTTCTTGTGACCTTCATGTTGGTAAAACACTGGTTTTTCTCAACTTTGCCATGTTGTTTCACTTTCTCTGCTCTCTTTGGGCTTTAGAAAGTGAAAAGTTTGTACTTTACCAACAGGCAGGGCAAACAGACCATGCTTTTACTGCTTCAGGCTAAATAGAAATATTCATCATTAACGTGACTTGCGGAGTCAACGTACTGATAGTATATTGAGGTGCTCAGAGCAAGTGTGAGCTTCAGGCTACACTGGTCAATGAGACATAAAAATAGCACCAGTCACAGAGCACATTTTCATGACTTAGTGAAGCTTTTTCCTGTCAGCAATTTGATTGAATGTTAAGAAGAAATGATTTAGCATTGCAGGTAGTCTTGCAATCTTGCTGATATAAGAGCTACATTCAACCTTTCATCCCTAGATAAGATTAAATGGAAAACAGACTCACTTCAATGCTGAGCAGGTAGGTAAAGAAAAACAAGAACAGCAAAAGAGGCAGCAAAACACACACACACACGCTCACACACACAATCAGGTCAATGCTTTGTTAGCATTGCAACCTTTCCACGAGAAACAGGGCACTTTTGCATTTCTACCTTTGTCAAACACAGTTCATTACTGCTTGTTTTGCCTCTGCCCCATGGAAACTTTTTCCAGGTACATGTGTCCAAGTGGATCACATTCTTGCAATGACAAGTACCACTGTAACTACTGTGGACCTCAGCAGAAAAGATAAAGTGCAAAATGTGAATGATCACAGGACTCAGTCTCTCTACTGCCCTGGTTTCCTTGTTTTTCTCTTGGAAGTCTTTGAATGAGTCTTTTCTTCCTTGTTTGAAGCAAGATTAGTGGGAAATTGCAGTCCAAATCCATTAGGTCCATTTAGGAAGACACATTGAAAGTAGCGGACAGGAGCTAGGAAAAGAAGGAACAGATGGTTAACATTTATGGCTTTCAAACTGGGGCCATGAGTCTATTCCATATTCTTTTAGAAAAATATCTGTATATTTTCATTCCCATTAAGTGAGTCAGTCTCCATGGTAGGAGACCAACACTAATCTAGCAAAGTGCCTGGGCCAGGTTGTTCTTGGGGTCACTGGAAGAAAAAATAGGTGATGTACAACTTGACCAAAGAGCTTGAGGAGAAAAATGGACTTAGCTATGTCAAGAGATTGTGGCCAAGAGGCTGGAAAATGATAGGAGCACCTCATAATAAGAAGGGAGACAAGGGCTGGAGATTATGACAGATAGGAAAAATAGAGATCAATTAGAAACTTAGGGGCAATTTGAGAGTGGGAAAGCCTGAAGAGTGGAAGTAAGGATAAACACTACAAATGGGACAGGAATAAGGACAAGGGGACTGGAAAAGGCAGGATAGGTACAAGAATTTTTAAGATAAGGAGGAAAAAACAATCACACCTTTTGTAGGAGAAATGTGTAAGGGGTACGAGGGTCAAACACCTATGGATATTGCAGCACACTGTCTTCCAAAACCACTGTTGTGCGCAATTGCTCTGCTGTCAGCCAGCAGTCGAAACCACTGGTAAAACACTTTATCCCTCTTCAGTGCTCCCACATTTTGAGTATGACAACCAAAGCAAGTCCTTTTTTCATCAGTACTAAATAAACTACAGCAGAGAATTTAAAATATCAAAATATAAAAAAGCGATATTATAAATAAAAAGTGATATCTGAAACAAAAATTTGGAAAATCTAGCTTTTGTTTTTAAAAACTTTTAAATGAAACTTTTATTAAATTCTTTCACAAATCTACAATATCTCTAAAAATTTTTAATTTTGAACTGGAGTGTCATTAGAATGAACTTGAAATGTTTCACTCTGAAATGAAGTCCACATTTTCTTCAAAATTTATTTTGGTGGTTAGACAAACTAAGGCACAATGTTTCATGGATTTATCCTTATATTAAGACAGTGTTTATACATGAGTAAAAGAAGCAGATTCCCTTGCTAAAAGATGGAACTATTTTTGTGCATTATACTGTATGAGAGATCTAGCAGATACTGTTATCAGAGTTCAAGATTTGTTAAGCGAGGTGCTATGCTTCCAAATATAGGTATAGGAGGAAGGCATTTTCAGGTTTTGTATGATATTCAAACTATTAAAAAAGGTCTTTTTTTTTCCATGCTGTCTTTGTAGATTGCTTCTTATTAATTCTCCCAGTACAAAACTACTCAATTATGAAAGACAATTTCATCAGCATGCCTTGCTGGGATGGATCTTTTATATTTTACCTAATCAAGCAATGAGAGCTTTGTAGATATATTGCAAAAGTCTATTGTATTTTTTATTTATTTATATATTTTCTGGTAAGTTTCTCATATATTGTCTTTCTTCTTTATCACTGATGAGATTTACACTTTCTGTAAACTGAGTGGTCTGTCTTTAGCATATTCTCACTTGTTAAGCAAAACAAAGTCAGCTGCCAGTATAGAAGGTCTATGCAGAATGAAATGGTTTCAGAATGATGCCTTTTTCTATGTGCTCTTTCAGGATTTCCCTTTCATGTTGTCCTTGGGCTGCTTTATCATGAAAACTTAATTCAAACAAATAACAACATCTTTGGAACTATGTCTATATCTGAATCTGCAACAGTGTTATGATACAAGCCAGGGCCAGGACAACTATTTGAATTTTGGCATGCAAATAAGCATCCCATTCTGCCTTCGTAATTCCCACATTCAATGTGAATACAGAATGTGTCTTTTAAACTGAAAAGGGTTCTGACTGTCAATGTAGTGTCTCATATCTTCAGGGCAAATGTTACCAAAAAAAGATGAACAGTAGGAGCAAAACATGTGGTTTAACACTTGGTGTCTTTTGTCAGCTTAACTGAGACAAAAAGAAAGCCTTATATCTGGCCTTATGCTTTTATTTAGGAGGTATTTTATGAGAATGCATATAATTACTTAAATTTACTTATGAGTATTACTGAGGAAGCAAACAAACAAAAAAAAGTCAATGCTAGAAAAGTTTAGAAATGTGGGGTTTTTTTTTAACAAATGGTAATTAATGCTGTTACATAAGGACATCTGATACTTAAGATACCCCCTGGAGAAGGGGGTATTTGCTTCTTTGATTTTCACTTAGTGAAAGGAAAGGGCATGTTTTTTCCTCACAAAAAGAGAGAAATCTTTTAAATTATTTTTGATCTTTTAAAATTATTTTTTGCCTGGATGGAAATCCATTTGGAGTGAGAACATCCACGATGAGTTGCAGAAAACAGAGAAACAAACAAATGCCCCTGGATTCAGGGTTTGTGTGAAGCTTTTCATATCTGATCAAGAGGAAATGTTAAGTACATTCCATAGATATCCAATAAATTATCCAAATATTCTAAGGAATTTGTGTGTGCTTCTGATCTCAAAGTGACATGCATATCACAGAGGGCTGGTGTCAAGAAATGTGAGGAATATTGCAAGAACACTTTCTTGGTGCTTTGAATTCTTCAGCAGAAAGGAAGAAACCAGCTTATTGAGGTCAGTTGGATGGCAACACAAGTCTAGTGTATCAGCCATTCCCCCCAGTATTTGTCATCCGCAGACTTGCTGGGGGTACACTCTACTGCATCATCCTTGGTCATTAATGAAGATGTTAAATAGGATCAGACCCAATGTTGACCCCTGGGTTGCCCTGCTAGTTACTGGCCTCCAACTAGACTTCCTTCCACTGATCACCACTCTCTGGGCCTGGCACTTTAGCCAGTTTTCAATCTGCCTCACTGTCTGCTTGTCCAGCCCATACTTTATCAGCTTTCCTATGAGAATTCTATCGGACACAGTGCCAAAACCTTACTGATGTCAAAATAGACAATATTCACTGTTCTCCCCTGGTCTACCAAGCCAGTCATTTCATCGTAGAAGGTTGTCAGGTTGGTCAAGCATGACTTCCCTGTTGTGAATCCATGCTGACTGTTCCTGATCAACTTATTGTCCTTGATGTACCTGGCAATGGTTTCCAGGATTAGCTGATCCCTCACCTTCCCTGGGACTTAGGTGAGGCTGACAGGCCTGTAGTTCCCCTTGTAGTCCTCCTTCTCATGCATTTTGAAGATGGGAGCAACATTTCCTTTCTGCCAGTCCTCAGTCCCCTCTCCCAATTGCCATGATTGTTCAAAGACTATTAATTTTGCTTTGAGGATCCAGTTCTACATTTAAAGAGCTAGAATGCAAATTACAGACTATTTGTTGTTAATTGTTCTCTTTAAGCCTATTGAATGGAAAAGGCAACAGGTAATAGGTAAGACAACTAGCTGACACAAGTCCCAGTAAGGGACTAGACACTAGGGAACAAAGACAATCCATAAGACCATTGGAATAATTAAACAGTGATTTTCAATATGGTTCCATTTCCACGTATTCTCATATGGCAAGGATACCAGCAGAATTGACTTGGCTGAGAACCAGCAGATAGGCTCACAGAAGTCCAAATACATCCCAGAATCAGATCTAACTTTCAAGGCATGCACATCTATCATATTCCCTATGGATTCTATTACAGTGTCATTCACAAGTCCTTTACCATCCCAAATAGATTGATTATTCTGTGTCTCATCCCTGGCAAAGGCAGTGAAGAGTTAAATCCATCTGTCTGGCATAAATCATCAATTTATGTGAATCTGTGTGGAATATTAGAATCAATGTATGAGAAAGCTTCAATCTCAGGTTTGAATATTGCTTAACAGGTGGTTACAACTTTTTGCCTTATGGTGGCTTATATTGGTTAACAGTCTTTATTTACTGTCTGGGCAGAAAGATTCACACTCAGCCATTTACACTTCCAAAGCATGAGAAAGCAGACACTGATGAAGTGACAATAAGATCCCAAAACTCTTCGCACTGAGAGAAATATTAAGAAATTGCTGGGAAAGAGAGGAGTTTAAATCTGAATAGATCACCATACGAGACTTCCATACAAAGGCAATAAAGGAGTCCTCAACTGTGTCCCCTTCTGTGACAAATCTACATGGGGAAAGATTTTCAAGAGAAGCCCAGTCACCAGGACAAAGACTATTGAGCATCTGTCAGCTAACTAAAAAAAACCCTGTAGTGGAAGAGACACTATAAAAGCTCAGTGCCAGGTAAGCACTGACTTGTTCAATCACATCCTGCATATTTATGCCTTTATAGACCCTTATATCCTAAGCAGTCTATTTTGGAATTGTTTCTGTGCTCATTCAGCTGAAGTAGTTCTTTAAGAAAACTAATGAATATGAAGGCATTCAATCCTTAGAGATGTAATGAATCTTAAAGGTCAAAGTGGTGGGACACTGGAAAAGAGTTTGGCTTCCAATGCATTAATCCAGATTTCCAAAGGATGATAGTATTTAGCTCCACTTAAGCAGCATATCTCACTTTGGAATTGGTAATTCAGGGGCTAAAGAGGAAAAACAATTCTCATTTCCTCCTTTAGCTGTGAGCAGTCTAGTTGGGAACATATTTAAACTCCAAGGATGTCCAAGGACCTTGTGATAGTTTTCATGAAGGTTTTCCTGAGTTAATATAATTTATTATAATTTTAAAGAAGACTACTTAGGCGTAGCTTCCTACCATTCAAAGTACCAAACTTCAATTTAAGTGCCTACTCAAGCAAATAATGGGAGTTTTGTGTAAGGAATTATTGAGATCCAAAGAAACAAATAAATTATTTTCTTCATTATAGTATTTTTTAAAATTAATCTTACAAGGAAAGGGGGTAGAAAATTCAGTAATAAAATTTACTAATCCTCAAGAATATGAAGGTGTTCCTGTTTATGTGTTACAACAATTAAAGTCCTATTTCTATAAGGCTCAGATAGCTGTTTTTAAGGCAAGTCACACACACAAAAAATATTCATTAAAAAGCAATAGCTTTTAGCAATTGCAATTTGGTTATTAGGGAAAAATTACAGAGAATGTGTGAGGAAACAGATTTTATTACTGGTGTTTTCTAGTTTGAATCAAATTTCTTCACTTAGAGCCTTTCCTAATAGTATTAAACAATTCAATAAAGCACAAAAATTCAGGCAATCATAGCATTAGAAACATCTATTTAGTAAGCAATTTTAAGTAAGAGAAAGCATTAACAATTGTACTCCTTTCTGATTGCTTCTCAGGAATGCTCATGTTGTGTTTTGGTTCAGCAAACAAAACCAAACCACACAAGAACAAAGAAAACCTGTTCCGATGACCGCAGAGCTGAACATTTTTTTACTTACTAAAGAGCAAGGAAGAGAAGAGGGTATTTTCCCCCTTGCTCTGCTTCTATCAAACAATATGGAGTCTTCCCCTTAATATTTCAGTAAAATTACAGCATGACAAACTGACCAGAGAAAGCACAAGGGTAGATGAGGAAGGGAAGTGGCATAGAATCCTTGCTAAATATCACCAATTTTTGCCTTCAGACTTTCTAAAATAAGTATATAAGCCTTTGTACTTAGTAGCACTGCGTAACTGACATTTAATTAAATCTAGTTTCTCTGAATAGCAAAGGTGAATGCTGAGGGCCTATGCAGGAGACCAAATACTGTTTTCTTAAATTCACAACATGGTCTATGTTTAGATACTGGCTATTCAAACAACATGGTTTGCTTCAAAAAATTCAATTTATCTTTTTTTTTGATAAACCCTTTCAACTCATTTCTTATTATTGAGCATGCTGTACCACCACACTACTGCCATTCTCAGGAAGTACAATGCTTAATGGGAAGGAGGAGGGGGAAATGAAGAGGAGAAAACTTTTATATGTCCACTACACATAAGCAAGAAATATCACTACCACTTTAAATTCATTCTATATATCTAAAAACATCCCCTTAAAATGAAATTTTCTAGCATTGTATAGACAATGTGTAGACAGTAAAGAGAAAAAAGACATTGTCCCATGAGGATACTTCTTTTGCATCTTATTTTGTGTCTTGAATAAGGAAAATGAAGAATGGTGGAAAGTGTCTCTCAAAGCTACTTTCAAAGTGTCTGTGATATAATGCAATTAATTGCTCATCTTTGTAAACACCATCGAAGTTTTCATATCCATTGTAGCAGGGTGTTTGTCAGATATTTAGTTAATAAAAAAGTACTAAAGTTGTTTAAGTAGCAGAGTTAAGTACTAGAAACAACATTGTTATTACAGCCATGAGAACTCAGATTGCATGTTCTCCTTCATGCCTCTTTTTCAAGCACTGTGGGACTTCACTGTCTGGAGAAGTTAAAGTAGTTATACTTTAAAATAATAAATACACCTTTTCTCAAAAATAATGCTCAACAGCGAGCAAAACACACCCAGAAGATTGTTCCATTTCTTATGAGTGTCTGTGGTCCCAACTCGCATAGGAAAATTGCTAAATATACACAAAAGAAACCAGCCTTTATCCGTGTTTCAGCCAGCGGAACAAAAATAGTATCAGTACAGAGTCAGCAGCACATGTCTTTAATAACACTTTCTTGGTATAAAACATGTAAATGTATGAAGTTAATAGTGTTAGAAGGTCATTGTGGTCATATTTAACATCATTAGAGGGGAAAAAAATCACCACAGTAAAAACATAAATAAGATCCCAAGATGAGAACTGGTTAAAATCTGTTATGATTTGTTACTTGTCAAAGTCAGTGCTCTTTTTGAAACATAACGACAAAGCTCAATGAATGAGATCTTTATTCTAACAAAGCCAGTTTCTGCAGTAAGAGGTAAAAGCTATTATTTCTATCTTTTAGCTTGAATGTGATAGATGACACCTAACAACCATATAAGGGAGCAAAAAATTCTGTATGTTACTAACTAGCTCTTGCTTTGCCTAGTAAGAAGGCTTAGTGGATAAATAAGCTGTATGTTTAGGGAAACGTGTTATATTCCATGTCACGGTCACTCCACGCAAACCATGTGACTCTCACATGAATATGTGAATATCCCTAAAGTGTGACATTCCCCCCAAATTCATTAAAAAATTCTTTTTGTTAGACAGTAAAACCATGCGAGATGTAACAGTGCGACATATGCGGTGTACGGAGACTTCCGACAAAGCGTAGCGATGATCAGAGTACACAGTCCTGCTAGCACTGAGCTTTCAAAGGACTCTGATGCTGCCATTGTGTGTTTTACAAGAACAAAAGAATGAAACATTGAAGGAATGATATTGAAGAGCAACCAAAAATTAATGCAGACCTGATCCAAAGTCTATTAAAATCTGTTGGATTTTTTCACAGCCTGCAGTGGTAATTACACCAGACTACAGTGGAGTTTGGTGGGCAGCGATACAGAATTGGATTTTATTGCTATTGCTCAATAAACAGTGACAGAGTATTGACAGGATGCACTGTGTGCTGATCATGTACCTGAGGCATGTTGATGTCACTTGCTCTCTGTCGACTCATTCTTATGGCCAGCATGTTCAGTTAATATAATTACAACAAACTGCTTTAAAATAATTGTTTCTAAAGAGCTGTCAGTCACTAAAAGGTTGGTTTAAACTTTACATACAAACACATTTATGCACACGAAAACCATATAAACCAAAGAAGAAGGTAAAAACAATCAGGGATCTTATCATGTTAACAAGAATGGATACTGAATAACTGGAAGTTAATATCAGATATTCATTCAGCTGTGAAGGCATGGGATGGGGAGAGGAGGGGAGGAGAGGGGAAGAGAGGAGAGGAACAGTGAATGATAAGTCAATTAAGCAACTAATGAAAGTGAAACTGGTATTTGAATGATACAAGTGCTTTCTTTGTTTCAGTTATTCTGAAATCTTTATTAAATAAAAGGGTTTTGGTGATGCGTGTAGTATTATTTGTGCATGTTTATCTTCTTCAGTGGGAACTTTTCTACTAGGAGCAGCAGCACTTGTTTATGACCATAAAAACTCAGGAAAGGCACAGTGCTTGAACGATGCTACTGACGAACCCCCATAGTTCCAAATCCACCCTGTTTAACACCAGACGGTAGAGGCACAACCTTCTGGATTTATTTCTAGCCACATGATGTAATGCTGTGAGACAGCTCAGATTTCGAAGGGAAGAGTAACCCACTGGAGAAGTTCCTCTCTCATTCACCATGGACCTTCTGCAAATATGCACTTATTTAAGTGCTTATGATTAGGAGGATGGAATCTGTGCCTGTGTGGTATGAAATGAAATGACAAGAAAAATGAAGCTAAATTAGAATGTCTTCCTCACCGTGAATTTGCACAGTTCTAGGAACAAGGTAGAGCAGAAAGAAACTGTATGAGCTCAATAAGCTGGCTTATTTAAAATATTCCACAGTATCTGCTGTCAGTTCTGGTGTCACTAATTAAGAATTGCATCACATAATTGTGATTTGTCCACGGGATTTGACTATACTACTGATGGCAATCTGGAAACATGAACTGACTCCAACATCAGGATACCTGTTTTTCAGCTGATAAATGTTTAAAAACAAAATCTATGTTGATAAAAATGTAAGTTGCTCTGCCCCCTAAGCAATGTCCCCATCAGACGAGAAGGAATATGACATGGGAGGAAGTAGTTTCCTAAAGTTCAAGAAGGATTTGAAGCAATGGCCATTTCTCTGGAACAAAGATAAATAATCTCTGACTCAGCAAACTGTTGAAGAATTCCATTTTATAGAGAGCTTTGCTTACATGAGATATGTCATGGAAATACATAATATGTACTTTTCTTCTCTTTTCTTGCGGTGTGATTTAAGAAGATATAGCAGTCAAACTAAAGGGCAAAACCAGCTTAACAATGAGAAGCATTAAGATACTAGTTATTGATATTTCATTTGTGGCAAAATAATTCAGAGACTTATACTGAGCTATATATATTTTTTTTAATTTTTTTTATTTGACTTGGCACAAATTTAGTACATATTTATAAATGCTTGGAGCCACTTAGTTTAATTTTAGCAAAATGTTTTGACCCAGTTAAGAGGAATGGAATGAAATCATTGTCCAGCAGGCATAAATAATATTACTAATTGGGTTCATTTTGCAAAGTTAGGCAAATCAGATTGTCATTCCTGGATGTAAACCAGCACACAAAATAATACTGTTTTTTTTCATGGTCTTTTCATAGTCTAAAATGATGTCTTGGGTCTGAGCTTGTATCTTTAACAATGGTTTTCACTGTTGATTGGCAAGGACTCTCTGCTCGTTAATCTTCAGGATTTATCTCTCATGGATTTTACATTAGAGTCTATCAGTGTGACCTATAAAGTACAGTCATGGTTAAAGCTTGCATAACAATAAGAAAAGATTGTCAGTAATTTGAAGACTGAGCTAGTAAAGTTCAAGTGCTGTTAACACGTAGCTAATATTTAGGCGCTACATAGAAATTGAACTGAATCAATCCTTCTTTTGTTATTGTGCTGTTTACCGTGAAAACTTAATGATTGTTTCTGGAGAGGTGGACTTTAACTGAGTCCAAGTAACTCATCATAATGCAAAGTTGATTGAGAATCTCTCTCGCTAATTCCCAATTATAAACAAACCTTGACAACAAATAAAGTCAAGGTAAGGTAATGTAATTACAAAATATACCCAAAGATACAAAAAAAGGAGATTAGTTTAGAGCTAGGGATAGTTGTCTTCCTATAGGAGACACAGCAGGAACCCAAAGATTCTCCCTAGGAAGTTTTTTCTTTCAAAAGATAGAACTTACCCTTTGGGCATTTAAATAGAATGTCTGTAATTCTTAATTTAGATTACAATGTCACTATGCTGATAGGCTATCTATAAGCATATAATTAATATAAAATTTGATGTATTGTTCTCATTTGTGGTATTTACAGATTCTGAGTTTCAAAACTTACTGCAATAAAGCCAATAAGTTTTCTCGTGACATGTAATCATCTTCATACCAGACCATAAAGGTCTTATTTTACCTAGCTACCACAATATGTCTGATATTTCCTGCTTATACGGCTTTTCTATGTAGAAGCAATCAGGAAGATTAATTCAAGTTAACTTTAAAAATGGATTAATTAGGCCATATAAAAGTGGTGTGTGGGCACTCATTCAGAATTAAAGCAGCCTCAGTGAAATTTTCATCAATTCAATTTCAAAATAGGTTAAACTAAATTAAATCAAGGTCACCTTAGTTCTTAATAAGTGACCACTCAACCATTTAGCACTGTTTAAGCGAGGCCTTTAAACATACACCTCTTGTTAATGCACTGTATGCCTCTGGTTAGACAAGCCTGCCGAGATTCAGTCTCCAAGTATTTCTTTAAAAGTCACATTCAGAACTGTGTAATGACTAATACCAAGTTGTTGGAAAGCCTGCATTGGCAGCCTTCTAACAAACAAATTCTACCAAACATGAAAAGTTGACACATTCCTGTATATCGGCAGGATGGAGGTTGTTCTACACGGATTCTCTTGCAAGCTGCCTTAGTGCACAGCTCATCCTGCTCTCACGCTGAGCGCTTGTGCTGCAGAGTGGTGAGCACCCTGGAAAATATTACTGAATGAGAATATCCTGTGTAGACACAGGTCTTGTAAATTAATGAACATAGAGAAAAAATTCTGAAGGAACTCAGAGTGCCAGTTCCTTCTATTATTTCCCAGCCGTTGTTACACTTTCTTATGTCTAGAAAATACAATATTAATATTAGTGATTTATTGCTGAATTCTGGTGAGAAAAAAAAGATGAATCTCTAATATAAATTATTTTAAGGATGCTATTACTGTTTTCCTTATTACTTTCAGAGACGTCTGTTACAGTTAATAGTCCCTTCCTTGATCTATATTTCTGTTTTGAGAAATGACATAATATCTTTTCTCCTCAAAATTTTTGTTCAGCTTCTTTGATCTAGTTGCATTCAAATAGTCAGCTTCAGTAGTAGGAGTTTATGCAGCTGAAGTTCTGGAAGAAACTGCTGACAATACCAGAACCATCATACATCTGAGATATGCAGACTGGGGGACAAGGAGAGTAGAAAATATAGTATCTGCAGTTTATCACCTATCCATAGGTGAGAGCTATCTGTCCTGCAGTGATGAAGTTCTTGCCTTCTCTTTTGAATATTGTGCATTATTTTTAAAGTAGTTCAATGCTTCTGTTTTGCAGAACAGGACCAATATGTTTGTGCTTAATGAAACTGACAAAACCTGCAACTTCACAATAATGACAAAGATACTTTCCTCCAAAGTCTTCAAATGCTTCAGAACCGAGGAAAAATAAAGGAAAGTGGTCTCGTTCTCTTTCAAAATAATGATCAATGGAAAAAAACTTACACATTGCACTGCTGACAAGTTTATGTTCCCACAGCATTGAGGAAACACCTTTGATGGTCTCTCAAATGGCTTTCATATCAAATCTCACGTTAAATATAACTTTCTGCTTTTGCAGATTTGGAAATCATCTTTGCATTGGAAAATATATTACAGGAAGACAGAAAGTGCAAAGCAATAAAATGACCTCACAGTAATAAACCAATCACTGTGTGCTAATACAGATGTTTGATGAATTCATCCACTGGAGCTGCTCAGGTTTTCATGTGGTGATCACTATGTGCCATTGAATATCTTTGCTGATAATATGATGAAATGATTCCTCTTCATGCTAGAAAACATCTGAGAAACTCTGTTGCTCTCTATCACTGCAGAAGCAGAGTATAAATCTAGCTGAAAATTTTTTTTTTGTTTTTGTTTTTTTTTTTTCTTTTCATAAAAAGGCTAGCATCATATGTTCATGTAAATGGTTTTCCAGCTTGGCTTAATGATAATTTTAGTTTTCCCAGAGGTATAACTACTTTGATGAGACAATACATATACTTCTCATGTCCAAGAAACTTTTAAATCTCTAATAATGTATGAAAATAGATTCATGAATTAAGTAAATTATTTACAACACATGTATTTACATGGAAATTAGCACGACTAGTTTAATTTCTATTGACTGTGAAAATAATTCACACATTTTTCTAATTTAACAAAGAAATTTATATGGGATTAGTATCAGTTTCATTATTTCTCACTTTTCTTGCTCTTCTATCACAGCCTTTCTATTTTGGCCACATCTGCATGTGTGGACTTAGATAACAGCACAGTAAAAACATCAACCTCTTCAACTAACTGTATGACAAAGGCAACAGACATTGTTTCCTGAGTTTTCAGTCATGAGGACAATTACAAGATAATTGCAATAAACATAATCAACTTTTGATTAATTTTGGTTTTCTTACAGTTGAAAAATCTGCTTCTCTCTGCTTGTGAATGCAGTTACGTGATAGAAGAAAAAGCAAGAATTCCAAGAATTCCTTTTTTTTTTGGAGGGGGGGGGGGGGGGGGGGGGCTTCAGTTTTTTTT
>VXBL01004751.1:2685855-2738892 GCA_013400195.1 Aramus guarauna | reverse complement strand
TAGGTTTCAGTCTTTGTACAAGTGTCATTTGACGTTTAGGACAGGAGAGAGAAGGGGAAAGAATTTTATGTAATAGGTTGCAGTTCTACAGGGGAATGGAATTTAGTGTCTACTGAACCTATTAACATTGCTTATGAAAGGTACACTACTACTAAAAATTCTGTTTAAATGTGGAGCATTCTAAAATTGAATATATTGAGAGCTTTTTGTATAGCTTATTTTTCTTTATCTGATTGCTTTTTAATACCAGGCAAAGGTTGAAGGTCTCTGATCAAAATCTAAGAACACACGAATCTAGTCTATTCAGCTTTTGAAAGCTGAAAGAAGATTTATTATTTAAATTTTTAGATTAGCTAAGAAAGTGTAAATAATTTTCTACTTCAATTTATCAGCAAAAAGTATTAGTATTCAGGGCACTGGGGAAAATGCTCTGGCTTCATCTGGCAAAAGCTATCAAGTTCCAACTCACGTGTGCATAACCTCGTATTCGGTCTCAACTTTTAAATTCTCAGTGTGAGCAAATAACAAAGAACAACATTCATAAAGAGAAATCACTTTGATGTTCTTCTGGAAACCTTTCATCCATTGTCTGAAAACTGACTTATTCTTTTTACTGGACAAAGAATAGTTTGAAAATACATAGTAAGTTTTGTTTGCAAAGCCAGCTATGAAGACCTGTTTGCACAGAACGGCTTATGATCTTGTGACATCCAGTCAAGAATAATTGCACAATGACAATGTACAATTACATTAGCCAATCATAGCAATTACTGTAAATGAAAGCCACAGTGATACAATCTTTCAATGATGTGAATTTTGCAGGAGCATGGTGTGCAGGAGAAAGTCCACTGGCAGACAAGTTTTAGTACATTCCTTGTTTACACCAAATTTGGAATTTTGCTCCGTAAGATAATCCTTTTTTTTTTTTTTTAACTTATTGGTTATTTATGATGATTAGTATTAGCTGATCTATATGAATTCTATATTAATAAAATAACAATAACTTTTTGTTAGCATAGATTCTACATTCTGTATCTATCAGTTAACAACAGCATCATTAAGAGGAATTAAAGTCTATATTTGACTCTATAACTTTGTATTCCTGATTAAAAAAAAAAAGGATGAAAAAAAGTGCTAAGCCATTCTTATAGGTAAATGTAGTTGCACTTATACAACAGTCCTGTAAGCCATGTGTACAAATATTTTAATGCAAATACACATACTAACATTTGGATGCTTGATCTTAGCATTTAATTTGCATTTTCTTTTCCTTGTCAGATTGCCCTGTACTTGTTTTGTACTTAGCTACATTTTAATTATTATTATGGATAAATAGATATTTCTAAATACATATATATATATATAATTACACATATATTCCACATTTTATATCATGTATATAGAACTCTAAAGCATTCTACTTATAATAAAAAAAAAAAAAGTGAAAAAATAATATGCAACAAAATAGTCTGGATGATTAAAGTTCAAATTCTTTCTCAGTAGTTTAAGATAAATTGCACTGGGAGGATCCATATTAATATTTAGTTCATATTTTCTGTGTACACCAGTTATACCTCACAGGTGAGGTTAAAGACTTCGATCCTTGTCTGTCATGGATCAGTACAGTTCCAATGAAGTCATAGGGATTCATTTATACTTGTCAAGAATCTGGAACATATTTTTATTTTTACCATAAATTCAGAAAAACATGGAGCTAACCAATAACACAATGCAGAGGGTTTTCCTCCTAAAATGCCCTACCATTATTCACCTTTTTTTTGTGGGGGCTTTGTGATGGAGGGCACACTGTGATGAGAGGCAATATATATTAATGTGAGAGAAAATGATTTGAACATGCTGCTTCTTATGCACTTTTCTTATGGAACAGATTTTCTATGAAGTGCATGTTTTTTTTTTTTCTTTTTGGTTTTTTGTTTTGTTTTGTTTTTATTTTTTTTTTTAACCATGCACTGCCAAGTTAATTACAGGCCACTTGGTTTATGAAGTAATTAGCTGAATATATGTTTAAAAGTTTAGGAAGGTGGTAAAGTATTTGGTCAAATCATTCTCCACAGGAACAATATTTATGGGTTTGATTTACCTGGCTTGCCTTACATCTTGTTCCCTAGACTGGAATGAGAGATGTGAAAAGATTGCAAGTGTGAGCTCCTTTACAAAAAAACAAATCAAAACACAACCACAACCTGAAAATCAAAAAAGAAAATTTTAGAAAGGAGAAGAAAGTTCTTTTACAATAAAGGAAAATCATGTACCTGATGTCAGGTTGTGATGTCGTGGAGCTTCTTTTACTGGTGGGACTCCTAAAGAACAAAACATAGATGATAAATTAACTTTCAGATGCAGGCCAAAATATTTAAATAAATTTCAATAAGAAACATGCTTGTTTCTTGGAATCAGCTCACAAACAGGAATTGCTATAAACCTTTTCTTTTTTTTTTAAGTGTGACTTTCCTGGTACATTATTTAAAAATAGAAATTTTATGTCTAGTAAAACCATAGAAGTGAACTGCTTCTAGATACTGGTTTAGCAAACTTGCACCAGTACAACTAGCTGTTATCCTTTGAGGTTCCAGGACTTCCATGTCCGTGTTTATATGCAAGTCACTGTCTTTAGCCAAGGTAGAGAAGACATTTATTCCTTAGACCACTAACTTAATAATGTAGTATAACTTATTTCTATTAATTATCTCCAGAGGTATAGCAGGAACCATTTCTCTCTCTGCATATTACTGTAGGGAAACAATCAAGGCAGTGCTGTGTCCAACAGGTGAGTCAGACTAGAGGTGACCATGAGGTCTATCTCGTGTGTAAAAAGCTCTCCTTGTTAT
The DNA here is from genome assembly GCA_013400195.1 of Aramus guarauna. Classification (NCBI taxonomy): domain Eukaryota; kingdom Metazoa; phylum Chordata; class Aves; order Gruiformes; family Aramidae; genus Aramus; species Aramus guarauna. Next base: position 2,736,043 of record VXBL01004751.1, on the reverse strand, counting down.
CAATGGGGTTATTCCACAATACGAAGCTGGTGATCTGAAGCATCATACAAGCTGCAGAGGCAAACTTTGCACTGCCTTGCTAGGGAGCATAACAGCAGACTAAGTGAGGACTAAGAATCCTCTTGTGCGTGGATGCAGCGCTGGAGGACCCTGCAGACAGGCTGGTGCTCTGCCAGCCTGGGAGGGTCACAGGCAGGGCACTGCCACAGCCAGATTGCATGTGCTGATGTAATCCTTGATACTCACGTACAAAGGAGCCATCAGGCGTTCAATTGCTGGGGATTTATGCACAATTTCATCATTTTGGCCTACTTGCACATATTTGGAAAGACTAACAAAGCTCCTCTTTCCAATCCCATGAAAACAACTAATGTTTGCATTTTCATTGCTGTTTGCAGACATTTTCATCCTTCTGTTACCTTTGCTTTTTTCATCTTTCAGATGTTTCTTCTCAATTGTTTTTTCTAGCAAGGAAAAAAATAACACAGGTCAGGGTTGGTAAATTGACTGAATTCTGAATAGATCATTACCTAGACTTTTCAAGTAAAATTCTTTGAAAATCAACACACATCCTTTAGGGGTTGTTTCAAATACCAATACATGTAAAATTGTAATCTCATGCTATTTTTACTGTGATCTTCTACATATATATATGCACACACAGAGTAAATTCTTACCTTCTTTTTCCTTAGCTGTCTTTGTTTTTTTGGCGGCTAGAAAGATTTGCAAGGAAACAACATTAAGTAACCGGCATCAGAAAAATGGGTCTTTTGCAATAAGTACATCGCACAAAGCTGATCACCCTAGTAATTTCCCTGGAATAATAACAGTGGTAAATGTGTCTCATGGCATCTATACAATGTATACAATCTAGTATTAAATCTGCGGCTGCTACCCTTAGTCGCAGTAACAGTTCTGGGCTTTCTGAACACTCATTGGAAATTTTTTTAATATTGCTGGTTGCAGACTAGTTCAGAAACTCCTGATAAAGGCTTTAGGCACTAGAATTCTGTAATTCCCTAACTACTGCCAGAAATCCTTAATTATTTGTGGCAAAAATGCATCAGGGAAGGATCCCTCTGCCTATTGCCTGCTTCTTACCCTCTTTCCCTGAGGAATCTCAATCGTCTGAAACAAACAAACAACAAAAAACCCACCCCAGGGTATAGAACTGGATGGACCTTTAGAACCACTAAATGTGACCATTCTGAAGTCCTGCAGCAGTAGATTCTGATTTATTTTATTTAGTTTATTTTTCTCTGAATGTACCTTCACTTAGAACATGTACTTTTTTCTTGTGGGTTTGTTTTTTGTTTTGTTTTGTTTTGTTTTGTTTTGTTTTGGCATCCTTTTCCCCAGCCCACAAACACAGACATTTGGTCTGTGACTTCATTCAACAAGGCAGATTGAAATTAAGTAAGGTGTATTGCTTCAGGCATCTGAGCCCATTTCAGTATTCCCTGTTGACTACAGCGGAAAACTGGCAGGCTGCCTTCAAATTGTTCATTTTCACTTTGTATCACCCAACCAGCCGTAATAACGCTTTGTTCAGACTCTTCTGGTGCATGTGTTATCTGATTAACACTAGCTCGCTCAGTGCTGATCACCTGTGTCTAGCTCACCAAAACATGCCGCAAAAGATGAACAGTGAAAATAACATAATCAGCCGACCAGAGCCGTCTTTGGTAGAGGAGTGAGTAGCTGCAATGCTGTCAGTTTACCAATACCGGTTTACATCACCATTGTTTGTTGTTGATGAACAGTATGTATTAATCAGCATTGGCATGTTCATTAATTCTTTCCATAAGACATACCAGAGAAATGTATTATTTACCTGCTGTTGGGATTTCACCTGTTGGCTCTCCAGGAAAATAATCAGAAATGAAGAGGAAGAGGGGAAGAAAAAGAATATGAGGTTCAGTACCATGTTTTTTCAAGGAAAGTAACCATTTAAATAGATCTTCTCTTTCATCTGCAACCTTTCTGCAGGATATTAATTTGTAAAGAAATGTGCCTTAACAATAGATGTGTACACAGTATTTTACACTGAAAGCTAAGAGTTCCACTCTTTGAAGTACAATAATCCAGCATGCAGTAGTTCCTGCAAATGCAAACACCGTGCCAATCAAAGTTTGCTGGCAAGCAAATATTTAAATAGAGGACTTTTAAAATGTGCATTCAAGTTTATAGCTGATGATGCTATTTTCCAAAAAATATATGCAGTTTAATTGTTACCTCTCTTATGATCCACACATCCCAACCAACCACTGACCTTGAATAGCTGGCATTCACCCCTGTATCTCCTGCATTATCAGTCTGCCTTGCCTTTTATGAGTAAAAGCTATTGAGAGCTGCATAAATTTGGACTACATCTTTGCACAGCACCTAACACAAAAGAAGTGTATATTCCCATGCTGTTGCAATACCCATAATAATTAATGAAAATTTATCAATATGATGGGATAGAAATTCCCTGGTATAAACCATCATTACTCTTTTTAAATCAAAGGAATGAATTAAATTGGAATTTGGAATCCAAGATTTTTTACACATTGCTACTTCATTAGTCTCAGTTTTATTTTAAAACCCAATTTTAAGGAAACAGAATAACATCACCAGCCAGGCAAAACCTTTATTCTTTGAACCTCGAGCTGGATAAAAAAGAAATACGACCACAAAATGTTTCAAGGTCTGCTTTGATTGAATTAATTCAGAATTTTCTTCATGCCAAGTTTTGCCTTCAGATGAACATCAAGTTCTACGGCTCACACCAAGATGAAAAACTTTCAGTCAATGCTTTTTCAACAGGAAGACTGAGCAGTTAAGTGTGATTTTCACTGATACATTACAGGAAACTTCCATTCAGGCCTTTGTTCATAAGGAGACTCATTAATGTCAGTGCTAAATACTTAGGCACCACAGGCATTCAGCAAAGGCCAGTTTTGCCACTCTTAAATGCTAGCATGCTTAAGCCTTTAATATTTACATTTCTGCTTATGTTTATGCTCATAGTTGCTGAAAGCTGATACATTACTGCATCGTGACCCATGGATTAATATGTCTTCTCATTTTTACCAAAAAAACCCCAACCCAAAACCCACAAAAAAAACCCCTGAGGCACTAAATCTAGGAAAGTGGTTCATGCTCTCACTCCTTAACTGAGGAATTCTTCCTCGTGATTGCAAAAAATGTGGTTTGATATTACTTATTGCTTGAGTAAGAAATGCCACCAGTTTTGTTCTCTTTTCAAGGTAACCTCTCAAAATTTGAGAGTCTTTAGTCAGCATGCAGGGAGTAAATTCTGAGTTTCATTACATATTCAAATTTGATACAGGATCAATTGCTGTCAAAGACCCTCCTGCGTGCTAAAACAGAAATAGTGAAAAATAAGATAGTTTACTAATTACTTTTATAATTACATGGTAATTCACTTAGCAAGTTACTATAAAAATGTATTTGTTGTTAATTTGGGGGCTTTTCAAACTCGAGCTTGTATTTCTGTTTATAACCTGTCATTCATTTAATGATGCAATCTCTCTACTCATTTAAACTCCATTTACTTTTACAGTAAGACTGTACAGGGTATAATGTGTGAATAAATTTGGCCCAGGAGAAGTGTATTTTACATTCCTACTAGACCTGAACTCCAAAATCAGTGAATATTTTGTGTCCATGGCTACATCTCATGCTGAAATACATGATAACTATGTTCGTGTTATGGCAAGCATACTGTACACCTGGCTGAGAAATATATGAAGCAAAGCTATATAGAGCTCTAGAAATAAAGGCAGCAGTGATCCAGCTAAGTGTTCTTCTTTGAGTGGAAAAAAGGTAATTTAAAATAGAGAGTTCTGGTGCTTAAAAACTTGAACTAGATATATTCAAGGATGGTTAGCTCAAAATAGGCACTGTAAACAGAGTTACTTTTGTATATGATCACAGGTCTGCTTATTACTGTTCCTCCCCCTTTCTTTTCTTTCTAAAGGCACTGTTAACCTTTATAATGATTTCAAGCAGCAGGATATAAGCTCAAGAATGTGGTACAAATATCCCTCTGCAAAGGTCAAGGGAAAATATCTTGGCTGTTCCTTATAATCACGATATGCCAGGGTAATATAGCTTTTGATAAAAAAAGCATTGTAGACATTGATGTTGAGTTAAAATGATCCTTATTTCCGAAAGCATGAGGAATTAGTCACTTAAAACTCTAATGGTTCTCTAGTAGAAGAGAGTGCCATCAGTGGGTCTCAGATAAATCAGTGCAGAAGACGTAAAATGTCAGTGATCAGATCCAGTGAACATAAGACTGAACAAATCTGAACAATGGAATAAAATAGAGGAAAATTTACTCAAAATACTGGCAAAAATGGAAATAAACTCACCAATAGCTTCACATATTTTAGTAATTTTGCAATGGTGACTTGAAAACTAAATATTGCAGTTCAGGTTTTCAGGAGACTCTTCAGTGTTGGCACATTTCAGATGCTTCATGTTCCCCCTTTCCCTTTGGAGCTGGTGTTCAGACTAGCACTGTGTCTTTTGACAGATGTTTCAGAGTGAGTATTCATTTTGTCTAACTTCAAGCACTTAACATAGGAAATTTGATTAGGAAGCTTAATGCAATCAGTTTGCCTTGCCTTGTTGTCAGCTTCTGACCTGGAGTAGGAAGAGGTCTGTGTCTCATGGGGCTTGGACTTGGTTTTGGATACTCTTTATAGATTACTTTGCATCCGAATAGCACATGGTTTGGTCTTGATGTGCCAGGTACAGTACAAAAAAGAGAAAACATATATTCTGTGCTAAAGAGGCTACAACTAATTCATCTGCGAAGGGCCATACTTCAACATTTTCACAATTCAAAGCATGTGGTGTAAACACTGTCCTTCTGATTGTTGTTTTATCATGATTTGCAGTAGGTAACATGCAATGACTTGCCACAATAAGCATAGATCCCGGTCTTTATCTATTCAGAAATCTTACTGACCTTAAAAAAGGACATTATCCAATGACTTCAGTGGAAATCTTCGTTATGCAAAAAATTCCCCTTAAATCCTCCTTAAAACTCATCTAAAATTGAAATATTCCCTTCTCTTCTTTAATCTAATTTAGTTTTTTATTAAAGTAGGAAAAAAAGACCCATATTGAAACAAGACCAAGAATGTGCTTAGTGAATCCATGAAATAAGCAATTTCCAAATGGTAAAAGAAGTAATGAAAAAGCAGTCTAATTCAGTTATGCTACATGCCATTTTGTTATTTTTAATAAACAATATATTTGCATAAAGATAAATTATGTCTCTACACTCATCTAAAATCACCAGAGCATCAATTTTGCTACTAGCATAATTTACTTTGCTTTTATAAAAAGTATAAATTGCAAACAGAGTTTGAGTGTTGCAGCTTCACAATATTAAATTATAAATGTACTTAGTTTTGGTGTGTTGTTGTTACTAAGCAGACTGAGTACAGGACTATCTCTAGCATAAGCAAGAAAATAGCATTATCTACCATGAGAAAATTGCAAAAATGCAAATTGAGACAACGTGCATCTGAAAAGAAGGTTTATATTCTGTAGGAAACAAGACATGACACGTACTTGCAGTGGTTTTCAGTTTGACTGGAAAATAAAGAGAGGAAAGAGAAATGGTCAGAAGAGTCAGGTGCAGCATAATACTGTTATGCTGGAGAATGGCTTTATTTGTTCTACGTACTTACTGCATATCAAATCATAACTTCCAGTAGTCTCACAGTAATTAATAACAATCTAATGATGTATAATAAAAATAGGGATGTTCTCATCTACACGTGATAATTGCTGTGCTGGAGTTAAGGATGAATAAAACTAGTAATAAGAATTTTAATTCTTCACTTATTTCCTTTCACTGAGAAGCATGGAGAAGACATTTTTTAACCCCGTGGTGCCTGCTTCACAGCGAAACTGAACGCTGCGGCTTCCTACACCTGCAGTAATTGTGCCCTGTTTGTACAAGTGAGGCCGCATAGGAGTTATGATATGCAGAGACATTTATCATAGAAGGTGGATAGTGCGCGGTCATGATTTGAATAGTATATCATATAATACCTGCTATGGAGGAAAATTAAACTGTTGCTAATCCCGAGAAGTTGACTCATACAGGAAGGCTGTGAAATCCAAATAAATGGCAGATACGCACAAATAATCGACAAAACGAAGGCATTTAAAGCAAGCACTTTCAAAAAACGGTTCAAATTCTTTGCTAGTGTAACTTGTTTGACATCGGTGGACTTACAGAAGCAGAAATTTGACTTTTGATATATGTCCTCAGAAAATTACAAGGGGTGTTGCAAATATGTTCTGTGCTACCTTAGCTAAGATATGACACATCAAGGCCACTCTATACAGCAAAACAGATCACAGGGCCATGATTTTGGCATCTGTCATATGCAATTGTATTTTGCAATTTCTTTAAAACCCAGTTTCAAAAGTAATGAATGCATACAACACAGGAGCGCTTACCTGGTTTTGTAGGCGGGACTTCTTTTTCATGTCTGACTGCTTCATGCTCTGGATAATGGAGACAGCATAAAAAATTTGCCATGATGTTTCTAAGTTACATTTTGTACATACATATATATATATATATATTTAATTAAGAAGGATTACATAGGAATAAACATTCATTTTCTCTTGCTTCATGCTGTTATTTTGGAAAAAAGCCACATGACTAGTTACTAACAGATTATCCACTGAGGGATCAGCAACAAAATAGCGAAGTTCAGTAGTACTGCACATAGCTCCACACATATAGTTACTATTAATGATACTAAAAGTCATGCATGTATCTTAAGGAAGAAAGCAATTATAAGGGGGTCCCCTCAATTTCTGAAATTTAATTTGTTTCTACTCTCCATTTTTGTCATTTGAAAGGACAGTACAGAGCAAACTCAGCAACCGTTCACTCGACCTTTATGTTGTTGAGTCAGAGATACTTGAGCTGAATTCCCAAAGTCTCGAACACATCCTATTCCACATGAATAAATTGTGTCTCACTGTGGAAAATTAGAGAACTAGCACTGCTGGGTAGGCAATGAATCTTTTTTTTTTTTCCCCTGCTCTCCTTTGTATTTCATAACTATTACTGGAAAAATTGAGAATTTATTTTAGGTTGCTGGAAATAGAAAAGACGAAGAAGCTTTGTTTTAAAAACACAATTTATACAAATTTATACAATTTATACAAAAGTCACGCCTGCTTAAAAAGAATTGAAAAAAAACCCCACACCACAGATCTCATAGCACAGTAGCAGCTATGCCAAATGCATGCAAATGAGAGCCACAATACATTTCAGAGCCAAGGAATCAATGGACAGCTATGCTGTCCTTGTTTCCAGGTGATGTTTGCCACAGCTAATAATCTGTGCATCAGGTTCTTTGTGAGCAACAAGGACACAAAGGTGGGCTGTAAAGTGGAAAATGTTCAACATGTGAGTAGCCTCTGAAAAAAGGCCAATAAGCCTCAGCTCTTCTGCCACTCAGATGAATAATTGAACTTGCAATTGTGATTTCAGGTGAAGATACACGCCGGGAAATGTTGAGACATAATAACGAATTTCAAATGGGAAACAGTTTTATGAGGCATGAATTAGAACTTANTACATTTTTTTATGAAGAGTTGTTTTTTTTTTTTTTTTTTTTTTTTTTTTTTGAGTGTGGCAGTATTTGGGGACTTACCTGATTTTTTTGTTTTGTTTTGTTTTGTTTGTTTTTTAACTTTTGCAGTTTACCTTGCATGCTGAAGGCATGAAAGATATAGACAGTTAACAAGCAGGCTGCACGGTAAATTAAAGTATGGACTTTTTCTTCAGTTCTTTCTGACTGAGAAAAAAATCTAGATGCAGTTATACTGAAACAGTAAGTGATTAGGATGAAAAAGTGATGAAGTCTTTCTTTTTCTCCTTTTTAATTCAGCAGAAATATTTATTCAACTCAACTAGTTATTAACAGTGATTTTTAAAAAGCTTGTCACTCCTGTTTTTGTTGTTGTTGTTTGTTTGCTTGTTTTGTTTTGTTCTGGTTTTTTTTGTTTGTTTGTTTGTTTGGTTGGTTGGTTGGTTTTGTTTTGAGACTTGTGATATGGGCAGCATAGAATGACTTGACTCCTGTACTGAAGCAATTGGTTATGACAAATGGACTTTTAAATAGCAATGACAAGACAGTATGTTAAATGGAAGTAGTGGAAGGCATGGGCGTAAAGACACTATAGTTTTAAGCAAAATTAGAAATTGCTAAGGGACAATTTCCATATGTTGAAGTCAAAAAAGCCACACATATCCAGCCATATTACAGGATTTTTTTGATCAAGGTAGGTACCACATACTTGCTGTTTTTTTCTGGACTACAGAAGACAAAAGAAGGTAAATTGTGATATTTAGACATAAAGAGGAAAGAGCTTCTAATTTTTTTCTTTTTTCTTCTTAATATTCACATATTTTTTATGGCAGTCAGTTCTCACTTGTTCTTAGCTTCCCCTACTCATGTAAAGATGCACAGCATTCAGGTATCTAAAATGCAGTTAAGCTTTAACATGTTTAGACGTTTGCAAGTCCTACTAGCTATCAGCTCCTGCTGAAATAATGCAGTATCCTGTCCTTTAGCAGTGATACATTTATGTATTCCAGGACCATTTCCCCCTGTGTAACAGTGTAAATCAGAAGTAGCTCCAGACCAGTCAACAGATGATTGGAAATTTTGAGTGGGATTCAATTGACTTGCAACATCAAGAAAACGTTCATCTACACTTTTAGTCAGGAGAGTGCTAGTCATCTCCAAAGAATATTTCATATCATTACAAAATGTTTGTTAAAGAAAGATGGGGTGACTTACCCACTGTTTGAATTGCCTGTTTCAAACTCAACAGGTATTGATCTGAAAACTTACAAGTTATTTTTGCAGTGGCTTCTGTTAAGTTGGCCAACATAAAATAGTGCACTTTCAGTTTGGTTCCAACAAACAGGAAGAAGAACCTGACTCAAACAAATCTTACAAAAAGTAGCCAAGTTGTGATACTTCTAGCAGCTTTGTTTCCAACCACTCCTAGAGCACAGTTTGAGCCTTCTGATTTTGCTCACAAACTAGAGTGAAGCTTATCTGACCCTAAAAATATTTCAGGAATTTAGGTGTGAAAATCCTGTAAATTCAAAGATATCATTTCTTCCTTCTGCAGACTTGTTTGCCTATCAGTAATTTCTAACTCATTAAATGTTTAGATTAGAAATACATTGAAATATTGTCGAGTAATTTCTCCAATTCTATTAAAAGAAACATAATTTATATGGTTTTGAACAAGCTACATCAGTTTATGATCAGATAAAAACTACCAAAACTATAGTTTTATTGGATAAACAGATAGAGTGCTGTAAGACATCACTTCATAACAAAATAATAGATTAGCATGAGAGTTCTTATAGAAAACAATATATAACGATAAATTATATCGATGTTCACAATTAGAGACCATGCTGTTCTGTACAACATTCTGCTACTGAAGAGAAGAAAAACATACATGAAATAAGAAAAGAAATGAAGTAGTTAACAGCACCATTCAGCTTAAAACAAAACAGCATTTTATTTTATTGAAAATATTCATAATTGTCATCATTATCATAATCATCACCATCATATCAAATGAAAATCTGTTGTTGACATCATTGTCCAAGATTTGACAATCTTTCATTTTGTGTTTGGATCAAGGCTACCCCCCCAGTAGAAATCCAGAGGCTGATATCTAGAAAAAGTCTTCAACACAGCTTTGTGTGTAGACTGTCAATGATGATGAGAATATTCTAATTCCTTCTATAGCAGTCAATATCGAGCTTTTTCTGTTAGCATTATTATTACAAAACCTACAAGGACTAAATCATAGAAAAAAACCTCAAATACCTAGAGTTTAGTTCCAAAACCATTTTCCCAATGAAAAAGCCAGTTTAAGACCCATCCAAGTCCCTAATCCAACTGGTGATTCATCCTCCTGCATCACTTCCTACTTGGGCACTGGTTTCTGTGCTGTAAATTCAGTCACTTGAAAGATCTGAGATTAAAAAAACCCAAACAATAATGCCTTGCAAGGATATTTGGGATCATTTCAGAGATGTGATTTACAACTATACCCCATGTCATTAGCCCAGCTCTGGCAGAGAGGCTGGAACAAGCAGCGTAAGAGCTGAAATGTCTTGACCTGGCTTTGTCATCGGAAAGACTGTTCTTAAAATGGTATCTGCAATTGTCACTCTGCTGGATTTGCTCTAAGAAAGTGTTATCAGCCACATATTGATAAACACTGTAAAAAAAAGGTTGCAATGCCAATATAATATATTAGATGAGTGTGTGTCGTGTTGCTGTCGTGTCCCATCCCACCCCCATCCCTAAACCAGGAGAGAATAACTTGTTCCTACCTGATTTCTCAGTGGGAGTTGTCTTTTGTTGTTTAATTTTCTCCTCTGCATTTTGAAAGTAGCATTAAAATTAGAAATTCACACTGTGCATATAACTGGAAAAATATTTCTATACATGATATTATACATTTGGTTCACAATGAAAAAAAAATGCATATCTTTAGCATCACTATCACATTGTAGCACTGTAAAACAGCATGTATGCATTATGAGTTCTGACTGCGTGATGCGATCATACTCCATGGAAAAAATAAATTAGTGGACCCAGTGTCTCAGCCACCAGAAAACAGCTACATACCTGGTAGTGTCTATCAGGCAGGCACTCAGAAACTGTATTCTAATAATACAACTATTATCACTTTGTGGACATCACCTTGCTAAATGTCTAAGTTCAATAGTTTGGTATTATACAACACGGAGAACTTCTGCTCAAGTACTGCCTAACCACAAATATGTACAGACGTATCCACGTGTGTCTACACTCGGAAGATGAGAAAGGTACAGAGACCCCCAAGCACATGCTAGCTCACATAGGCACATTCACATGGGACAGTGCCAGTCTGAATGGCCATTCACACCACCTGCTGCTGGACAAGCTTACCTAGACCTTGCTGGATATCTGTCACAAAACCTTAGAGCAACCCTGAGCTTCTGCTAATCTCATGAGAAAAGCTGCCCAAGTTCACCCGCTCTTGAGCTGCCTGTGGCTTTGCTCAGCACAGTTCTCAGATGACGTGGAGCCGCGTCAACATCGGCTGCCAGATCTGAGCTGCCTCTCCTCCAAGTAGAGTGGGAGGGGAAGGTTCAGGCAGATGCACAGGTGGGACTACACTTTCTCATCGAGTGGGGTTTGTCTTAACTGCCCGATGGCCCAGTCGGGTGGGAACTGGGATGTTTGCTTTCAGTCTCTACTCTGCCCAGTTTGGTTGACTTGAACTTCACCCTTCCTGATCCTTTCATGGCTCTACTCCCATTTTGTGTCTTTTCCCATACCTGAATTCAAATCTCTCTCCTAACCCCTACCTTTCAACATTTGCATAGAACACTACTTTTCTTTTTATAAGACACATAAGTACGTATTTCCCCTTCCTCTTGCTGATGGAAGCAGTTTACAGCCACATCCCTCTGGCCCCTTCCTTTTCCCCAAGACCTCTGTGAGGCATCAGATTGAAGCTGGCAATGGCTGGGTGGATATCAGGTCGGACAAGGATGTCTTGTCCCCTGAAGCCATTCGACTCATCTGAGTACCAGCTGGCTAGAAACCCTCCTAGCTCCTGTCTGTGCATATTCAAAGCTGCTTGGCTCCTGAACATGAGCAATATTTCCAGCCTGGCAGTCAAACTTGTTCTTACCCGAGATGATAGAGGGAGGTACTGGGAAGGGGATGGGTGGCTAGAACCACCTGTGAATTATGAGATCCCTAGTTTATCCATCACTGTACCTACGTATCTTCAGTCAACCTCAAGAACTGTTGCTTTTTCATGGGGGCTATTTCTCTGGAACCCAAACGTCCAAGTTTGGATGCTAAATCCTAATCTGCGATCTGACTAAATAAGTGGATAATACAGTATCTATAAGAGCAGACTGTTGAGCGGTCTCAACAAGCATGACATTTTATTTGAATTTAGCATGTAACATCCAGAGGAATTTTTTTTTTTTTTTTTTTTTTTCTGGGGGGCAGACAGTAGGCTTATTTTCTTTTCTGAGATGATTTCTTTTTAACTTAGCTCTCTGAGATTCCCAGAGGTATACACTTGCAAAGAGGTCTAAAAAGACATTTATCATATGTCAATAGATGGAGAAACAGCATCATTGCTGTACAGTCTCATCCATAACACAGCAACATCCAGCAAAGCTGCAGTGCAAATATGGACATGAAACATATAGCAATTGTAGTTTAGGTTTTGTTTGCTTGGTGGTTGGTGGGGTTTTTTTTGTTGTCGTCGGTTTTTTGTGGGGGTTTTTTGAGTTTGATTTTGTTTCTGTAAGAAAAACAGTACTGATGGGGAAAAATACAGGGAGGGATAAAGCTCCATGGTTACTGATCTTTTCTATTCTTTGGAAATAAAATACAGACCTGCATTGCTATGCTTTTCATTTGTCATCTGGTAGGTGGTGATTTAATTTCTCTTCACTTATATTAAGTTTAGGGCTTTATTTTCCCCTTACTCAGCTATTGTTATTGTCAGTTTCTTATGAAAGCAGTGAATTAAAAAAAAAACTCATCTCCATTTCATGGTTGTCTGTGAAGCTATAAATGCTTTTGCAGTACAACCAGCAGCTTGAAGATGCAACTTACTGAGATAAAGTATCCTCTTTCTGTTCTTAGATGAGATTTAGCATATAAGAGTGCATTTCACTAATTTAGATTGGGATATTAAGTTTTCCAGGTACCAATACACAAAAACCCCAGAATACTGACTTTAAACATAGGCCCTGGACCATCTACTGGATTAATGACAAGTAAAGCTCAAAAGGTTTGAAACTTCTCTTTCTTTAGATATTATCCCTGCTCTTTTGAACAGTAAATAGGATATTTTTCTTTTTTTTTTTCTAATTGTGGTGAGAATTTACAGCAATCTTTGCTCTGTAACTCTAGGACCTGATTAAATAAGCTTGTGAGTGGATGGCATGTATGATCCTTTTAAAAGTATGGGAGGGATTTTCTTTTCAAAATGAATACATTCCAGAAAACAGAGTGTCTTGGACAGGCCCATGGACTTGCATTCATCTGGGAATAAATACAATAATTCTTTGGAATTCATTCACCTACCTATTCTGCAACCTAACCAAACAGCAACTATTGATCTGTTGATTCCCCTGGAGAACTCCCTGATGTGTTTCCTGGCAGATCTCCAGGAGGTGACTGTATGGCTTTTTCTCTGACTTTCTAGCCATTGGTTGTAACCAGAAGCAAAACTGAAGGAACGTATTATCAAAATCTAAAGGAGAGCACTCTCTATGAGGGAACACACTTCAAGACATCAGGAAGCTTCACAAAGTCATTTCTGTTCACCAGAATTCAGTATGAAGAAAAGCAGTGAAAAAAAATCTGATGAGGATAATACATAGTATTTTGGCAAGAACAGAAGAAATATTTCCAATTTCCCATGTACTTTTTGTTTACTATATCATGAGGAGTCTGGAAAAAAAAAAATTGATGACCTCGTAAGGCTACAAAAAGTTAAAAATATTCTTTGTGAATATTTCAGAAAAAAAACAGATTTTGTTCTGATTTTGAATAAACCCAAAATTTAAAGTTCCAAAATCTTTCATTGGAGAGAATTTCTTTCCTCTGCAGAGCTGTAGTTTTGCAGCACTACAAGCATTAATATTCATTTGTTCCCTGATGTATCTAATTTAAATGGAAAAATATAAAGCAGTAAACATTTCTCTGTGTATTTCAGGCAGTTTCAGAAGAATTACGTCAGGAATGAATTCTCTTGCTTTACTTGCTCTCACACACATACATAAAACACTCTTTAATTTAAACATTTCCCTACAGAATCAATATATTTTCTGAAATTCTCTAGTTTCTCAGTCATGTGATACTTCTAAGTCTGATGACAGGAGGCCTAGGAATAATAGTTTGAAGCTGCTCTGAATCAAGGTGAAAAAGGAGGCCACTGCCTTGTACAGAATGAGGCTTTTACAATTCAGTCTGCTAACTCAAGAGCACTCATTGGCACGCAGCAGGCAGAAGCACTATTACCACTAGTGCTTGCAGATTAATACTTCCAGTCATCAACTGAAACTCAAAACAGCCACTGCTCTCCAAAGCAGCCATTAATCACCCAAGAGGAGATCTTTTATGCTAAAGGAAATTTAGCAAGGGTTGGGGTTTGGTGTTTTTTTTTTTTTTTTTTTTTTTTTTCGGNNNNGGTTTTTTTTTTTTTTTTTTTTTTTTTTTTTTTTTTTTTTTTTTCCCCCCCTTCAAACATTTGAATTCCCAGGGCTTTAGTCTGGAATATACTATACTACTCTGGAATAAGCTCCTTAATCAGACCAACATACTGGTTTGTGACATGATGCTCCCATGTTTGCAAACGCCTCACCGGTGAAATTTATGGTGCTACATGGATGAGATCAGGCAGATTGTGCAGCAGGACTGATTCCATTTTGCAGGAAAGGTGAGTGGCCATGTCATCTGCTCGGGCAACCCACTGTTTGGCCACCACTGACCCCACTCAGGATGCACAGAGTTGGATAGAGTGAATTTTTCTCTAGGGCATTCCTGCCTTGGCTGAGCCTGTTCACTAGCACTCTGCTAGCTGTTAATAAACAGAAAGTGGTCAACAAGGCAAAAAAAACCCAAACAAACTTGGCCTTTGAGTCTTTGACAGTTGGAGTGAGAAACATTGCTTTTTTCCCCCTGTTGACTCAAAACCAACAATACCACTTCAGTAAATCAGCTACTCAAGGCTTGCAGAAAATCTCAAAATGTCTATGGAAATACTTAATTTACAAGTAGAATATTGTATTATAAAAACAAATGAGAAAAATAGTAAATGCATAGGAGAATTTTTTTTTCTTAAAAAAAAAAAAAAAAGGAAAAAACCCCAGAATTAAAAAAAAAAGGCTGCCTGCTTATCATTGAACACAGAAGGTTTTAAATGGTTTATCCAATCACTTATTCCTGAGCACTTCATTGTTGCGTGAAGTTCAAACAGCAGCACTGCCAGCAAAGGCGGATGCAACACTGGTACGTGCTTTTCAGTGCCCACTGCGCCTGGAGAGACCACTCAGGAGCCATGCAAGCGGAGCACCCATAGCTGAGTTTTCTGCGAGGATATCCTCTCGGTCTTGTCTCACACCACACCCAACAGTGGATCCCTGAGTATCTTCCTCCTCAAAAAGCATGATGAGGCACAAAGCCTGGGTTTGCAAGGGGGACTTCTGTCCTGCTCCCTGCAGCCAGTTGTTGCTGGTTATTACTTACAGTTTACCCGAGTGCACAGTCAGCCCAAGATTTATTGTCTTTTTAAAGTGTTCAGCTTCTGTTCTGCAATTCAGAAAGTGGAGGCTACCTCTGTGCAGGCTATCATGTACCCGCTGAGATTTTGGGGACCAGGCTCACTTCATGTAATGACTGGTTTACAGAAAATACCTCCTAATATTCCTCTTTGATGTACTGAAGGGCAGTAGAGAACTCCTTCCCCAAACTCTGGAAAATGGGTTTTGCTAACACTTGATGAGCTGTACTGCACAAATGAGAGTCACAGGAACTATGAAAAACTGTTAAAGCTGAATCCTTTTAATCCTTTTAATTAAATTTCACCCTCATTTTTGATCCTATCCCAATCCTGAAAAGTCAATGACACAAACAAAAAAAAAAAAAAAAAAAAAAAAGGTGTCTCACTCAAGAAAGTCTCCCGGTTTTGCAAATGACATAAACCTCATTGAATAGAGCCTGGAGTTACTGGAAATTAAATTAACAAACCTACCTGGCTTAGTCTGAGAGATAGCTTTTTCATGTTTAACGCGTTCATGCTCTGCAAATAAGAAGAACCTATGTTAGGGGGATTTTTAATTTTTAGAAGATTTTAAAA
This sequence comes from Aramus guarauna, assembly GCA_013400195.1. Lineage (NCBI taxonomy): Eukaryota > Metazoa > Chordata > Aves > Gruiformes > Aramidae > Aramus > Aramus guarauna. Next base: position 2,720,065 of record VXBL01004751.1, on the reverse strand, counting down.
ATAAAAGATTCTCTTTATGATTTTAAAAGATTACTTTGCATTACATATTCACACTAGAGTAATTTGAACGTGTTTCTTGAAAAAAGGTATTTAATACATTTTTTCCTAAAAAATAAAAATAATTCTAAAGAAAAATAAATTTCTACTTTTTAAATGGTTTAAAAAATTACAAAATTTCATTCTGTCTTTTTTAGAAATAGCATAGAATTTCTAAAATTGAGAAATCTTTCTACTACTAATTTTGATTGCTATCACCTATTTTCTATATAGAAATTTTGTCCTTGATGTTTAATATAGAAATTATGAAAATATTTTATTATAATAGAAGTGGGGTTGTCTCATATAAAATGGTAAATAAAAGTTCAGTATACTGCATAAAGAAAAAATAGCTTTCCATATTTCTCTGTTAGCCTGCATCCCACAGATATATTGTGAAGCAGTAACAATAATAAATATTATATTGTATTAAAATATAAGCTGTAGGCAATTTTTGTGTTGTTTAAAAACAGTGTGATATCCAAAAAACATCATGAGACAGGAAAAAAGGCAGCTAAGGGATTTCAGAGGAATGTTAAAAGTTTGTTTCATTCTGATTTATAGCAGCTATGTCTAGATTGTGTAGCAGGTGAGGGCTGCGGCACATCAAGAGACAAATCTCTCTGTTGCCTGGATCGAGCCCTATCCAGAGAATTGCAGTGACCCTTCCTCATCTGGGTCTCCCTTGATATTTCCCAGTGAGAAGATGCCATGGAGGCAGAGGACACAGGCGGGTCTCACCTCAGCCTGAATTGGAAAACAGTTTCCACCCACACTGGGACCTGTGAAACACACCTAGTCCTGCATTGCAAGGTCATTGAAAACCGTTTTCATAAGTCAAAATTTCCTGTCAGTCTGTGTAGAGGAATCTCATCTTAAGCTGCTAAAACTTTGGCAACATAAAGAAATACCTTCCTCCTAAAAGCTGAAGTAACAACATTCTTTATCAACTTGATACTTACTGTGTTCGTGAGGTTTCTCTGAGGTAGCTAGAAGTAAAAAAAAAAAAAAAGGTGTTTTTTAATATTTTTGTTAATGTAGTGCAAAATTTAATGCATTTATTCATGACATTTGTAGAAATAAAATAAATGTTCCGTGAAATCTATATTAAAAAGTGCACAGTTAGCATTGTCTTACTTATACTATCCATCCCAGACACCTAACTGGGACACTTACTCAACACAGGCACTCCAAATTCGTCATTTGTTTGATAGAAATGCCCCTGGAAGGCTCTGCGCCTCCTCGGGGGGCTGAGTCGCCCTCCCTAAATGGTGGCCGTATGTCAAACCTAGGGCAACTGCCTTGGGGGGTGAGGTGCTCAGTTCAGTGCCCGCTAAGGTCAGACCATGAGGTGTCCAACAGTGGACAAAGCCAGACAAATAATTTCAGGTTGAGTGAGGAAATGACATCTAGGGAAGTCTACATCAGACCTTGTAAGAGTCCTTGACAATTGCACCTGCTCTAGTGAGGTCAATGAATTTCAAACGGATTCAGTGATACTCCGAGGAGCAGAAAGACATATTTGAAAAATGTAATTAACATAATTAGGGCACATCTAAATAAAAGGACTCAACATTTCAGTGCTGCAGCTCCTAAACTTTGTGCCATTTCATTTTTCACTTTATTTGCAGAAAAAAACAGGTGAGAGAAAACTGAAATCTGAGCTAATACTTTCCAAGGACCTTAAGAGAACATTTCTAAGGTAAAGCGAAAGCTCAGGAAGCTGTACCCAATGCCCTTATTGGTGCCACAGAAGGAAATGAAATGCCAAGGCCTAGCCCACCAGCTGGATTTTTCTTCTTGACTTTTGCAAGGCAGCTGTTGTTTTTAAGAGAATAAAGGCTCTACCAGCTGCACGTAGCAGTCCGCCGTGTGTGAAAGAGCAGAATCCCACAGAGAGATGCAGCAGTGCAGGGGATGAGCTGCCTTCGCAGGCCCAGCACTGCAAGCAATAATTCTGCTGCTGTGAGCTCCAGGGCTGTGATTCACTGAGCTCCCACTCAGGGCAAAAAGTAGAGTGGGTTTTTGTTTTGCTTGTTTTCCCTGCAGTATAAAACCACTTCCATTTTATATCCAGTCTCTATTTAATCCAAATTGTTGCTGGGCATTTAAGGAGACAGCAACTGGAGATGGTGTGCAGACCAAAGCATAAATAGCAGGACATTTTTTGGGGGTAATAGTAACCAAAGATACAAATTAAGTGTATATACTTGCTCCTAAGTGAGGAATCAGAAATAAGAAACAGCAGAAAAACAGGAATCTTATGACAAAGCCATATTTGTTATCTTTATGTGCATAAGAATACCTTCTTGTAAATTTAGGCTCAATCGTTTTGCCTGAACACCCTGAAACTCACACAAAAAAAAGTTCCCTAAATGTCATAAGCTTAGGTAAATTCTATTGTAATCGGGCATCCATTAAATATGTCTGAAATTTGTAGAAGAAATAAATTTTATATTGTAACAAAAGACAGAGATGTGCTTATCTAGCTATGAATTTCAATTTGCAGAAGGAAATTGATGGCAAATATTAAAAAAAAACAGTCTGAACTTCAGGGGCTGGTGTAATGTCTTACATAACTATCACAGAATATTGTGTCACATAACACTTTCAGTAACCACCACCAACGGTCAGAGCTAGGCCACATATGAACAGTATTAATTTAAAGACTCTTTTCTGCCACTGCTCAATGAATTTTAGAAACTAACTTTTGTTATAGCAACCTTATCTCAGATCTGCAACTTGTTTTAAAAAAACACTAAAATCAAACCAAAACCATTATGTGTTAACTTTCCAGTGAAGCCAGTGCAGTTATTTCCCTTATTCTGGTGGTGAATATGAGTCATGAAGAATGTTTAAAGCAATAGGAATCCAGCCCAGGTCTGGTTCCTCAAGTTTAGGAAGGTATCTGTGTTGCCCTTGTTCATATTTTCTGTGGAGGTATTAACTAGGCAAACTTGTATATTGTCGGTATCCAGGCAGAGCTTGAACACAGAGATTATTGATATTAGAGCTTTGCTTGAAAGCCTAGCCTTCTTTTTTTTCTGGTGTAATATAGCAATTACAGATAAAAATCACTCAGAGATATTTCTACCACGTATTTTGATGAAAAAACTAAGATCTTCTAAAGTTAAAAGTTTTTACAGGTTGTGTCGACTATGCTAAACCAAATCTATATTTTGTAGGGAAAAAATACTGAAGTGAAATTTTGAGATGGTATTTAGGCCATAAAGGCATACATTTATGTTCTGCCAAATCTGCTAACTATGATATCAGTCCATTCAATATTAAACCTATCCTTCTGATGTGCCATATTATCTCATCAAAGATGTGATTCAAATGATTTATGCAATAAGCAGAAAGCCAAAAAATGACATCTGAAGACCCTTATTTTCATTTTTACAGTATCACAATTGTCTATAACACAGATACTCTGATTTTTAGTCTACTTAGTGAAAATGGGAAGAAGATAAAAGCTAAATGTCAATGACACAGATTTTCCAGAATATTTAATGCTATATTATATGGTATTTAACCTAAAGGGTGAGAAATGAAAGGCTGTATTCTGCTGCTTTCACTCATTTTGTGTATATCTTGCACTGAAAGTAAAGCAGTTCTATTCAAATCTTGTATTTAAATAACATTTCTTTATACAGCGCCTAGATAAGCTGTGGAACTCCATGCTGCAAAATGTGTGGATGTTGAAAATTCTCATGATTTCAGAAAGTGACTGGGCAAATTAGAGAAGAATCTACCAGGTGCTCTTAGACATGAAGATATGGTCTCTGGCTTGGGAAGTCCCCGAGCTGAGATGGCGGGAGGTCACAAGGCAATTTCTGTGTGTCCTTTTCATTCCTGCACTGCTCCCTAGGCGTTTGCTGGGTTGGCCATTGGTGGAGAGACGGTGTCGGGTTAGATGAACACTTGGTGTCACTTCAAAAAGCTGTTCTGATGTTATTAACTAACAGGACTACCTCTTGGGTAAATAGTTACTTGTTCACGATGTTAGAAAATCCAGTCCTAAGTAAGTATCTTAATTTGTTTAACACTTAAACTATAGTAGAGGAGGAAAAGGGTTAGATTCAGATCTAATGAAAACAGCTGAATCTTTCATCAAATACTTGAAGCTACGTAAGATCTGAACTGGATCAATGAAATTATCTGGTTCTACCCTCAGCAAAATGTTTTTGCAATTTCTTTTGTGTCATTCTAAATTAAACTTGGTAACTGGGCTTGATAGTTATCTTGCTGTTTTTCACATTCACGTCAAATTTTCTGACTCTTGCCTGTTATTCTGGATGCCAGAAGGGTATTAATTATATACAGCATATTTTTGTAAATTAGCTTCCGATATGGGTTCAGAAAAGAAATCCTCGGGTTTATTGAACCGTAAATTGGTGAGGCTAAAAGCAGAATGTGCTTTTTGATTATAACATGTCTATTTTCCATCGAGATAACAGTCTTTTGTTGTTCAGACACCAAATATATTTGTGAGTATGCACACTCTGTAAGAAAAGAATATGTCTTGCCAGAAATGAAAGCAATGTCAGAACTATTTGTTTTAGCAAACAATAACAAAATGATAATACATGCTGTAACTGAGAAAATGATTTCTAATTGGATAGTTATATGTGTGTTATAAATAAGAAAGTTACTTTCCATTAGACTAAGAGATTAGTTCATCTCTCATTAAAGCGAGCACAAAGACTCTTTTAACAGGATTTAGACTGGGCATTAGATGAACACATCCATGATGTTAATTTGTAAAAACATTACAGACCAAAAGAGGAATCAAGAGCAACAGGAGACTTTTAATGGCATTATCAAGAGTTGTGCCTTAACCTCCCAGCTTACACATCATGACAAAGGATAAAACTTTGATTTTTTTATTCATTAACTAAGTCCATTCTCCCTGAAAACAAACTCTAGACAAACTAACAATTTGGCCATTAGACAAATTAGTGGACATTCCTCCTTCAAAATTCAGGGAATACTGTAGTCTGCAAGAACTTAATATGCCACATCATTCTGCCTAATCATCAGTATGGTTTTAATTTAAGGTTGAATAAAACAGTTTTTATCTAGTCAGTGCAAGGTTTTTCAGACCATGGAGCAACTGTGATCAAAAAATCAACCAGAATAAAACATATTCCTTACATTGGGCCAGTTCAGAATGTCTCAGATAATAACTTGGGGTGGTGGGGGGGGGAAGGAGGGATTTTTAGGATTTATCACTGTGTTCAAGAGCAGTTCCCCCCTTTGTGAAGTTATTGTCTTTACTCTTTGTCATTCAAAGGAGAAGTCAAACATTCCCACAAGTTCTCTAGATCAGCAGACCTGATGCCTTATATCTGCCTGTGTCCTCCTCAAGTCCCGCTGGCTGACCGAGCCACTGGCAGACTGATTGTGTGAAAAAAAAATACAGTCTAATGAGCATATGTCTGAAAAAATGATCCTCACAAAACAGTTTAGCTGCAGCAAGCTTCCTATAAAGAGACTGGCTTGTGCTTGCCCTGATCCCAGCTCTGCATTAGGAAATGGCTGTGACAGTGTATAGTTACCCCAATGTTAGGTCAAAGTAAAGAAAGCAAGAGGAGTGTGGTGGAGGACGTGGTGGCACAAATAGAGGGAGCTGGTGTATGAATATTTTAACATGTCCTTACAGAATATTTTAATTCCCTACAGCGTCCATTTTACTCTTCTGGTTTTCTTTAAACCTAGCATTTTCCAGGATATTTGTCCAGGTTTCTACACATTAAGGAAGTATTATTCCAAATTAAGATGACAGGTATGAAATTCCAAGTGATTTATCTGGAAGTTTTGCAGGGAAGCAGAGCACTTGAGTTTCCACCTAGCGCTCTCACTCTAAATCATTATCGCGGAGTGCTTGTCTGGATCGGTGCAGCACCACAGACCTGGACCACTCTTTCAGCAGGACTCTTGTGACTGATGATGACAACAGGGTAAATGGCTAAGGCAAACCTTCCTAAAATGCCCTGTTTTTCCATTATAATTAATAATTATCCACTGATATTAGAGCCTTGAGGGAATTCACTTGCAACAGACTGATCTTTCTGCTTTCCACCAAAAAAGCTGGCAGGCTGCTCTCACAGTTCCCTCTGCTTTATTTCCATTACCAGAGCAGCCTGGTCCAAGATATCTGCCTTCATATAGTTAGCAAGTTTGTGTCCTTGGTGTTTGGTTTACCTTATACCTCGGGCTGCATAGTGAGGAATAAACTGACTCTTGATTTTGGAGGATTTGTGCTGTTTTGTCTAGAACAAATTGGTTTTTAAGACTTATTTCTAGTTGGGAATTGAAGAACTGGGAAAAAACCAAAAAAACAGAAAGAGGAGGGAAGGGAGAAACTTTAGCATGGGGTGAGTATAGTAGAAGTAGGAAAGAAGTACAGACATTTCCAACATTTTTTAATGATTTTTAATGAGAGGAATTGCTTCAACTTGTATCTGAGATGCATGCCTGTAGGGAGCATCAGTAATGATTCCACTCTTTCTCTGTTTCCCAGTTTGTCAGTTAAACAATAGAAATGCACTGGGAAATGTGAGTCTTGTTGAAACAGCAATCTTGTATGATAGCACTGAAAGTTAATGTCTTTAAAGTACTATAAGTCTTAAAATCCCAGGAGGACAAATCTTCCATCGACGGAGCTGGAAAGAATAAAATTTCAGTCAAATGTAGATGAGATGCATGTGCTGCATTAATGCATTTCCTCTTTAGGCACGTGTGCTGAAAGACCTGGAGGGCTTCCTCTCAATCTCATCCTCAGCTTCTGATGTTCTCATGTGCTCTTCCCTGAAATTATGGGATGGGAATATACAGATGAGGGAGAATATGCTTAAGAAGTTTTCACTTTTAGTAATATCAGTGTTACATTTGATATAGCTAAGGCAAAATATAGCCAAGCTCAGGCCATGCTTTATTGCAACACAAATTATTGACTCATAAAGGTTGACAGTGAAATCGGGCAGACTGAGGTATATAGGATGTTAGAGTTATGACTTTTTTTTCCGAATATTTACTTTAGTTTATGCAAAAATAATGTTGTTCGCCATTCTCTGTAAACAATTGGAGCTAAAAGGAGCACCTCTTGCAGATGTTAATATTCATTAGTATTTGAATCTTCAGTCTATTTCATAATGCCTGTTATTTGGGAAAGGTGCCAAACTAACATCCTAGGTCCAGATTCTATGCAAATACTTTGAATATGAACTTCTTTGTCGAGCTCCTTCTTAACTATGACTGGATTTGTAAAAGTATAATCATGGATGAATATGTATTTACATATGTTAATAAAGAAATATAAAATAATCGTTAAGACAAAAATAAGATGACCTCATAAAAATCTAGAAAAGAAGAATTTTGGAGCAGCGATTACTTGGTATTAGGAGTGGAGAAAAATAAAAAATAATTAGCTTCTGAAAAGATGGGCTTTTCCCAGTGTGCTACCCAAATCAATACAATGATTAAAGCAGAGGGCTAATGACCAGCTTCTAGAGGCAGAACATCCTGAGCCATCTTTGTTCCTCATGAATTGCTGCTGAACACTGTTTTTACTTTAATTACAACTTTGTAATAGCATATTTCTGAAAATTATGTCTGCATAGGTAAAAAAGGAAATGAAGATTACCACTAGAAGAACTGTTAATTCTGGAATTGCATCTGAATAGAATACCTCTGAGCATCCATTTGCAGACATCTTTGCGCAGTGCAATAAAGTAATAGTTTATTCTATGGGGAAATTTTTAGCCACTTAACCATGTATTATATGGATATCCAGGTGTTTAAGGATATTATGCTGATTGACAGGTGAGAGTGTTGCTGACATGATGCCAGTATACATGCGTTACACCTATCTTACAGTAACAACACAGGCTACCAATTACACAGATTTCTTTCTTCAGAAATCCCAGCTGTTTCATAATCATTAAAGTACTAGTTTAACTATCTACATTTCTTGGTAGCAGGGGCTGAATAAATTACTCTTATACTTTTAGGCAAGTAAGAATGATCAGGCACAATTTGTAATCATACCTATCATTGGAATGCTATGCTAGATCTATCCATATGAATTGTTTTGCAGGTTTGTTGTTTTCTCCATTTCTCTCCATTAACTCTAAAGTGTGATTGAATAGCTTCAAAGTAGATGACTAACTTTAGATATGTAAATTTGTAGGAATTACAGTTTCTTAAGGATTAAGTTCATCTGAGGATCTAAAAAAGTTTTTTAAATATATGAATTCAATGAAAAGTGTTGAGCCCACTGCATTCGCCATTCCTCGCCTATTTTCTATTTATATTGAATGGGTGCTCTGTAGGGTGTTTTCTGGTCATGTCTTACCCTAACTGAAATATCTGCAACATGGAAAGTACATGAGCCTGGTCCCTCAAGATCTGGCCATCACTTAACAGAGGTTGTACAGATCATTAAGTCTCACATAACCCTGAAAAATCAACATATATTTATACACCCCAAGATAGTTGAGACAAGGTAAACAGAGGTCAAGCAAATTTCAGCTAGAATTTCAAAGCATTTTCTGTATTTCATGCAAATTCTCTATTCATCAATATTTCTTGAAAATGATGAGGTTTTGTTGCTTCAACATGGGAAGTCAGAGCTCACTAATGCATGGCTAGTCATCTACTAAATTAAAAATATCTTTAGGCAGGTGTGGATTTACACTGAAGACTACCTTATCTGCAGCTTAAGACTCCTGTAGGTGTTTTTCGGTAAACCCACGTTATTTAGTTCTTAATCTGATTCGGAAAGGCAATGTTAACTACCGGCTGCAAGATCCTTTGGGCTCCATCTTGTGGCTAATTCAATGAGCGTTACCTCTTGAGGGAGATGCCTACCTTCAGCTACAAAATAGCACGGCTACTTTAAACAGCATAGTAGCATGTGACTGTTTTTATTATTTTCTCATACACAATGCTGATTTTTTGACACTATTTTAAGAAATGCTTTGAAAATTATTTCTACCTTTTTTTTTCTTTTTTTTTTTCTTTTTTTTTCCTTCTCTGTTTAGGAACTCTGTTTAGGAATACACATTCTGTTAGGGGACTGTATAATACATGTTGCAGTTATAGACTTAGGTAGTCCACTTTCTTATCCTTTGAGGCATGTTAGAAAACTACAAAATGAAGGTGTGGTTCATATTGCACCAGTGGTATTTGCAGCTGAGCTGAGGTCCCGTGCTGCTGTGGCCATTTGCTTTGTGAATAAGAAGGTTGCCTTCCAGCTTTTCTGATCAACTCCAAAGCTAAGCGGTTCCGAAATGCATTACTGCCCAGTTCTTTTTCAGTTTGGAAAGCATCTTGATGATTATATACATTGAAAAGAGACGCTGCTGTGCCTTGGCCAGTTTATACCACACTCTGTATGCAGAGCAGCAGTTTCCATGTGATGGATAGGGTACTATTACTGAGAATAATTGAAAGAAATTGTCCTTTACTGGATTGGCAAAAATATGTAGTTTGGAGCTGGAATGTACATGCCTTGCCCATTTTCTGCATTTGTTTTATATTAGCTGCACTTAGACTATATGAAGCTTTTTACACCATGATGTGTTTATTGGGAAAAGGTCAAAATGTGATCCTGCATACTCTCCTGTCAATTTATTGTTGATGAAACTTGTCAGATGAGTGTGTTTTTTGGCTTTCTAAAAACTATTACATGAATTTAAGAGCAAGCTGCCAGAGCGATAATGCTGAAAATCAGAATGGGAGTCATGTTATTGACAAGGAACTAGCTTTTGCACCTCACTAGCTTACAAGTACTCATAACATCTAGCTGTAGGCAGTCTATAGAGCAGATGAGACTCCCAGAAGACAACTACCCTGAATTAGATGCACCCTTTAACTTGCTCTCAGAAGCTAGACACAGGTGTCTGTCTCTTTTTCTCGTTCATTAGCTGTAGGAAGCTGGAGAAACCAACTTCCTGGCAACTCAGGTTCATGATTCACTTTAGATAATGAGACAGTTCTTCTTACACATACGCATGTGGATGTGTAACCCAGAGAGATTATGCGATGGTTAAATCCTCTTTGGGATCACTAGAAACACAGAAGCAATGAATCTTCAGGGAAGCTTTCCTGAGACTGACCAGGAGAGAGAACTTACTAAGCTTGTTAAGGTTGCTTGCTTGATATCCCCATCTCACTCCATGCCCTCTTTAGTCAGAAATCGATAAGGTATGGGAGTCATGAACTGAAATGAGACATTATATTTTATGCAGAACTAGGAAACCAGCTAAAGCCAGCTTCAATCTGGCTCCATTTCACACAAAGCATTTTTGGAATTCTCCGTAATTATGAAACATTTTTGAAATATACAAATTCTGTTTTGGTTTAAAAATATTAACATTTATTTCCTTTAAAGAGGGCACTTAAAACTGAAAAAGTGCTGAAATATTTTTGTGTTACAGCTCTGTTTATTTTTTTCTGGGCATGCCCTGAAGCTTTATCTCACGTCACCAATACCTGGGTCTATTGTAATTCATTTGAATCCCTGCTTGCAGTGCTTTGAATTATGAGGAAGAGTTAAAAATTTTCATGTACTGACAGCCAGATTAGCTCTTGGGGATTTTAGGAAGTGCCTTCCTCATGCAAAGGGTTGCTACCTCTTGCCCTTTAGGAACTGACAATTTTCTACACATTTCTATGACAGCTCCTCTATCCCACACACATTGAAAGAAGGCATAACATAATGCTGGAAGCTGAAGCTGACTGTTTTCTAGACTTTAGTCACAAAGTCTTAGCAAGCTAACCTTTCAAATAGAAATGGTTAATGCTTAAATTTCATGCATTAATTGTGCCTTAAGGTTCCTGTTAGTATCACTCATATTTGGAGAAATCAGTGAAATACATTAGGTTTCTCCATCTTAATTTTGTTCTTTTCTGTCTCTTTCAAACTCCTTCATGTCTGATTTATGCTATGCACAGAATGTACCGTCGATAGAAAGTGTCATTCCATCTTCTCTTCTCTTTTTATGATGGCTTGTCACTCTGTATTGCTCATTATTCTTGTTTTTCTAGATGAGGGGTGTGTATTTGAGTAAGACAGAATAATTGGAGAAAGCTTCGTGTACAGTGCATATATGCTGCATGATTCGCATGAGGAATGATAAAGGGGTATTTGAACTGTGCTTCCTACTACCACAATATATTTTGGATAATGAGCCAGTCAATTTAGAGCACTGCCTGGCTACTTCCATTATTTTTGCAGCTGGGCAAAAAATACTGTCTCCTTAAGCAAAACCAGCAAACATTGCCCCTTTTTGTTGCAAGTCAGAGTCAGAAGAATACACATGCAGCCTGGAGCAATTTCTGATGGTAACAGAATAAGCAGAAATAAATAAAACATGATGATTTTGAGCGTTAGCTAGTAACATGCAATACTTTCTCTGTGGGGTCTGCAGAGAGTGTGGAACTAGATGAGAAAGCTAAAGCATGGTATGTTCATTTTTGGGAAGAGGCCTTGTTACTTCTCTCCAGTTGTCCAGTTTAGTGCATATCAGCTGAAGACAGTAACGTTGCTCAACCGGTTTTCTGTGGTTACTCGAAAATGTAACTGGACTAGCATATTTTTCACTACAATCACTACCTTCCTTGCTGACAATGTTGGTTATGATCTTGGAAAACCATAGGGAGGTTTAGTCCAAAAAGAAATAAAAATATGATATCAGAATAATGACCAAAGCTGACTTTCGGTTCGCACCTCCATATTTCTGCGAAGTGGGTTGGTGATAATCAGCAGGATGAGGCATACCCTGCCCTGAGCCAGGTTCTTGAAAGTATCCTACCTATACTTGCTGGCAAAACCCTTTCATCAAATTAAGAAATCAAAGGAAATGATTTTTTTTAGGAGAAAATACATAAAAAAAAAAAAGAAAATGAAATAATAAAATTGATCCAACTTCAAAGAATATTCACTAAAAATGCATTTTTAATCAGTTTTATTGGAGAGGATTATGGTTAAGGAGGAAAAAAACCCCCGCTAACCCATGAAAAATGAACCAAGGGCAAGCAGCAGGTATTTCAAACAAATTCCCTTCATGTTCTTCTGTAGATGAATGGACCCATAACCTGTGGCAAGGCTGACAGAAGTAGCACCCTTAGCAATTACCTCACTCCTTTCTTTCCATTAAGGATGTAACAGTCCATGTGATAAATTCAAGGCTGTGAACACAGCAGGCATTTTGATGTCTGAAAACCAATGGCTGTGAGCATAGCTGTCAGTTTTCTGATTCTCCCTGCTTCGTGTGCTACCTTTCAATGCCTCAGTTGTTGCAAATTGATCTTTGAACAAAATATCCTGCTTGATACCTACTAAGCTTCATCATTTTTGATAAACAAAATTAATTTTATTATTCTGTTAAACTCATGAGGTGAAATTTTGGCTCCACTGCAGTGAATGGGAATTTTGCCACTAACATCAACACAGCCTAGATTTCACTCATGAGCTGTTAAAAAAGTTGAGGTTCTATTTTTTTTTTCCAGTTCTGTTAATGACTCTGTATGGGGATAATAGAAAAAAATAATAAATTAACAGAACTGAAAATGTCTTCCTGTATAGACAGCAAAGGTTGGCTCCATTACTCAACTACGTGAATCACATAATTTCCAAATCTTTTTGAAAATACAAAAGACACTCCCCTCCCTCCCAAAAAGTTAACCCCTTGTCAGTAAAGTTCAGAAATAGTAATTTTTTTTCTCACTTACTTAATACTGAATCTCAAATAATCTTCTGAAATGTATGGAAAAGTTCTGGAAATGTTCCCAGATTAGTGAGCAAGATATAGCTTATAAACCAAATAATCAATAAACTTGAATAGATTAAAGAAAAATATCACCTTAGTGCTAATCTTTCATTATTCTTGCAGTTGAAATAAAATAATCAAATTAAAAAAAAATGTTTCAACTCAGCAAGTCTTATTCTGAAAGATAACACTATAAATAGATATTTAGGGTCTGATAAATACAGTATATTTACCTTTAAACATTTTAAGTAATGTTTTAGGTTCTGATTCAGGGCAATTTTTTCTACTAATCTGTTAAAATACCAAAGAATGACTTTGGCAAAGCTTACATTCACGTTACACACATCTCTGAAAAGAGGAAATTAAACGTCCCTAGGAAAGCACCTTCTGTAAAGAAAACCCAGCCAGGTCAGCATGCACAGTGCACTGCAGGTTTTGTTCTCTTTGACAAATCCTAACATGGTAACAAAAGGCTTTCATTTTCTTCCAAGTCAGAACGATGAAGTGTCTGATAGTGGTCTGTGTTGGCCTGTGGTAAAAAGGAGCTAACAATACTGGAAATGACAACTGTGTTATCACAGTAGGAGCAGATAAAGCCGGCTGACGGTAGCACATGAGGTGGTGTATGTCATCGCAATTGTATCACCGAATGAAAGATACATTTCTCACAGCAGTCACAGCCTGAAAGACACTTCACTCAAGGGAAAATAATTGATTTACCTTTCTTTTCCCCCTCCTTTTTCACCGCAGCTGAAATGGAAAACAAAAAATATTGTATTTTCACAGCTAAAGTTAGTAACATGTAATATCAGTAAAAATAATTCAAACACCTATATGCAAGTCTTTTGTGTACATATTTCAAGCCATACATGTATTAGGCAATATAGGAATAGATTTCTTTGCCAGATGGAGAAACTGATAATCAGAAAGATAAAATGTTTCCTCACAGACAACCAGCTTTGCTATTGATGAGAGCAAATTCCAGCTTTCTAGATTCTCACATTTAACTTTAGTCACAAAGTTATCGTTCCTCCCAGACACTAATACTAGGAGATAGAGGTACAGAGTGAATATTTCAAAATCAACAACGAAGGAGAATAGTTTGGAATGGGAAGCCATGAAGGGGTAAGGGGAGGCTATGGGAAGGTTATGAAGCATCATCTGCTTTAGAGAAATATGTAGGGGTTTTTGCATAAAATGCGCAAAATAAGAAGTAAAAAAACACTTGAAGTCATATTTAGGTTTTTAAGCCTCTGCCTAACATGAGGAATTACGAGACCTGATCGTGCAACAATCCCATCTCTAAATCCCACAGTGTGAGTTTTGTTGGAAGGAAGATTGGACAGAGATTGGAAGGAAACTGTTGTGTATTCCCCCGTTTAAACAACCTGGTTCCCCAGACCAAGCTGTGCTGTGTGACCAGTATTCAAACTCTGGAGACAAAATAAAACTCCCCCAAAATCTCCTCCTGGGGTTCCAATAAAACTTTGCATGTATCTGCACTGGGTACCATGGAAATATATCAAAATTTTACTAAAATGACTGAGATGTCTCAAATGTGAGAGTTACCTGCATCTGCAGATGACTATTGCAATCCTGCTGGAGCTGAGCCAAGATCATATCAAAGTCCATTGGAAATCTGTGCACTACCCATTCCCCAGCCTACATTTATAACACTGAACCTTCTAAAATGTATTTAGAGATGTCACTTTATCTTGAAACATGTCTGCTGGAAGTGGTGGTAGCAAGCGTCTGCCTTAGGCAAAGGAAGACAGAGGAGTTCAAATTCAGAGCTCTTACTCTCCAGAAAAGAGCAACTGGCACCAGGCTGGTGGTATGAACGGACCAGATGTGCCACTGGAGCTGGAAAGGAAACAAGCGGAACCAGAGCTCTGCTCTTCCTTTGGAGAACGTGCCCTGGTGCAGGACAGAAATCAAGGGTCATGAGGCCAAAGGAGGGAGTAGATACATTCTCAGGTGTTTGTATTTTGGGTTTGGGTGCTGATCTCTGCCTCTTCAACATTCTTAAAATGAAAAGTCCTTTTATTTCAAATGGTTAGTACATTTGAATAAAAGAGATCAGAAAGGAAAAGGTTAAATGTGAAATTACTGAAATGCTATCTATCAATGGCTTGCAGGAAAAAAAAAATCTGATTTCAAAGATTTTTCAAGATTTTTACCACTTAATCTCCTTTGAGAATGAAATAATTTTTAGTACCTCAAGAATGTGGAAAAAAGGTTTCATGCCTAGAATTACTGAAACTTAGGCACAAGGTTTCCAGGATCTAGTCCTCTTTACAATCACTTTGCTTTCATAGGTGATGTGCATATCAAAGCTATGAAGTGTGCCTTTCGCAAAACTTCAGTTACAGAGGATTTACTATTTTTTTCCCCCAGTAGCTGCTATAGAAGCCACAGTGGCTTTTGAAAGGCATACGTGAAGTGTGTTGGAGGACTCCCAAATCAGCAGAAACCCCAAATATCAAGACTCTGGGTAGGACTAACAAGTGAACTTGCAGTACACCTCTGGGCTCCTCCTGACTTCTGTCCTGCCAGCTAACGGGATGTGGCTCCCCACGCTTCTGGTCCCAAGGCAAGCACAGGCGGAGCAAGGTCTGTCCGTGCCTGCTGCTGCGCTTGCAGCTAGCTAATTTCTGTTATGATATTTTATCCTGAATTTTCACCTCAGCTGCTTTTTTTTTCTGATGGAATGTCCTGTAAATACTCAACAAATCTTAAGAGACAGAAGAGACCTCATTCCGACTACTGTTGCCAATAGCATTGCTCTGATCAAACCCTGTTATTCAAACTTAAAATGACAAGGAATAAATGAAAAAGAGCACAAGCACCACCGTTTACATTGCTCTTTCAGAAGCTGAGAAATGTGCTTGTATCTGAAATGCAGCAGAAAGATGGATAGATTAGCAAAGGAATTTGGTCTACAACTGATAAAAAGCCAGATTACCTGCTGAGAACAAATGTGAGTAATATATTGTAGCTGGGCAGGGAAGGACATGAAATAGACTGATGTACTAGAAAATGTGATGCTCATATAAGAGATGCTCTTGACTGTGTTCTTTTTTACCTTGATTTTTTGGAAAAAGAAATTCTTAAGCCAACTCTTTTTGCACTGTACTGATGAGATGTATCATTGAGTTCTTGAATTAGGAATTTGTACCTATAAACTTGTTCAAAGTGGACTATATTAACAGCCTTAAATCACAGTGACTACAGCTAGCCACCTGTCTTCCTCTCCTAGATCTATCTGAATCCAATCATATATTTCCATTTAATATAGATATGATACAAAGCAAAATATGTTTATCAAGGATACACATCCCATTTTCAGGGATCATGAATCCAGACTGACAACTACTCCAGAAACTAGAATTGAGCCCCATCACCTTTTATGTTTTGGGAATGAGGAAAAAAATCTTTATGAACTAGTTCCGTGGCAGACCTTGACCAAAAATTTTTCAGTGGGGTGGGAAAATAAAGGTAAAATTTCCAGTGGTGGAAAGGTCACAGAAGTGTGTCAATATAGTAAGTATTTTCATGAGGGAAAAAAAATAAATCAGGTTTAGGATGGTTGTATTGTTTTTAACTTGTATCAGAAACTTGAATCTAGATCACAGGCATTTTTTTAATCTCATAGATAGTGATGGTTCTGAGGGACTTTTTCTGAGCTGTTCAGCAAACAGAAACATTTCTGAAATCTTGGAAATGTCTTGAACACACCAAAAATATTGAAAACACCATTTCCTACTCAACAACAGTCCATTCCATGTAGCTTTATGACCCAGCAGTAGCCAGGAACAGATATTTAGTTTGAATACCGGCACAGAAGTGATTTCTTCCACAAATCCTCCTGTTATTTTCTTATAACAAGCAATTCGTTTCCATCCTGAGACATGAAATTTAACTTCCTTTTTCTAAATTTACAATATTTAATTATGAAAATTTGAGCTATGAAAACTGCATTTCCATATAGATACCCTGTTCCTCTGTGGTGTTTTTTAAAGAGCCCTCGACTTTGATTTGTGATTTTCAGTCTTATCATGATCATATTAATTAATCTCAAAGGTAATCTGAATCTTTCCTACTTCTCTATGAGACTTTTGTTGCTCTTTTGTCACTCACTCCAGTACCACATTATCATGTAAGAGTTTTGTACACAACACTCCAGACAAGATGCATCTTTGATTTACGCAATAGCTGTACAACACTATATGCATTTTTCCTAATGCATCTGCATATGGAAGAAAGTTCTTCACTGACTTGTCTGCAGTAATACTTGGGTCCTTTCCTGAATTTAGGTAGTTAATTGAGGGACAAATTCTTCTTTAATATTTTCCCTCCAGTATATATTACATTCTATTTATTGACATTAAATTTCCTTTGCCATCATGCTGTCCATTCAACTTGTAAATTCACAAGCCTCTTCTGATCCTGAATTCTTTAACTAATTTTATGTCTTCTGAAAATTTCATTACATTACTATTTCTATCTTTTCCTGTTAATTAAGGAATATAACATGAGTCCAGACATGGAATCATAAGCAATTATTCTGTAAATGGGCTGCAAGATGAAAATGAATCAATTACTCTCTGCTTCCTAATCAGATATTTATTTCCTTCAATACTGAGCATCTTAGCCAGTAGCTATTTAATTTCTGCAGCAATTCCTAAACTGGAACTTTCCAAAGGCCTATTTAAACCATCCAGATATTTGTTTCTGTTCTGATTTAAATTATGATTTTGCCAACTTTCCAACTGATTTTTTTGTATATCTGAATAATGCTGGACTAATTTAAAATATTATATTTACCTTGACACTTTGAGACAGACAGTAACTGATTTAGCTGAAGTTTGTGGAAGTTTTTACTAAGTTCTTACATTTATTTTGGTTATAGACATGGAAGTTATGATAAAACAAGTTCAAGAGCAGACTCATCCCCTGTGCCAGGTACTCTGTGAAAACTGTTCATATGCATGCTGTTATGCTGAAGTGAAAACCACCTCATGTAGGCAGCTACGGCAAAGCAGCTGCCATTCACTAAGTTGATACTGTCTTTGCCCATCTCACCATAAATTGTCCATCTGTTCATAGCTTGAGAAGTAGGTACTGGTTTAAAATATTTAGGAACTGTATAAAGTGGTCTTTCTCTCTCGGGTCTTCCTAACAGATATTTTATCTCTCTTCTGAGTTCAGAATTTCTCTTACTCATATCAAGATAAATTTTAATCATGTTAAGAAACCACAGTTAAAAGAAGCAGTATAGTGAGCAACAGAGAGGAGAATTTAGCCTTTGAATTGGCTGGAGCATGAGTGTTTAGAATGATTCTCATTCAGTAGCAGGAAACACTTTTCCTGCCCTTTTCCTCCTCTGGTCCAGATTTTAATGAATAGGTTTAGAGAAACAACTTCTTATTCAATTATCTTCATGCATTTTATTATTAATGGGCGAGGAAGATGTTGCAGTTGAACTCTCTGGCATAACCTGACTATCCCTTTCATCCTAATTTCTAAGACATCGCTGTCAGACCTACTAATAAAAATTTAATTCACTAGATGATAACCCCCAAAAAAGTCTACAGTGTTTTTTTCTTTATTACCAGCAAAGCCTTAATGAGAATACACAAGCACTTTGTCTAGAATGAAAGCAACACAAGTATGCGAATTCTGCTTCAGATTATCAGGATTCACACTATATGGATTTTCAGGCCCCCTGTAAAGTGACTGGGTAGAGGCAGTAAGAGAGTGGTTACATTCCTGAGCCAGTCCCCTTTGACTATGCGTGGAGTCTGGTCCAGCATCTCATCGACAACTAAGGAACGGGAAATACTGACTCCTGGCAGAAGCCTGACTTCTCCCATCCCTGTTTGAGTCCTTGAAACTCGATACCCAACATGTATGAGGATTCATTCAAACACTGTCCCAAAGATAAGCACAAATTGCTGTTTGAAAATATCACAAAAGGCCAAGGAGTGGGACAGAGCTACTCAGAGATCTGATCTCTCTGCCACATCACAGGGTGAAAATCTCTCTCTGCCAATCTCACTTTTCAGAGGAATGCCCAAAGCAAAAAGTGTTTTTGGAGTGGGATGGTTTTTCACTGGATCTGTGCTGAAGAGTACAATTGGGCCACAAAATGGCAATAAATCAGAAAAAGCCTGATTCTGTGAGCTGTTGAGAAACGCCTTTCCCCAGTCAGAGAGAGTCCTGGTTTCCCATCTCAAATATTATGTTGAAAAATAATATTATGCAACAATAACTTTGTTTTATTGCATAAGCATGTATAAATAAAAAGTTATAGATATGCATTTGGAGGACTTTTCAGAGTGCAGTTATGGAGATCTGGGAGTCCCAACATGTAGCAGTTCCTACCTCCAGGAAATACCTTAAGTGTCAGTAGACATACTTTCATTCACAAATCTGTTTTGACTACTGAATGCGTATTTCTGCATATATATATGCAGATGCTACTTATTGAGCTGGAATGTTTTCCTTAAAAAAAATCAAGTATCAAACCACAAGGACAACATTACACTTCATATTTTGACATAAAACATGCCTCATCTTTTATTTCTGTAAATTCCTTTCTGGAATTAAAATTTTATCTCCTTCCTTTTATAGAAAGGTATTTTTCATATTATGTATGCTATTTCTGGGTTTTTTTTGGTCTTATTTTCTAATGTCTATTTGTATTGGGTTTGCATGGTGAGGTTTTGGTAGTAGGGGGGCTACAGAGGTGGCTTCTGTGAGAAGCTGCTAGAAGCTTCCCCTGTGTCTGATAGAACCAATGCCAACCGGCTCCAAGATGGACTCACTGCTGGCCAAGGCCAAGTCCATCAGCAACGGTGGTAGCACCAACGTATTTGAGAAGGGGGAAGAAAACCTACCAAGGGCTACTGCAGCCAGAGAGAGGAGTGACAATATGTGACAGGAACATCTTTGCAGACATCAAGGTCAGTGAAGAAGGAGTAGGAGGAGGTGCTACAGACAATAGAGCCTGCAGGCCATGGAGGTTGATGGTGGAGCAGATATCCACCTGCCAGTGGAGGACCCCATGGACCCCACCTGGAGCAGGTGGATGCCTGAAGGAGGCTGTGACCTCATGGCAAGCCTCCACTGGAGCAGGCTCCTGGCAGGACCTGTGGCCCTGTGGAGAGAGGAGCCCAGGCTGGAGCAGGTTTGCTGGCAGGACTTGTGACCCTGTGGGGGACCCACGNGAGGTTTTGGTAGTAGGGGGGCTACTGAGGTGGCTTCTGTGAGAAGCTGCTAGAAGCTTCCCCTGTGTCTGATAGAACCAATGCCAACCGGCTCCAAGATGGACTCACTGCTGGCCAAGGCCAAGTCCATCAGCAACGGTGGTAGCACCAACGTATTTGAGAAGGGGGAAGAAAACCTACCAAGGGCTACTGCCTCCAGAGAGAGGAGTGACAATATGTGACAGGAACATCTTTGCAGACATCAAGGTCAGTGAAGAAGGAGTAGGAGGAGGTGCTACAGACAATAGAGCCTGCAGGCCATGGAGGTTGATGGTGGAGCAGATATCCACCTGCAGCCAGTGGAGGACCCCATGGACCCCACCTGGAGCAGGTGGATGCCTGAAGGAGGCTGTGACCTCATGGCAAGNATAAATTAAATTAGTTTTTCTCAAGCTGAGTCTGTTTTGCCCATGACAGTAATTGGTGAGTGATCTGTCCCTGTCCTTATCTTGCCCCACAAGCCTTCCATTATATTTTCTCTCCCATCCCGCTGAGGACGGGAGTGTTAGAGTGGCTCTGGTGGGCACCTGGCCTCCAGCCAGGGTCAACCCACCATGCTATTGAAGATTTCTTACAGAGAAGTGCTGACTCACAATGGGAATTTTATACCTCCCACTATGACTCAGTCTTGGTATTTATATATCTGTCATTATCTTAGGGTCTGACTTTTAAAGCTCTGATATTTTCTTGAAGTATGTCTTATCGGCAATATTCAGCAATGAGGTCCTGTAATGGATGGACCATTGGAACAGTCTGATACTGCAATTTTTATACACCTAATATGTCTATCTTACATTTAGGTTCTCTATTATTCAGGATTTTCTATTGCAATTCTATTTCCAGCTTGTGTGAATTTGAATTTCACATTGCAAAAATGTATTTATCTTAACAAAAGGGTTACACTGTGGCCACTTCTATTAATGCAATTTATACTGGATTTGACAGATCTCTGTAAAGTAACAAGAGCTACTCAAACCACTGCTGTTTCTCAAGGCATTTTTTGGTTGGCTAGTTTAAACTGAGATGTCCACTGAAGAAGCTCCCTGTGTACTCTCAGTTGGCTAAAAAAAAGCGCCAGTGCTCATAAAGGTGACCTCCTGTTTGCACTTCTTTACAGGGCAACGGCCACAAAATTTCCGGAACACTTTTTCCCTACAGAGGCTTTTCTCAAATTGTCTGCCTGATCTATGCGACATGTCACTTATCATTGTTAAGAAAGAGAGGTTTACTGAAGCACAGCATCCCACATGGATGCTTAAAGCCGCTTTGCACATTGGGGTTACACTCTTCTGACAAAATGTCAATGTCTTGTCATACATATTCAGTGTCACTGAGTTAGTTGTATTTGCTTTTGGAAGCGCTGCATTCGTATGAATCCCAGCAGCTAAGAAATGACTTATGAAGATCTGTCACATGGAACTGGAAAGACAGAAACAACTTTTAAAAACCTGCAGACACTGAGCTGAACTGCCTTCAAGGTGAGCTTGTATAAGATTTGCTGTGTCAAGAACTTTGGTGACTAGAAAATGACTGAATCCTATTGTAGACACTAAGGCATCTACATATATACAACCTGATATCTTCTCACTCAGGTTACATTTTTCTGTTGAATTCTTGCTCTCGAGGGATCTGGAGTCCTGCTCAGACCACTTTGCACAGAAAACGTAAAAGAAGGCAGTTGTGCTGATCACGTGTCTGACAGCATCTAATCCAAATAATTTAAGTTCTTATAGAGCCGGTTAGACTCAAAGAGAAATGCTCATTCCTGTGAGACATCAGTTGCTCTCAGGGAGCTGTGCAAGGCATCAAGTACATTCACAGGTGATGTGCAAGGTTGTGTGCTAGCCACTAGGAAAAACTGAAGCCAGCAGTGCTCATCTCACTTGGGAGGCTGGCTGTGCAGACTCAGCACTTCTAGTCCCCACTAAACTACAGCCTTGCTCATCCAAACATCCTGCTGTTACTACAAAAAGTGATCAGTTCTAGTTCAGACTTCATCCAAGCCATTGTTCTTTGTCAGAATAATCACAGGTGTCTCTCATGTGACCTTGTACAGTTTTAGACTGTACAGTTTAAGACTGGAGTTAAACTCAGCATACTCTACACTAAACATTCAGCTCTTGGTTCTTGTGTCATGACAAGTTGGAAACTATAAGACTGTAAGATGACACAACAACACAGAATCTTTCATGTCTCTTTATAGTGTTTTAATCTATAGGTAAAAATTCTGCCCATGTGGAAAAATTCTGTGAGATATGAAAGTTCACTGGGAACATAGCTCATGTTTTCTACTGCTATAGTATAAGGAAAATATTGCATGTGTCCTATCAACTGCTATCGGAAGAAGACAATATTATTAAAAAAAAAAAAAAAAGAAAAAGATAATGGAGTTAATCCCTTCAGGGTACTGAGTTTCATTCTCAAATATACTGAGCATAAACCACTTCATGTGCAGTAATTGAAATTGTACAATGTTTAATTAAACATGTCCTTTCTTGAAAGAACTCAGTTTTGGAACTTGAAAGGAGCTGTTATTCACCAGCTTTTTCACTGGCTGATCAAACTGAGTTAATTAAGTCCTTTTTAAATACTTTTTTTTTTTTTTTTTTTTTTTGTATAGTTGGGTGGGTGTTTGACACTTTACTGAAGCTAATTCATTAGCAGTGCAGCTAAAAAACTCTTACAGACATGTATTACGTCTTTAAAAATTTGATCTTTCGTAGTAAATTGTATTTTACTTTTATTATAACAATTTTTTTTAAAAAAAACAGTCTTCAAACCAAATATATTTATGGAGAGCTGAAGACAAAAATTAAAAAAGAAACTAAATGAGAAGCTCAATAGTCAAATACTAAAGGGTCTAATCAATGTTTAACTCTTCATTAACCTACCTATGTTTCACAGATATATTTGCAAGAACCTAACAGGAAGTCCATAGGTCTTGCTTGCCTGAAGCTCAATATATAAAAGCCGAGTTGTATGAAACCAATAATCAATAGACAACCCCCCCACACACTTCAGTACTTTCTGTTGACTAAAGTAAACTAAAAGAAATGGTACCCCAATGTGTCCCTATTTTTCTAATGTCCTTGACCTTGGACTGACAGTCCAGGTTCTGGATAGTCTACTTTGACTACTTCAAAGAGTTTTAGACTATTTAAGCCCTAATTCTTTCTGTAACACTTAACCCTTCACTTTTTTTCAGAATGATATGACTGTGCAAAGTAATAGCTGATTTCAACTATTCTGCTATATACTGCCTGCATATACTATGTGAAATAGCTGCACTTAAAAACTTGCAAATGTTATCTTTCATAACATTGTCAGAGAAAATATTGTCTCACTATTTCTAGTGATCCTTAGGGAAAATCTAAAGATACAAAGTAATATTATTCAATTATCTGAAGTAGTTTTCAAAACCAACTGGAAGTTTTTAAGATTGACTGCTATATTCCCATGTCTCAAATGACTGTTATTAGTTAGCAAGTTATTACGTATTCTTATCCATGCTAAATTATTTACTCATTTAACCTGAGAGACTGATTTCTAATGAGCAAGTGGTATTTAATCAACATGCAAATAGTTTCAAAGTGAAACTAAGTTTTATTTTAGTTTAGTTGATATGAATATATAAACCTGAAAGTAGTTGTTTAATTATAATTACAATTTTATCACTGCCTAAAAATGCTTAGTATTTGAGGTCATGTACTATAAATTGTAATTGATCAGCTAGTGCTGATATTTCAATGTAAGAAGACAGAGCAAAGCACAATCAAATAATGCGTTATAGAAGAAATGTAAAATGCAATCTGAAACGACAAATTTAAATAGAAAGAATGAGACAAAACTAGGAAAGAAGAAAATAAGTCCTCGTAACTGGGAACTATAAAGTACCACTGCTACAACTTGCTTGTATAGCCCCATATTATCACTCAGGTAAAAAAAAAGTCCAGCAGCAAAGGATGCCCATCAAGGGTATTTATGAATGGCTAAATGAAGAAACTAGGATTTCTTTTGGGAATATTTGCACAACAGATTTATTTTCTCAACTGAATCTGATGCTAAGGCTCAGCTCAATTTGTTGTTACCTTTTTCCTTAGTCGTAGTAGAAGCCTTCATTTCTTTTCCTTTTGAAGAGTCTATAAAAGATATCAAACACAAAAATGGAAGGAGAAAGTTAGCAATGTAATTATACACTGTGTCCTTCAGTACTATAACAAATATGCATAATACCAGATCAAGCAAAATGTGCAAAAGAGGTAAGTGTTAAGAATTAGAATTTCTGGTTACTTCAAAAACAGGCTCAACTTAAGATTTGAAACAAGCAAACAAAAACCCCAAAATAATTCCTACTAAATTAGCTGGCAAAGTTTCTGCAGTTCAAACCATGCCCTAATTCCTGTGCAGACTATCCTTTCAGCCTGTCATGTGAATTCTGTAACAGCTCTGTTACTAGTTCACTCGGAACAGACCAGCGTTCCCATTGCAATATTGGCTGTAGGTCAGACAGCAGTTAAAGAACACCACAATAACGGTTATGATTTTATTATTTCCGAACTGTGTCAGACACTACTCCTTTCAATATATCAGAACTATTAAGTGAGAAGAAGCTAAGTTTAGTTCCTTTTCACCAAAATCCTGTAGTTCAAAATATTTCGAAACTGGACTGAGATACCGGCAGACACTTTCATGAGGATGACCAGTTATTTCCCAACCACATAATGATAAGACATTACCCTTTTCCTTTAAGGCTGCTGGAGGCTTCTCATCTTTTCTTTTACCAGTCTCTAGAAAGAAACATTTAACATTTAGAACAACTCAGGTTAGAGAAATAAGATGACACTTGAAAAGAAAGTGAGTCAAACAATTTGATATGAAGAAAGTAAAAAAGATGTGATAATTAAATGGATTTAACAGCACGGAAATAAAGAACAGGACAAAACAACGAAGTCATTCATTCATCCTTTTAGACTTGGATATTCAAAATAATAAGCCTTCGATATGTTATTATTTTCTTTGCGTTTTGAGGAAATTGTTAAGCTGTCTCTCAAGTAGGCAACGTAGAATAACAGCTTACAAAGAGGAAAGCAATTCTATAAAGTAGTTGGCATCAATGGATTTTTCTTTCACTGAACGCAAATAAAAAAAATAATCCACATTGATACAATTAAAATATTAGGAATACTGGTCTTGAAAGCCAGAGGCTGCTGATAAAGGTAAGTGGGAGTTTTCTTTATTCAGGAGTGCCGAAAGGACCAGTTAGTCATTCAGGACTCCGTTATTCTTTTAATATCAAGGAGGCCATATGGGTATTGCCTGTGAACAGGATTTCGCTTCCTGCATATATATAGCCTTTTAAAATCACAGGCAAGCTGGGTATAAAATAAGACCAGTGCTCATCTTTGAATGTACATTCACATATTTTATGTCACAATGAATAGTCCAAGAACATAATTGTATCTTTAATTTTTCTGCAGTATATAACAAAGTATTAAAGGACATGAGAAAAAAAACCCCACGGAAATTCTAGTTTTCTCTTTCTTGTACCTGAGAAGGCAGAAACCAAGGACAAACAAAATCCAGAAGTAGGCTAAGCACAAAGAAAGGAAAACTATGATCTTGTTGTGGTGCTCAGGTGAGACACATGGACTGACAACAGTGACGAAGAGGAGAATGCTGAGTTCCAAGTGGTTCCCTGCCTTCATTCCCTGCAGTTTTCACAAGGAATAATACATTCCTCCCAGAAGTGCATTGCTTTGCTTTATGTCTATTCACTATGCCAGGCATTATCTGGACTGCATTGAATATTTCCAGCTTCCAAAAAAACGGAACTTCATCACAATTTGGACCTCATAGGTGCCTTCATAGCTCAGGAACCATGCACAGTTCTGCTAGCCTTTGCTGTTTCCCCAAAATTTTTGAGCTATTTCGGTACTCTCCAGAAAGTCATCTGTGACTGTGAATCCTGTAATTCTTTGTATCAGTGTTCAATACATGTCCCATTGCAACAAATAGGGTTTTATTGAAATAGACACTACTAAACAATCTGTGACTTCTGTGTGCACAGCTAGCAGGTCAACCTCCTGCAACCAAAAAGATTAGAGATGTATGTGTCCATGGTTGCCAACAAATTCGGAAAACACCCTGGCTTATATCAGTCAATCTCAAACACCTGGACCTGTCAGCAGCCTCAGCCAGTCTCATTCTCAGTCAACCACATCCTTGAGCCATAGCCACATAGACCAGGTTTAGTCTAGACCCTGCAGGAATGTCCCCACTATGGGATTTAGACAACTTGTTTTGACAGACTAACATCCAAAGGTGGTATTTCCCCCAGGATGCAAATTCAAATCTCTGCTTTTAAATGAAACCCAGGTAGTTACTAGGCACTCTACTGGGGATCTGTACAGCACAAATGTTGCTAAAAACAATATCATGGATAAAATAAACTAAACATGAGCCAGGATGGGTTTGCTTTTCCATCCTTGTATATTCCTACTCAGGTTCTGTTTCTAGCATTGAATAGCTGTTCTGATATTCAGTTCTGAATTTCTTAACTTCTTCACTTACCTTTTTCTTTTGACCCCTCTGGATTCTTTGGAGTTTTTACTTTCAGAGAATCTGTAAGGAGACAATTAAGTTTTTGAGACTAAAATAGGACTGCCCTTCTGCACATAAAAGACAAAACATTTTAAAATTAAGACTAAAATTGTGAACATAATTGGATGCAACCTTGACCTGTCTTTACATCCACTCTAGTGACTACCTTATAATTTTTAAGGTGCAATAATGCTAGTAGCAAATGCAAGAGCAGATGTTACTATAGATTATATCTGTAGAGACCTCACTAAAGGGAGAAACTGGAAAGAAGAAGGGGAAAATGCAAGTAATGACACAGGAATAGAAATTCTTAGGGCCTTATCCAAAATTTCATGAAAACAAAAAGGGTTATTCTGTTTCATCTGATGTGCTGAAGCCTAATTTTTTTTGCCTCAGCCCTTCAGGGGGCATGCACTCAGGGTCAGCAAGCACAGGAAGAACATACATTATATCATTATGTTATATAAACAACTATTTTTTTTTAAAGAACTAGCCTCTTGACCTTTTAAGCGTATGTATCAGGGAATATTAGGAGAAAATTGCTTTTTCCAAGGTGAGAAAGTAATTTCATAGACTTATGAATGTTTGCAGTTTGAGTGAGAGAATATCACAGCTTGCAGGATGCCAAGTAGACTCAATTGCAATCCATCTGACAGGATATAACACCTAAGCATCTAGAAGAAACATGTCATTTATTCCAAATGAAAGTTAACCAAATCTTCAGTAAAACAGAAAAAGCTAAAAGAAGATCCTTTCCAAAATAAGTTTAACTCTGATCATCCTCCTAGCTGCCATGGTACCAGGAAGCGATCCCACTTATCCATCTGGCTTTAAGTAACGGAAAAAGTTCACTTCCAGGGAGGCTGAAGCCATTGGAGAAATCACACTATTCAGGGATAGGTACTTAAATTAGGAGTCTGGTCTTCACAGCAGCGGGTGGACTCCTTCAGGGAACTGAGAGAAAACTTCCAGTATGAAGACTGAAACACTTAGAAGGAGCCTCTATATTGACTATTAGGAAGCCTTGAGACAACAGCTACCCAACTTGACCATTTTACTTTCTGTGCACGTGTGATGTCAAAGATCAGCAGCCACAGGCACAAACCATTCCCTTTGGCCTTATGGGTTTGGTGGCATATGGCCATGAAGTTTTCTTTGTCATTGATGTAGCAGGTCTTCCTGAAAGTTCCTATGATTTGTAGCTCCTAAAGCAGGTTCAGCACTTTTGACTCTTACAACTTTTGGATGCAGCTGTCAATGCAGGTCACTTTCCATGGTGCACCAACTTCCCCACCCTCTGAGCCAAGGCTACTGAGATCACCAGTCCGGCTTCCCTTCCAGGGAGCAGGTTTTCAACTTCAGGGGTATTAGCAGGGAGTCACTGAAGACTTTTCGAACTTTTTCTCTCCACTGACCACTCTTCTGCTGGTCCCAGAAAGGGGAAAACAAAAAGTTGGCTTAAAGCCGACATTCACCTTGCTGCTTTTCTCCCTCATCCTACCCCAGGCAGGAAGCCGGGTCAGGTTAGGAAGGTGATATAGAAAGATGCTGCAGCAGTATGTGAACTCTTCAGGATAAAGATTTAGTTCTCATGCAAATGACAACAAATAAGTAGATGGAAATAGGAGGAAATATTAACTGAACAGACACTGCTTTTCTGTAGGTGAGTCTCACAACATAACTTTCTAATTTTACAGAAAAAAAAGTGTGTTATAAATTAAGGTAACAAATGCTACAGGCAAGATGTTATTTCATTTTACTTTTACTTTAAAGGAAGCACAAGCATTGCATGGCAAGTGCAAATCAGCACATTTGTTTCTATAATGACAATGTGCTATTATATATATGGCAAGAAAGAAATACACACCACTGACTTATTTCCCATACCAATCTGTGTATAAAAATTAATAGGCTTATTATCTGCATATAACTGACATAAGACAAGATGTAAAGATATCCCAAAACATGGCAAAAGCAAACAAGAGGGGAAAAAAGAGCATTTGTTTGGAAAACAAATCATTGAACACAGGGTAAGAGTGAATTTGTATTATCTATACAGCACAAATGCTGTCACTTTAATAACTCAGCATAATGCAATTCTAGAGTATTTCTTAGAAAAATTCAGTGAGGAGTTATATATGATATATCATGAGCTTTTAGTGCCACTGTTAGAGAGTCTGGATGAATAAACTTTTACTCTTCTTAGCTGTGTAAAATATCTGCCAAAAAAAATTTTAAAAAAAGGCAAATTATACCTTAAAGTTTCATTGGACTCACATTATTTGAATATGCTTATGTCAATAGAAAATCAACTTTTATATTCATTATTGTGAGTGGGCTTCTTTACTCTTCTTTACTTCAGCAAAAAGCTGAAAAGCTAGTTATAAATTCAGAAGGAGTTGGAGATGTTCTTTATCACAAGACAATGAAAATTATATTCTTCCAGTGTTCTCCTTAATTACTGCCAATAAAATTAGACTCTAAGATTGAAGACTTTATTCACCTCATAAAATATATCAGGTAACATAGTGAGGTTGTGATCTATAGAGTATCCCAGTGATAACTCCAAATTCAGGGATTTATTGTTCCTGTCTCTGCTTTAAATAAAAACACTCTGCATCAGCTTATGAAAAATAGCCTGCTTTATGATAAGGTTTTTGGTCATCCTTGTTCATGCAAATTTAGCCCATCCTTCAAACAGAATGAGATATGATGATGCCTCTTTTATTACATAAGGTTCCAGGCAAACATTAATCATCACAAGTATTTAACACCTCATCTAAATATGGTCCTTTATTTGGTTTTACATGAATAGCAACAAACTCCCAAGATACATAATTAGCATGCATATATAGTCTTAAAAATCTCAGTCCTTTCAATACATTTTCATTTGCCAGAAACATCCACTTTAAGAAACAGATTGTAAGACACCAAGTTGCAAAGAGTGAAAAGGCGGCCCCAATAACCTGCTCAAACTTTACAGAGGCCCACTGAGGAGGCTTGGAAAGGCGATAGAGGAGGAAAGAGTGGCATGCAAATAAGGCTTTGACTAATTTATGAGATAGAGTTTGGGTGAATATGGTGACTGAAATGGGGGATTTATAGTGCTAAATATATATTTATGTAGCGGAGTACTCCAGGATGCAATAGGGAAACCACATAGCGCAGAAAGGCACCAAGATTTCTAAGACTTTCTCCCACACAGCTCTATAAGTTCTTCCTATAGAGTCTTTGCTGCCAATATATTTTGAACTGAGCTATTCAGCTTGCTAATCAGCACCGCATTTTTAGACACAGATAGAGAACTGTGCAAGTTCAATGCGTATTACAGGAAAGAGTGATGGCTGAATTAGCAATTGCTCTCAGGCTCTGAGAGGCCAGGCTCAGCTGGGCTGGACATCAAGTCGCTGCAGAGGCTCAGGAGCCCGCCGTGCATTCACAGCTGTATTCAGCGCCGAGTAGTTGGTTGAGACTGTTAGCGGCGGTAATACATTGGGCATACATGGCCGTATTACATGGGGTAAAGAAAGTGGTGTGAAGCTCTAGTTGGTAACACTTTAAGTAATATATTGGAATTTTTACAGAGATTTTTGCCTTGTTTTCCTAAAATGTGATGTTAGAGGGACCTGTTAATAACTTAGTGATTGAAGTCGCTGACCTATTGAGCATGAGCCCAGGAGATTAACAGCAGTACTGTGGGAGCGCTCAGCGAAGAACACACCACAGGAGCTTGTTCAGGGCTGGCAAATGCCTTTCCATTGGTCCTAAAGAAACTCTTGCCAAAGAGGAAAAACATTTTGGTTCTTCTCTCTCTTCTTCTTCCTCTGCCTCTCCCCCCTTA
This sequence comes from Aramus guarauna, assembly GCA_013400195.1. Lineage (NCBI taxonomy): Eukaryota > Metazoa > Chordata > Aves > Gruiformes > Aramidae > Aramus > Aramus guarauna. Next base: position 2,689,538 of record VXBL01004751.1, on the reverse strand, counting down.
GGTAACCCTTTGAAAGGAGCAGCAGGCTGCGCGTATCCGCTCCATGCAGAGGAGGAGGAGGAGGCAGAGCTGTGTGTTACTCAAGAGCCTCTTAATTTTTTGGCACAACCCCATCAGGGAACAACAGATTATATGCAGTCTGTGGAGAGGGCCATGGGACCCCAGGGGAGTTTAGATGTACAGTTCTGGTCCAGATTACTACACTCCTGTAAAAGGGGCCTGTGTACATTAGCAGTAGAATATGCATAGAACAATACATGAACCACAGGATTTGCAGATTATTATAATTTAATTTTAATTTGTGTATAAAGAAGTGATTAATTAATGGTTGCCCAATTAAACAAGAGTGAGTGGATGAACACAGCTTCCAGGATGTTGAAAATATGACTAGCAATAAGATCATTCCTCCTTTTTGTTTTAGTTTTTTTTCATCTTTCCATAGTGCTTGAACTAAACTCCATTCAGTTCTTTGTTTGAAATAGCATATAATAACTATAATTTAGAATGCATATTAATATTCCTATCTATATGGTAGATCTTTTTATCCTGATGAACCTAAAGAATATGTCAAATAAGACTTATCCATAAATCACCTCTCCTTTCAAATACAGCTATCTCTAGAAAGGAGGGAAGCAATATGATGGGTAAATAGCACCCAGCAAAATAAAGGATGAAAGGAAATTCAGCTGAGCTAAACATCTACTCCAACCAAATTGAGAGAGACATGGGAACTGTTTAATGAAAAATAAGGAATCAAAAAGAAAGGTTCAGACTAACTCTTAGTTGCAGGTGGTTGACTGGATGAAGCTATGGAGTTTTAACTATACCTTTTACACAGTCTAGAGAGCACACTACCCACTCATATGCTCACAAGCTTTACCTGATTCCTATTATGTCCACAGATATATGCAAACATCAGTTCAAACTTTGTTAACTGGCTCCCATGAAACACTGCATTGTACAGAAGTGGAAATTCTTAGGAAAATTCTTAACTATTACTCAGAGTGGTTTTGTGATATTTATTTAATTAATTTTGAGACTTCTGAATGTTAATTGGCTCACCTATTCTATTTATGTCCTTTCCCTTTTTTTCATGCCATAAGTCCTGTAGAATATTTTAACTAATTAAATGTTGATTGGTTAAGATTTATAATGGGAAAGATTTATAACAATCATTTTAAAATTAATAACTTCATTCTACTTTGTATGGTTTTCAGCAAGTTTTATATTCTATTGTGTATTCTTACCTTTATCTTTTAAAGCTGTAGAATTCTTTCCTTCCTTTTCTTTAGCATGTTCTGTAAAAATAATTTATTAATTTTCAAACTAGAGTAATAAAAGGTTAACATATAATACCTCTGGGATAAAGACTGATTGAATAATTGGCAGTTTCTAACTGAGAAATGATGCCAATTATATGTAATACAAAACTGTTTTTCATCAGTTTTAGCATGCTCACAGAGTGAAACCCTGAGGTTTTCTTAAGTGTGATGAAAGAACAAAGATCATGCAAAACTTATTTCAATTTTCAGCCTGTAATAATAAATGTTAACAAGTATTTCTCAATTCTGAGTTTGGACTCCTAAGTTTTCATACAAATGCTTCACATTACTGAAGCTCCATTTGCACTTCTGATCCAGGTAATGCCAATTAAGTTTTATCACAAATTTACAGAAAAAGTATTATGCTCATAAATTCCTAACTAAACTATACCATAAAAACTAAATGGCCAATGCATTTCAAGTTGTTTTTTCCTTCTTGATGAACACAGGTCTTAGGGTTTTATACAATTTTGTCCTGCCGTGTTACCTTTATCTTTTGTAGTAGCTGGAGATTTCAATTCTTTCTCTTTTCCAGGATCTGTAAAAGAAGTATTCACACTGATAAAGTGACAGTCAGAAACCACAACTGAGCAAAACTGTGAGATTTAATTATAAGAGAGAATGAAGCATCTAGCTGATATGAGATACTATTAACTGTATATTGGAAGAAACAGTGAAAAACGGAGTGATTGAAAGAGCTGTACAAAATTCACCCGTTTTCTTTCAGAGAGTTCAGTCCACAAAATGTGTTTTATCAATTTAACTATGAAACCTATAAAATTTGCAAGCTTCAACTTTATATGGGGTAAGGGTAGTTTTTCAACTTTCTTAATGAGAAAGGACAGAACTGACCCTTTGCCAATTTTGAGTCATCAGAGCTGGCTGTGTCCTACTCCCTTCATCTGGAATTGTCTGTTCTTGCTGAGCAAGTCAGAGGGTCTTCTTACCGAAACTATTCTTTTCTAAGGGTCAGATGTGTATCAAATTGAGAGAGTAACACAATACTGATAAATAGGAGGATGAAGAGGGTTTTTTTCTTTCTTTCTTTTTTTTTCTTTTTTTTTTCCCTGCCTACAGACAGGCAGTGAAGATGGCTAGGCCACACCATCTTTGATGGATACTGTACAAGGAAGGGCAGTCCACTGTAAAAGGCATAAGAAATAATTTGAACCAGACAGAAAACAAGAATTCTGTTTCAGACAAAATATGAGATCATCATTCTGGGCTGATGAAGCCAAGGTCTCAAAAGATTTTCTCACCAAAATGAAAAAGACAGATGAGACTGTCCCAAAGCAAGCTAGTCAGAAAGAACAGAGACTTGGACTTTGAATTCCTGCACGTTAAGTGAGTGTTTTAACTGTCTGACTACTGGGTACTCTGGTTTATACATGTTATCTAGGAAATACTAATTAACAGGCAATTTCTGGAAAAAAAATTTACAGAGATGTTCTCCATCAGATATGAAACAAAAAATTCTATCTATTGAGAAGTTCAGCAGCAATTCAATGCCAGAACATTCTAAAGAAGTCTGTTAGAAGACCCTCTTGGTTTCTACACACAGAGTAAGAGGACAAGACTCCTAATGAGGCGGAGGTTGTGTTTAGCAGATAGATATAAAACTTGCAGTAGCTACAGTGGGTAGCTGTAGTGATAATTGTTTACTGTCTTAAGCACAAACAATTCACAAATTCTCACTTTTGTTATAAAAGCATGGAGTGTGTCCAACAGCAATTTATCATAGTATCAATAAAGCTTCTTGTTTATGATTTAGTATTTGGCTCTGTGTAAGACAAACTGAGTTCATGGGGAATCTGAATTGAAGGAATCCAAAAATAATAAAATTTTATTTATGGTAGAAGTAAACATCAAGTGGAAAAACTTAATTTACTTTTGACATTGAAACTCCTGTTCTGTTGGGGTTGACATTAAGGGATAAATATTTCATTATTTTTCTCCTTCTACATTGTGCTTCTAAATAGGCAATACTTCCAGTTGATATAATTTTTTGAAGGAGAAGACTTGGGAAAGGAATTTGTTGAACGAGGTCAAAAGTGTGATTTTATTGTAATGAAGCTGTCTCTTTTCATCTTCACTATGTCCCAGACATCTGCTTCAGAAGCTACCCCTGCTCTCCTGCTTCTACCTTCATGTTTTATACTCACAAGTTTATGGTTCAGTCACTAATTTTCAAAGTGAGAAAAGAAACAATTTACTGCAGATGTCTGTGAAGCATATACTGTGGAACTAAGTGTCTTTAATAGTCCTAATGAAAAGTCAACACTAACTTTTAAATATTAAGTTAATGACAGAAATGTGTGCTAACAGAAATAAAACTCAGTAAGAAGACTGAATACTTGTCCT
>VXBL01004751.1:2640916-2685743 GCA_013400195.1 Aramus guarauna | reverse complement strand
ATTTTTTTTTTTTTTGTGATTCATAATTCGAAGAAAGATTTTGTGATTAATACAGGAATATAAGTAACGCAGCTAAATTATGCCTTTACCAAAATAAATATTTTAATGCACAATATAATCCTTTTGCTTTCAGGAGCCTGCGTGAACGTAAGAACATAAAGTTGGTGCGTACGCCCATTATTTAAGAGCACAGTTAGCCAAACTGTTGCAGAAGATGTTACCTCAATGATGTATTTTGGAAAAAAAAAAAAAAAACAAACAAAAAAACATTAAACAATTCTGAACTGAGAAGTCATTACTTGACAAAACTGACTTCAAACAAACTTCCTTTGTTTTATCCCCAAACAAGGAAACTTTAGGAAGGTGCTTCAGAGCCACTTCTCATCTCCAGGAGAAAAGATGCTTTTAGGATGGTGTGGCATGTGACACAGATGTTGACGAAGAATTTAAAAAATGACCTAGGACTGGCCTGGAAATAGGAAATTAAAGTGTAAATAAATACTGGCCATATTCTGTAGGACTAAATTTACTGAGGTCTATTAGACAGTCTGCCATAACTTGGCAAAATGACAACCTGTATCACAGATGGCATGACAAGAGCCTTGTGTTACTTGCTCTGTACTGATTTGCAGTGTTAAGCTCATACTGACATCAGAATACAGAGCTGAGATCTGTAGTGAGCCTAGCAGGTGTGGAGAGAGGAATTTTGACTGTAAAATAATAAATATAAACTTTATAAATAGGTTTATCATGCTGACATTGCACAAGTCTCTTCCTTTTGTCAAGGAAGAATATACAGTATTGGGATGAAACTTCTTTGTCTTAAACAGTCTAGAATTTCTCAGTATATCCATTATTATTATTATCAGCTTTTTGGTATCAGTTCTAGTCTGTCTAATCAACCATAATCTACAATTCTGAGTAGCAGCAGGAGCTTTTATACAATTTTTTTTTCTCATTTATAGATCTGACTTTGCTTTATCAGTTATAGGGAAAAGCAATACGTAAAATTATAGCTTACTTCCTTGTTTTGTCTTTGGTTTATCTGAGGAAAGAGAAGAAAAGAGAAGGGTAGCAAAAGTGAAAAGAGAAAAGAAAAAGATAATATTAGAATGCATGTTCACATAGGAAATTATTTTTAATACAATTAGATAATGAAAATGTATTTAAATATATGTTGTCCTTAAATGCTTAAATATATCTTGAAAGTGATTTCCACTCTGTTGTTGCTTGACAGTGTATGTGAAAAAAGTTCATGGTTCCCACCTACTATCTTGCAGACATGCAACCAGAGCGTAAAAAAACCCCCAGTCTCATATGATCTGCTTTACTTGATTGTAATTAACTCCTTTGTCGGTACTATTGGATATCACCAGAAAAAAAATCTTTACCTTTTCCTCATTTCTTTTAATTATTAATTTTCAGTTACCTTAATAACAGGCAAGTTATTACCTTAATAACTCCCTGGTTAACAGGCAAGTATCCCTGTCTGATACTTGCTTGGGTCATTTTTCAAAGAAATAGGGCAAAGAGTTAAAGCACTGTCTTTTTCCAGACACTTCTGACAGTTCTCTGCCTTCTTGCTCTCCTTTCAACAGTTGAAAATGTTATATGCCAACTTTGCTTTACTACTAATAAAAAATCAATGAACTGAAATGATGCTACAACATTTTAGCCCATTTCCAAACTGCAGGGGTTTGAGGTCAAACTGCAATAAGATGTTTGATCACTAAAACCTTCAGGTTTGTAACAATGAAGCTGTGTCCCGATTGCTAAACAAATAGAGCTGCCAACACTCAAAATTTTCCTGCACGTCTCCTTACATTTAGTGTTTTTCTTAAATTGCAAATCCTAGTTTTGACCACGTCAATCTGTCCACTTTTCAACTTGTATCCAGGTGTACAACGGCTAGCAGAGCAAATTATTTCATTTCTCATTCTAAAAGGCTCAAAATTCCCTTTCAGTTCAAAAACTATTTTCTGGTGCATTCGTACTTTCCTGAATAAGAAAGAGAGCCCTTGCTTTTCCTCAGAGCTTCCAGGTTCGGGATCAGTGAATTAGGTACAGTTTTCTCTTCACTTAAAACCTCAGAGCTGCTTCCATCATCTTTTTGTTCAGTCTTCCATGAGAAATATAAGTACATGCTAATATTAAAAAAAAAAACTTACTGAAATTTTTTTTTTTGACTCATTTGTGTTTGAGTGATCAATGTGTTGGCAGTAGCTGCATACATACAGGGTATGAGAAGCAGAGGCAATTGCTGTCTGAAAGTCTTTATGTTTGCTTCCATGCAGCAGAGGAACTGAGCTGTTGCCAGTGCTTGGAAGAATCTGCACAAATTGTTGCGACAGACATTACACACATTGCTCTTATTGCCCCGATTTGCAGAAACTAGATGGCTGCTGGCATGGGGAGACAGTGCTGCTGCTGCCTGCTGGCATGGGAAATAGTTTGTCCCCCTTTTGTGCTCCCTGGGGTTCACAACCTATGGTTTAGAAATCCCTGCTCAATGCCACCCATGTGAAACTATAGTTTGCATTGCTCAGTGTGTGCTTTTTATGGCACAGTTAAAATATTTTGCAGATAAAGTCCCACGTAATGGTGGCACATTGTAGAACAGACAAATCTTACGGCAAACACCACCTCATTGCTGCACGAGATAGCCAAACAGGGGAAGCAGTGCAGATGGTGGGGGAAGCACTTTATGGCAATGAAAAAGAGTGTGGAGATACCCAGACTGACAATGCCTGAAATCTAGGCCAAGGCCCACCTAATTATAACATTTTCCATGACAACTAACGAGCAGCTGACAGCTGCTGCAGGGTGCCTGCACTGGCTTGAGTAATGCTGAGTAAAGCTTAAGCTGAGAAACTGAAGAAAAGGATAATAGCTCAACTGACCAAAGCCACATCAGTAAATATGTCATACCTTATTCTAAAGGTTACTGGCAAGTTTGGAAAAACTCTGATATGGTAAGACTGAAAATGCCAAATTCATCATCAGGGCTCTAATTGCCAATTTGAGCATGAGTAAATACAAAATCACCTTGGTAGACAGTAGTACGACACAATAGATGTGGATGTGTATATCACATAAAGGAAGACAGGGCTGATAAGCTTTGGGTATTTATGCCAGTGTTTACTACTTTGCTCTTTACCATACTAACCTAAAAAAAAGTATGGATTGCTTTGAACAAGCATACAAGAAGCAAGTATGCGGGATAGAATGCTGAATGTAACAATAATAAATATGAATGTATGTAAAGGCACATCTTTATGTAGACACTTTAAGGTTTCAATCTTTCTCATGTTCACGATCATTGCTCAGCGGCTTGAGTTTTGCTCTAGCCTGGGTTTAGACTGTCCCTTGGTGTTCCTGCTCTGGTTGGCTTGGGAAACTCTATGTAGACTCTGTGACCTTCTGAACTATGTGCCATGAGCATGTGCAGTTCTTGTATCCTTTCTTCTGGTGTTCCCACTCCCAGACATTCCCATTCATGCCTCATTCATACCAATTCTAAGCTTTTTGCTACAAATATCTACCAGTTCTGGTCTCAAAAGCTTTTGAGTTTCTCTGCAGTGGATCTTCATGGCTCTTCATGGGGCTGATGTATCATTTGGGATGAGAGAGGCAGCTCAGCTGACTTTAAGGGGCTTCTGCCCCTTTACCTCATTGCAAGTCACTCTCTAAGACTGACTAGTAAAGGCTGATCCCTGCCCAGGCTACAGGAGCAGGAAACCTCTTGCAGGGTCTGTGGGACACAAAGTCCCAGCACAGGGCCTTTAAGCTGAAGCTGGTGGTCTGTTCACCTGAGGCTTGTGTTGGGCTGGCAGTTTCGTGGAAGAGGGACAAAGCCAATTTCCTGGTGGAGATTCCCTGTTGCTCTGATAAACACAGCAGATCCCTGGCACATACTAGCAGAGCAATGGATTTAAAGGTTGCTGTCACTGAATCTGACTTTTTTGTTTCTGTGCCATTGTCTTTTAAGAAAGATAATGCCAACATGCTTTGGTTTCTTTTTACCTCGCTCTGCTGCCTTCGTTGCTTTTTCTTCCTTCTTTTCAGGTACCGCTGCAAAACAAAGATAAGGTTTAAGTAAGATTTGCTCCAACAGACAAAGCTTTTCTTAAATGCTTACAGATTACTTTGAGGCAAATGATTTCAAAGATTTGCAACCATGAGATACCTTTTTTGTCCTGCTGTATGATTACATAATAAGTATTTTTTCCTACCTTATAAAGAAAAGAAGAAAAACAAATAGGGAACTTTTTTCTTTCAGAAAATAAATAGCAGCATTGTCGTCTTGATCTCAGGTGGAACAGAGGCTAAACTGCAGTGCATATCAAATAATGGAGGAGAAAAGCAGGCAGGTCTCTACTTTGCCCAGTATCTACTTTGGTTTTCTGTTTGCACCAACAGAAACCTCCACTCTGCATACCCCACACAGCAAAATACTTCCACACATTCTTAGTTTTAAGTGTGCAGTTTGTCTCTCTGAGGATACTGGGCCACAGACAGACTGTATGTTACAGACACATAACTTGGTCCTTGTGAATATTGCGGCTTCTGCATGCAAGAGAGAAGAAGAGTGAACTGAGCCACTTGTGCAGCGGGGCTGACAGACCTCCGCTGATGCCAGGGGAAGCAGTTGTAACAGCCCGGGTCAGGATGTCTGGGCATACCTGCTGATTATTCACAAGCTTTAGCTTGCACAGTTCCTACATCGATTTGCACGGTTTGAGAGACAAAGGACAGAGATTATTTGTTTTTGGCTCCACACTAAGGATTAAATGATGTCAGAGGAGAAGGTGCAGGAAGGAATCTCTTCAGACTCTGCTCTCTTAGGAAACTTACATAAATATGGGTATCTTTTATCCTTTCTGACAATTTAGATGGCAGGTTTGGCAATGTACAACATTTCCGGTAGATTACTTGAATATATTTAGGACAACACATGTATTTTTTCATTGAATTGAGTTATTCAGGGTTAAGTCTTGCAAATATGTAAACATATCTGTTTAGCTGTAAATGACATTGCCAACACTGTATTTTTGTAAACCCAAACTTTTGTAGCCATAATTTATAACTGTTATGCTGAATGGTGACCATTGCTTTGATTTAAAGTGGATGGCGAAAATTAATTTACATCGAATGACTGATAAGTATAGAAATGTCTTTGCAGCTACAGAGTTATCAGCACATAACATCCCCTCAGCTTGTTATTTCAACCTGTCAAGCACAGAAATGTTTTCAACACAATGTTTTATTACAGCAAATCACAGTTGTAAATTAAGAGCTTGACTTTTAGAGCCAAGGTATATACTGAGGGTCATGTTCCGTTATCATTATTTATGCTGAGAAATTCAGGGAACTGAAAGGACCTATGAAATACCTCCAGTTGTGCTTGCTGCTCTTGGAGAGATGTCCTGATGGTCCTGCTGCAGTGAGGCTTGCAGCCCAGGCAGCAGGGAAGCCTTCTGAAGCTGCTGGGCATGATGGCTCAAGCAGGCCAGCTCAGTTAGTGAGCTATGGCCTCTCTGCAATGTCTGCACATAGGCTGGAGGCCAAAAGAAGGACCCTCCGTTCCCAGCAGGGAAGCTTTCCTGAGATTCAATGAAATGTCAGTTATGGACAGATGAACTACACGTTGAGTGGATGTACCAACTCACGCAGTACACTCCCTTGCCACTTGCTCTTATTTATCCCAGGGTGCTGTGCGGTGAGCAGGTGTTTGTGAGCCAGCTCCATGAAAACAGTGAAATATTGCACCTCTGCACCTCAGTTACTTATTTTATTGAAGATAATCTTCAGTTTGCCTGAAAATCAAGTTGAGGTTGAAAAGATTACTGAGATTAAGAGTACTTAATTTCTATCCAAGTACTTGATTTTTTATTGGTGTTACTGGATATAGAGAAAGCCAAAGAGGAGCAAAGTCCCTTAATATTTATTGTAGATTTCTGCTATTAGCTTCCATGTTACTTAGTCCCAGATCAGCAGGGCTACTTAAATCAGGAATAAACTAGACACCCGCATGCCTAGGTGAATCTGGGCATTGACCCCTGCCACTGAGCAAACCAGTATCACTGAGCTTCTAAAAATCTTGCTGAAATGGTCAACATCTTGAAGACGAACCTTATTTTAGTATAGAAAAAATGATATGAAAAGAGGCATCAGAAACCTGTCCCATATGTATTCCAAAATGTATTTTTAGCATCTAAAGCTGCAAAAGCAGCTATGAAAATAATAATAATAATAAATTACTGAGAACTGTTTTTTTCTCCAAAACATGTTTATCCTTTTTAGCTAAAACTAAAGCAGTTTTGGTTTGTTCAATTTCTGAAAACAAGAATACTGATGGAATGAAAACTAAAAGTATTTTCTGGATACTGGAAAAATCAGGCTAGAAGAGCAATACAGCCTTCTGAGAAGATCAGGTATTTAGAGTCATCAAATCATGTGGCACTGGTAGACTGTCAGTGCAGTTATGATGAAGGAACCAGCCATCCTTGAGAAGCGTTGAGGCTGCTATTTAAAAATAACAGCTAGTATTATTAATAGTATCCTGGCTATCAGTGCATTCAGTAGTGCTACAACACTTCTGTGAGTGATTGTTTATAAAGAAGAACTTGCTGAGACAGATCAGAGCTTTAGTAACTTTTGGGGACTGTCAAGTAGCATCATCTGGACATTGCAGAGTAGTATCTGGAAGGACAAATGGGACATTGCATTATTCCCTTTGCTTTTTGAGAAGCTACTTTGGTAATGCTGAGAGGTCTTTTATCATCAAGGTAATAGGTGTCACTTTAACTGTCTGTATAAATAGAAAGCCTGCACATAAAACCTCAGTGTTGGGAATAAGACTCCAAAGAAGACAAGTTTTCCGAGTAGCTCAAGATTTCATCCCTTCCATTAAGCATTTTTAAAGTTCTTTCCACTTCTGAGTGGCAGCCCGAAAGATGATATCTTTGTAAAAAATGGTCCCATTGTAGATGTTCCCGGTTTGAAAAGCTGATCTTTTAACCGCATGATGTAATTAACATAGATGTATTATAATATATTATAATTTTCTCCTCAGCAGAACATCAGAAGTTAAAAAAAACAACAATAACAAAAAACTCTCAGAAAACCAAACTAAACACACCAAAAACACCTGCCTGAAATAATATAAAATAAAATGAATGCACATAAAGGTAAAAGTAGAAATTTGTCAGGGATCCATATTTCCAATAAATCATAGTTTAAAAAAAAAAGTATGAAATTAAGTCGGGACTCTCATTTATATTTTGTCATTTCTCAGCAAAATTCTTGACAACTTGGCATAATGTAGAGCAAACAGATAATTTCTATGATAATTGTTTCTCTGTTTCCATCATAAGCTCTTTGGAATCAAATGAGAGAGAACTTAGCAGAGGTTGGTTTGTGCTGAAAGTAGCCAGGAGAGCAATTCATCAGTCAAATATTTCTGCAATCTCAATAGTTGTAGGCTACAATCAAACTTGTCAGAATATTTTTATTCCAAAAGAGTCAAGTTGCATAACTAGCATCCACATCAGAAATATGCATTCCAAAATGTCACTGATTTTAAAGTTATTTTGAGATGTTTGCTGGGTGTGAAGGAAAGCTAAAAGAAACCACTCTGACTGGAGACAACAAACACTTCACTCACTGAACCCTGAGGTCAGAGGCAGGAGCTCATCATGACATCACTAGTATAAAAAAATCATGAACCTAAGACGTGTCTATTATGATTTAGGAACTCTTTTATTACGTGGAGAAATAAAAAGTTTCCCTGCCATAGTGGTATTACAGAACCTTTTGTGAGAAAATGCAACAAAACTTCATATGAACTCGGTAGTTCATCAGAAGTACAAACTAGTGGGAATGGCACAGACCTCCTTCTATGCTAGCAGATTACTTTTTTAATTACAAAAGAAGAGAATTTCATCAAAAGTCTCACTTTTTGTTTTCAGAACAGGACTGTTTGCCTTACATGAATACGTTTAAAAATTTTAAAATTTGCCAGCAGCTACTGAATATTGGAAACCACATTGCATCCAGTGACCAAACTAATTACTAACAGAAAAATGGGAAATAAGTAAACAAACAGCAGCAATAAAGAACAAACAGATACAGATTGAAAAGCAATGGTTTTGTTCAGACTTAGTGAAAGCTATAGCTATTAAAGACTACTAGAATTTGTCTGACATTATAAAAAAATCATATTTAGAAGAAAATAACAACATTCCTTTGTGATTCTTACTAAGAGGCAAAAGGAACAACTGTCACATTTTAATATAAATATCATTTTCCCCCTGGAGTACAGGTTATGTTTGCATTTCAAAATTAGCAACATAAAGTTGAATTTGGGTCACTTGTTAAAAAGTAATTTTTCAGAAATTAAAAATCACTCCACAGCTAACATCAGCTATTTCTGTTTAATGGAGATTTGTGACTGATTAAAAAAAAAAAAAAAAAAAAAGAAAAAAATGTTATTTACTTAAATACTCGAGAATAATTTTGGGCAAAACTAAGATGGCTGAGACCAACATTTTCAGTTGTGAGACTACTCTTTTGACAACAGAAATAACAGAATGATTCTTGTTTTATATAATAGAAACCTACAATTTCTGTTCATCCTTAATGAACTGAGAACTTCCTGTAAATTTTTTTAATTCAATAACTCATAAGGAAGGGTCTGTTTCCATCCTGCAAAATGCTGGAGACACAATGAAGACCTATTACATATACTAATATTTGCTTCTTATATAAATAAATATCAAATATAGTATTCATTAGAAAGATATGAGGCTACTCACAGCAATAAAGCATAGAGGTAAAAGGTGTGTTTTTTGAGAAACCCTGCTAATTCTTTTTCTAAATGTTACAAATGACCTAAACAAAACAACTTTTAATAAAAGGGTAAATACAATCAGTGGGAATAACAATTTCAAAAGGTATATGAGAACATTTCCCAATATTGGCCAAAAAACTCCTTTCAAGTTTGCATAAAGAGACTTAATTTTGCAAGAAACGGACTTAATTCTGCAAGAAACAACTGCTTCACTTCTTTTCAGACCCTGATGGACACAGCCTTAGCAGCATTGAGTTCACAGATGTTGAAATGTTGACTTCATATGCATAGTAAGTACAACATTACAGAAGAAATAATAAAGTATGAAAAAGATTTGCTCAGAGGCTTCAAGCAATGGGGAAAAACTTTATTCAATCATCCGTAGCAGCAAGACTACCTTTATTTTCAGCTTTGGCTGCCTAGAATTTGCTAAAAATGCAAAAGATTAACTCAACTTGCTTTTTTTCCCCTTTAGTTTCTCTGTTTTGTCTGGTGGGAGTATTAAGAGAACAAATGCCTAAATTACTCTGGTTTCTGTTTTGCTCAATACAATTAGCTGCAGAGCGATGACAGCATTATGAATGTAGCCCATGAAGCCAGGAACTTAAAAACATCCAATAAAGGGAATAATGTATCAGCTCTGATTTCGTTACATTAATCTCCACAGCTGCGATTCTGCAACCCTGCCTTATCCTCCAGAAGAGCACTCTGCATGTAGTCAGCCTGACTACATGTGTCAGTATTTACTGGTAAATGTGAATGAGGCTTCAGAGATGAACACTAAAGTAAAAGATGATGCTTGAATGACAGCAGGGTATTAAACAATGGAAATTCTCATTTCCCTGCCTTTGACTTGTGGTGGACAGCTCTGACACCACAACTCACAAAGTCTGAGTGATTAATACATACAGTCCCATTTGTTTGAAAGGGAACATTTATAAAGCAAGGTGGTCATTGATATGGGTAAACATGAAGTGAGAGTGAAGTTCAGTTTGTGACTTGCCATTCCATTGTCCATTTATATCTAGGATACAACTAGCATCTGTAATGATGTTGAAGGCAATTCGAAGCTAGTATCTTGCATTGTATATATGTAAAAAGTCAGACACTGACACGAACAGTTAAATATTTGCTCAGCTCAAACTCAAGCCCTTAAGGTTTCTCAGCAGTCACAGTTCACTTTGTCTTCTGGAAAGGAGCAAGCTTTGAAGCAAGCACTGATGCTCCCACAACTTCTGCCTTCACACATCAGCAATTCTTGTATGAAAGGAAGGCAAAGATGGTATCACTGAACCTCCCTGTAAAACTTCCTGGGCTCAGCGAAGAAAGCAACTGTTCAGCCACATGATTTGTGCTGCAGCTGGACTGGCAAAAAGAGAAATATTACTGTGTCATGTCTCCATAGAAGATTGGTTACTTCTCCTTTCTGTCTTTCACAAAAAGCTTATGGTTTGAGTCAGGGTTAGAAACTGAATTTGATATAGATGGAGAAATACAGTTTGTTAGTCTATGGGCAAGTCAGGGAAAAGACACCTGTTTTTTAGAGGTGCTTTAAGGTGCTGCGAGGAAGGAGCCATTATAATTTGAAAGGGCCACTTTGTTTTAGATAAGTCACACCCTTAGCAGTTTTGTCACAAAAAGTTTTTTCATTAACAATAGAGTCTGTATTCTGCTATTTAACAACATTTTAACAACATTCTTCTAGTTAAATTTTGAAAACAAATAAAGTTACCTACCTTTTGACTTCAGAATTTCAACAGATGCTGCAAAATAAAAGAAAACATTCCAGGAAAAATATTTTGTAAATGCATAAATAAATTAAGATTGATCCTAACACTTCTTCCCTTGGTCAATATGCTACCTGTCTATGCAGAGCAGGCTTTTTTTTTTTTTTAATATATATGCAGAGGAAAACTGAAACACACATATGTTACTTGCTTGGATAATTAAAGCCAATGGAAACCAAGGTCAATAGGTAAGGTATTTATGAAGCTACAATAGCTCCACTATTTTCAAGTAATGAGGACGAGAGAAGAAGAAAAAATAGGTTTCACAAAAGGCACATATCAAACATAAGTGGAGGATATGTGATGGAAATCTCCTTTTAACAGTTTCAGTAATTTAGGGAAGTTAAAGATTTCTTTATTATTTTTTCTGAGTTTGTTGAAAACTCAAAGCACAGAACTCTTCTAGTATTGATGCAGGGGAAAACCCACTTTCAAAAGTTTTCCTTAAACATTTTTTGTTTATTTTGTTTAATTTGTTTATTATTCTTCATAAATGGATTAACTAAATCCAAATTAATCAAGATACCACATTTCTCTTTCTCCATTATTCACACCTCCATTCTGAAACCCTGTGATGGGTTTTTCTTCTATAGAAAAGCACAGATTCATTTTTCTATAAATTGACTGTCTACTGTAGGTATTTTTTGCTCACAATCTATATCTGAGAAAACAGAGTCATCTGACGAGTGAGTCATCAACCTTGGCTGTAAAAGGAGTTGAGAATCTTTATGCTCTCCCAGATTTCAATAAACTGGAGAAGTAGATTCTAGTCAGGAATAAGAAGAGCACCTAGCTACAATAAAATACATGGGTATGGCTGCTTGGAATAAAACCAAAATAAAACAACCTGCATTTTTCTTCCCCTTCACACTCTGAAGCTCCTATTTTGTGTTTTGTTCTCCACCCATTTACTGTAACCTTCAAGCAGGCTCCCTTCCTCCTTGAAAAG
Organism: Aramus guarauna; assembly: GCA_013400195.1. NCBI lineage: Eukaryota > Metazoa > Chordata > Aves > Gruiformes > Aramidae > Aramus > Aramus guarauna. The sequence continues at coordinate 2,674,156 of VXBL01004751.1, read as the reverse complement.
ATAAACCTTTTTGAAGCTGAGATAAAAAATTAGCAGTCTCATTGTTCTGCTCAGCAATATTTGGTCAGATCCCGGTTCCAGAAGACAAAACGGCTGCATGGCTGCTCTGCAGTCATTCATTTGCTCAAGTGACTGATTAAACTAGTAAATCTTTCTCTCTGGCTTCACTTTTTTTGTCCCTTTACCTAATCCTGTCTTAACTTAAAAGCAAACCAATAAATGAGACTCTAAAACTTACTGTCTTTCACAGGTCTTACCATGTACTTTTTCTTTCTTTGTTGTTTTGGCTGTAAAAAACAAACAAACAAAAAGCAAATATTGACTTCTGACATGAATTAATTTAAAACATTAGGACAGTTGAAAAATAAGATAAAAAGGGGAGAATATTCACCAGTTTCCATCATTTTTTCTTTCTTGTGTGGTTCTGAAAAAGAAAAAAATCAAGTATAATTTTCTCTTCTTGTAATGTTTTGTTTAGTTTCCCTGGACAATCATTTTCATGTTACTAGTGGTGGTTGGATGTGGCACATTCCTTTGGACTTGCAGTTCAGGTGAGCCCTTCCCTGCTTTCCTGCCTGTCAAAATGAAACCTTCGTAGTCGTCATCAGTCTCCTCAGTGGTTTTCACACGGCGCAGACAGGGTCAGATTAGCTGCTAATAATGGATGCCAAAGGATTTAACTCTTATAATAAGGTGCTAAAAGGAAACTCTAGAAACAGCGCAGGTTAAAATATCTGTGGTTTTACTTCAGGGTTGTCTAAATGGAGGCCTGTGAACCAGCCCTATGTGCCCGAGGACAGCTGTGATACGGTCCTTGCCTTTCTTCACTGGCGAGACCGGAGAGTTAAGCAGAGCATCTAGTCCAGCTGCCGCCGCTCTACAGCCGTGGGATAAGGGGAGGGGGCACGGCCTCTGTTACAGGAACACGCAGCACGGGCACAGCCATGGCCCGAGGCGCTGATCCCCCGGATCTGGGACCTGAAGCTGAAAAGCTTAATTCACCTAACTCCTGTGCCCTCTGGCAAACTATGACTGGGATTTACAAATTTTTGATGGTGGTTTCTGTAACAACTCTTTCCATCTTGCCAGGATGTGCTTCAAACCCCCTCAGAGAAGGAGTAGGCGGCCTGCCGGGGGGAAGAGGGGGAGACTGAACGTGTCGCTCAGAAAGCGAGCGTGATCTACCAGCCAGGGCTGACGTTCACAGTAGCAGAAATATGGATGAGGTTTTGCTGCCTGCAGATGCTTTCAAACAGGATATGTAAAGGTTCTGGTGTGCAGGTTTGGATCCACACAGGCACATTGCCTAAATTCAAGAGCATCTGAGCTGACTGATTACAAGATAAAGGGAGTTTCTATTAAATACATATATTTGCCCATGTTTGTTGCTTACTGGTATCTGATGATTATATTTTCTCCATTCTTATTATAGGACATATTTGTATTAATGCAGTGGTACACAGCTGAGCAATATTAATGTTTAAATAGTTTCCCCTCTAAAATAAAGATATGAAGTTCCATGTTCAAAGTGATTCTGAATGTTGTACTCTCTCTAAAAGCAAGCTTATCCTTAAATTTGACCTATCCTTGAATTGAATAAGCAAAAAGGAACAAGAACTGCCAATAAAATATTAAATATGTTGATCAATAACATTAATATGAGTAATAATCACATTAAATATTAATTCATAATCAATATTAATACTGAATGCACAGTGGACATCTGAAAGAGGTATACTCTATGCTGAGCTATGAAAATAATTGATATTAGAAAGGACAAGCTGATCTGAAATACATAAAAAAACACCCACAATTGCTAAGTTTTAAACAAAATATGTCATTGCTCCATACTCCCACTACCAAAGAGTTTGTATTGAGCAGTGCATGTAGTTTTATATGAAATAAAATATTCATTTTTGTGTGAGTTTTTAAATCGATCTGAGGAGCCAGTTTATATACATTTGAAAGCAATATGTAGTTTCTAAAATAGTTTTTATCTGAGCTCTTAAAAAAATAATAAAAATCATATTTTAATGTTTCTGTTTGTACCAAATAGTTGACTGAAATCAACTCAGCTTTAATATGGTTATATAAAGCACATTTTAATGTATTTATTATATAACATACGTATTTAAAATATCGTAGGTGCTTTATAGTCACATTGTGTATAAGACATGAGATTCAGCGGAAATGTTCATGAAGCAGGTTGATGTGGCAAAGTGATGTAGCTAGAGAGTGAGTTGGCATTAAATAGTTTATTGCCTGAATAAATGTTATATTTTCTTGATGGCATCCTGCCTTGGGTGGCAATCCTAGTATAGGTCAAGGAGGAGAAAAAAAGAAAAGTGAGAGGACAGAAGTTTGGGACTCAGTAGTTTGGCTGACTCAATGAGCTTAATCATAACAACAGCTGCAGCTTTGGTTTTGTGTAGCCCAAGTGCTCTTCAGAGTATCCAATTTCATATAGATATTTTAGGAGTCATTCTGTGAAATGAGAATTTTGATTGGTTTTGTGGGGTTTTCTGTTTTGCTATTGCTTGGGACTGCTTCCTGGAAACTGAAGGAAATGTAATTATGACTTTAGTGGTTCTGAGGCAATTATTTTTCCCTCTCATTTTAAAATCTGTCAGCTCTCATGAGATCAGGGAACAGTATGACATTAACAATACTCAGCAAGTGTTTTTGCAAAGTATAAAATTTTGCATTTGTTTAGCTTTATTTCCTCTTTTCCAAAACTATAAACATTAAGGAATTTCTATAGAGCTTCTTTTATACTAGTTTTACTGCCAGAAGCATATGAAATAAGATCCTTTCCCATGGAGAAAAGAAAAAATTACATATAATTTGCCATCAAGCATTTCTGGTGAAATTTGACATGATATGAAATTTCAGGTGATCCCTGGTCTGATATGTTAATGGCATGAACAAGGGACTCATGTTGAGAAATCTGGTCTTCTTGGGCTGATGGGGTCCATCTATCAGAAAAAGGGAACACCATCTTTGGTCATAAGCTTGCCAAGCTGGTGAAGAGGGCTTTGAACTGAAGTTGCTGTGGAAAGGGAACCTCAATCCATCCCACTCCTACCAGTTTGATGCCAGTGCCGGCAATAGACACCCAGAGCCTGGAGAAGGATCCCAGGTCAGCAGGAAAGCACCTGAAGTGCAGCACAAAGGAATTCCAGCCAGCCAGTCAGTCAGCTTCATCCGGGGCCCAACTTAAATGCCTCTGTGCAAACACACGTAGCATGGGCAATAAACAAGAGGAGCTAGAGGTGTGCACATGCCTGCAGGGCTGTGATCTTATTGGCATCATGGAGACACGGTGGGATGGCTCCTGTGACTGGAGTGTTGGAATGGAGGGGTACGGGCTCTTTAGGAAAGACAAGCAGGGGATACAAGGAGGGGATGTCACCCTCTATGTCAATGACCAGCTGGAGTGAGACCTTATAGCTGCCTTCCAGTACGTAAAGGAGGCCTAGAAGAAAGCTGGGGAGGGACTCTTTACAAGGACATGTAGTGGTAGGATAAGGGATAATGGATTTAAGCTAAGGAGGGTAGATTTAGATTAGATATTAGGAAGAAATTCTTTATTGTAGGGTGGTGAGGCACTGGAACAGGTTGTCCAGAGAAGCTGTGGCTGCCCCCTCCCTGGCAGTGTTCAAGACCAGGCTGGATGGGGCTTTGGGCAACCTGGTCTAGTGGAGGGTGTCCCTGCCCATGGCGGGGGGGGTGGAACTAGATGATCTTTGAGGTCTCTTCCAACCCAAACTGTTCTGTGATTCTATGAAACCTTTCACTACATGAGCTGTTAACCTCAGGAAAGTTCAGCCCTAGATCTTTAGATCTTTTGTTTTTGTTACAGGTTATCATTGCTTGATTTTTTCTGTTTGTTTGGTTGGTTGGTGGGGTTTTTTTTTGTTGTTGTTACTAATAAGTAGTTAGTATGACACATGAAAGGGTATTTCCAGCTATTAGAAACATTAGGCATTTGCCATGACATTTGTAATTATTTTTATCTTTAACCATTTTTGTATGTATATGAGACTATACAATGTGATTTTATTCAGGGAGCTTTTGCTGGTAGTATATTATTTTGTACTGTGCATGGAACTGAGATTTGATTTAGTTTGACATTTCACCATCTTTATAAGCTCTGATGCTTTGAACAAATGGCTTTTCTTTTTTATGAAAATTAGTAAGGTTATGTATAACATGTCCATAAAACCATATCAATGTGTTTTTTGTTTCATAACTAGTGACATACTCCTAGACACCCCTGGAGCAGAAGGGAGAAAGAGGAGCACCTGAATCTGCCTATACAGCTCTTGCCTAAGCCACATCTTCTCTAAAGTGCAAACAATGCTGAAAATCATATAGGCTGGCACATTTGCTGTAATGCACTTTAATCTTTACTACCAGGATGGATAGTCATAAACTGTGACCCTCTGCCATCTGCCAGGATAGAGTGATTGATATCCCATCCTAATTTGTATAGCTATGTGTGCACATATATGTGTATGTGGGTGTACACATCTGTTATCTCTTAATTCAATTAAAGCATTCATGACCAAGAGATGTTCAGAAAAATAAAAATTGTATATGGAATCACAGAGATTGAGAAAAAGTTTAAATAAATGGCATGTCAAGTGGATTTGCTGTTCTGTGCTATGCACCACATGTTAAATAACCAACACTGTCCCGTTTGTACTCAGTAGCTGCATAAAAATGATGTTTTCTGTACTGTTGTTTAATTTTTGCCACAAGTATTTCAATTAATTTAGTTTTATATTCATTAAAACCTACTGTTGTCATATTCCATCCAGTGTCTTGAATACTTAAATCCTTAGAGAGTAGAAGGTTAGCCTGGTCTTAAAGTCTTGTAATCTTGGTTTTATAGGCTATATGCCTGTCATTTCCCTTCTCAGACCTTCATATCATGTTGGTTAATTAAAGCCAAATGAGACGGGGTGGTAAAGCTCTCCAAGATATCTTTTCATTAAGAATATTGTGAACATAAGCAGCTAGATACAGAAAATGTCCCTTTAGTCCCTGCTGTTGAAGGGAAAGGTTGTAATAAGAGCTCAGTCACATTATTAGACCTGAGATAATCCACATGAGAAAGTTTTGCATCAAACTAGATTTTTCCAGTTCTCCTGCTCCTGAGAAGTATATGTTCTGCTATATTTGACTGCCATTCTACTTACTGGATCAATGTAGAAAAACTCACTGCCACCATATGCTTTGATTTGTAAAGATAACAGAGTGGACAAATTTATTTCTTTTTGGAATAAGAACACACCAAGGAAAACCCTTACTTGGTGACATCATGCCACACATATACCTGCTCCTCTGTAAATGAACATCTTTTGAGGGGGGTAACAAACAGTTTTTCTGATGGATTTTTGTGAAGAAAAAGAAAGCAGGAAACAGTACTAGTACCTTTGTATTAGAAATCTGCTGCTACGTTGGGAAATATTTGGGAAAAACATTGTGCAAAGAAAAGAAAGAAAAGAGGCCTGGATGAAATATAAATGCTTTCAGTCCAATCTACCGGGTCTGTTGCTTTTCTTCACAGGCAGAAAGTAATGGCATCAAAACTGAGGATGGAAATCTTTACTACTGAGAAATGTCTCAGGATCCCTGAATAAAGTAGAAGCCACCATAAGGATTTAAAGACTTTTCTGCGGAGGATTATGCTTTTATTCAAGCTTTTGATACTGGAGAGTAATACTTTGGTGACTTTTGCTTAACAAAATAAGTAAACAAATAAATAATGAGAAGGCAGGAAATGGAGATGCTGCCTCATATCCAAACACTTGCTTTCACTAGTTACCTTAGCCTCATTTTAATACAGCTCATTTCTTGTTTAATACAGCTCATCATTCTGGATGCATGACTGAAAATCAGAGAGCAAGCTAATATTAGGATAGACACCATCAAATTGGCTAAGGTCCTTAATTTTGTGTGAATGTGGCCAATCCTCAGCAATGGCAAGTTAGATACTTGTGTTTTCAAAATCCTCCCACATCACCATATGTCAATTTTGCCATTAAAGTCATTATGAGGAAGAGGCTGAACTGGTCATACCTTGGTAAACCCCTCTTTAGGTTTTAAAGTCGTCAACAGGCTCTGCCTTTTCCTCAGAAGGTGTACACAACCAAAAAAACTCATCTTGAAGTTAGAATAACATGTATAACATAATATATGTATAATATATATATAATATGTATAACAGTACATAGTCTTCTATGTTATGAGGACATACTTGAATACAGATTGCTAGAAACTTTCATTCAAGTCTACTGCACCTTTCCTTACTCATCAGCAAGCTAGATGAAAAAAAAAAAAAAAAGAAAAAAGAAAAGAGGTGATCAAAATACATTGAGCACTGTCCTTAGGATATGAGACTTAGAAGCTGGGGTCATCCTTACATTTCAGATCCTTCTTTGAAGCTGATGGGATCTATCTTTCCATACTTGAGTACGTAAAAAGTCTATCTTCTTTATTTAGAGCATCAGGTTGAATCAGTAGAAGGAAAGCAAACATCATCTTTCCACAAGGCTCCAGTATAATTGTACTGAAGCCTAAAGACAAAGCTGTCTCTCAGAAAACAGAAAGGTATGTTTTCCTCTCCAAAGTCTGAAATGCTCTGTTAGTTTCTGCAAAAGTTGTGATAATCAAGAGAAAAGGAACCATCATAAAGAGGAACTGGAAAGAATGCAGATTTCTGGTGTCTATCCTGCTAGCCTGGCAAAGCTCCTCTCAGTTAGAAGAAAAACATTCCATAAGGACTCAAATCACAGGCAAATCAGTTGCTGAAGTCAACACTCTTGAAGTACATACTTATGTAAATGTAGACTATATTTGATCACTCCTAGGAAAACAACACACTTTCATCACTTTTACCATATGAGAAGGGGAAGGTGCAGGTCTTCTTGTTTCCCATCAGAAGGAACAGAACTAATACACGTTGCAGATGTATTCATAGACCACAGATGCCTAATTTCCCATTGAAATAAAAATCTTTTTGATTTAGAATCCTTAACAAGAAAATTAGATTAATCCTACAATTCTGACTAGGGAGCTGACTGTGTTCAAAACGGATGTACCACCTGTGAACAGCATTCTGTGAAATCCTTACACGTTATGAACAAAGCCCCTGCGAAAAGACCAGTTCTTAATGCCTATTGGTAGTACTAGTTTGTTTTAAGAACAAATTTACTTCACTAATCTCAGAATTTCTGGCACAGTCATTCAGGCTAAGGCTCATCTGACAAAAAAAGTAATTTTAAAAAAATGACGTGATTCTTTAATGCAGAGAGCTAGCGTCTGCCAGTAGATCTTTACTTGTGAAAAAGCTTAGACTGTATTTTCTTTTAAATAAGGATCTGAGAAGTACTTCCAGACTTTTGAGGACTGAGATGGCTATGCTGCTCAGATGCAGAGTATTTCTAGTCAATCCCCAATGAGTAGAAGGACACTCTATTGAATATAAAAAAAATGCTGTATTGAATCACACGTGTTTGAACCAAGCTCCAGGGAGACGTGTCTGCATCACTCCAGGTGGAACTTCTCAAAGGAGGGCAACAAGCAACATGGCAAATTACTGAGCATGAGATCAGGTGCTGCAGTTGTAAGCATGCTCATAGACCACAGCAAGGTGAAAATAATTAAGTTTTCTTAATAGTCTCTCATTGTGAGGTAAAATGAGTCTTATTACTTTGTAATTAATTTATGACAAAAGCATAACTATTGAGAGTGGTCATAGCTTGGATGGTGCTCAGTTATTACTGCTTGATCATGCTTTAACTTGGTCATATTCCACCTTCTTTTGACAAGGGAAGGACTTCTGCTTCAAGCTCTGTAACCCATTGAGAGTATGAGTCTGTAACAGACATTTCAGAACAGAAAGAAAACTTTGAAGTAAATACCAGTTCTAGGTTTTGCCTGTCATTAGTAAACATGATGTGCAGATTGAATTAGCTAATTCAGTAACAAAAACAATAGACCTTAAAAATTAATACAGTGAGATCCTACAGAAATAAATTTAATTCTAAGTTAATTAACTTAGTACAGGAGCTCTAACTGTAGCTCCTGACTTAGAGCTAGGTACTCGTGTCAGTTAGCCAAAAGGTGTAGGGTAGAATGAGACAGTGAGTAAAAGCTCTGGTATATTTTCTCTCAGGGCACAAGCCAAAGGATGTGCATTGTGGTTAAATATTTCAAAACCTCATCAAATTATTTGTGGCACTCTGCACTCTAAAGTGGTACTGTGCATTGGTAATGACTTGGTTTGTACTCATGATACTGAACTGCTTCTTTATACAGAAACTTTCAAATCTGTATTTGATGTAGACCTGTATGATGATGTGAGAAAATTCATATTTAAGAAACATCACGGTGAAACATATTGTGTATCCACTTGTTCTTTCTCTAAAACATAGCAGTACTATATCCAAGAACATAATGAATTGTAGATGTAATATAATCATATACATTATAGAAAACTCTAGTCCACACCACTACTCCCCTGAAAATCAAGGGCCATTTTCATAATGTCTCAATGATCAAGATGATCAAGCAAAGCAAAGGTGGTACCATGTCCAAAAGGATAATCAATGGGAAGGTAATAGTATAGATAGCATGTATGATGGACTAGATTCAACGAATCTTAAGCATGTGCTTAAATGCTGTGCTGACTCAAGATAGAGTTAAAGATCTGTTAAATGCTTTGCTGAAATTGGGCCCAATTCTTGCTGAAAGTGCACTTAAATCATGAAACAGCTTCAGGGCTATGAAAGATTGCCAGCCTCAGAACAAAACACTTTAAAATGTCTTTTCCATAAAGAGTGGACACTTAAATAATCCTTTTAGCTCTTATTTGTATTTAAATAGCATTTATTTTTTTACTCTCTTTTATTCTTATTATTGTTACTTTCATGTAAATAATTTCTTTTTTGTAGTTCACTTGCTCCCCCTGCCTTGCTCTTGAAGTAATGCCATTTTTATGTTAGTAATACAACAGTTCTTTGCAGCATTGCATAGACTGGACTGTGGTATTTAATAATATCTGGTAATAACAAAAGAAACAAGGCTGCATTTTTAGTACAAGAATCTTCACAGTTCACTGTGATGTGAAAGGAAGTTTAGGGAATTATTTTAATTCTATGTGAAACTGAAACAGAGGATACTGTAAGGAATGCATAAATGCAACAGTAGTATGCCAGGCTATGAGACTGGGCATTTCAACATGAACAACAGAAAAAGTAGCAAAGATATCCTGAATTCTAGGCCATTTACTCAAAACGATTTTAAAAATTGGTTAATAAAGTCTGGATTTCAGATTAGAAAGCTTAATGTAAAATAAGCTATTTCATGCTCCATTTAAATAAATCTTGTATGTAAAGAATTCAAAGTTGTAAAGCAAAGTCTTCTCACATTGGAAAATTCTTCCCCTTTGAGCGCATAAATTGTGACATAAGTCAAGAATTCATTTTTCCTTTCCCATTCAGAGTTAGATAATGATCCAATTTACATAATCCTGTGGATAATTTAAGACCTCCTAGTCTGCAATAGTTTTTCAGACCAGACTTGAGCTGAGATGAAAATGTCAGTGGGTTGGAATAATTTGTGGAATTTGTCTCCATCACATAATAGATTCCTGCAGATATTAAGAAGTGGCCAAATGATGGACTACTGCAATAGCAGCAAGGTTATAGCTGCTGAGGGTACAGTGCTTTCCTGGCAGACCGGGAGCAGAGTCACAGAGCCAGCTGTGAGGCTTTGCTAAGCCTAGTGGAAGCTCTCTGGGACAAACAGGTGAGGATCAAGACCCAGTTTCTCCTATCCTTCCACACTTTGCTGGGGACTGAGATCAGGTAATTTCCACCTACTGTGCAAAGACAGACAAGCCTGTAACTTTCCCTTTAAAACCAGAAAAAAGTGAGTAAGTCAGGGAAGATATGATGTTTAACTTTCCAAAGAGTTAAGGTGGAAGAGGGGAAGAATTGTGCTAACCTGGACTGAAGAGAAAGCCTCTGTGATTCAAAAGGACTATGGAAGGATTCTGGATCTAAACCCAAGGACCCTGAGCAGCAGGATTAATACAGGTAGGGTTTCATTATTTTGTTTACTGCTGCATAAATACCTGCTAGCTGAGTGAAGATTTATTTCATCTGGAAATAAACTGCAAAGCCTATCCTTATGCATGCAATAAGTTACCTCTATCATTTGTCCCTGAAGAGTTAAACTGTAAACCCAGAAAATAAACCCTGAGAATGGCTGTGCTTGTGTTATGAAAAACTCTGAGAAGGTTAACTTCAGGGACTAGAAAACTGAAGAGATGATTCCAGCTACCAGAAGAATTTTCTTGGTAACGACTGTACTGCAGAAATACATGCAGAGATGTTAACCAGGGGCAGCAGCTGCTTATGAAGAGAAATTTCAGAGCACGTAGAGGCACTCAGACATAAGATCCTGAAGAGATAGATGGCAGGATGGCGAACTCTACTAGGGCCATGTTGTGTGTGGTGAGAGAGAAAGAAACACTATTCCTGTCCTTTCCATCTTTCCAAAATTATTTACATGGGAGTGTGTAACATACAACTTACACTGTTTTTTTGATGTCTTCTCTTACATGATATACCTACACAAGAAGAGAATACGGAGATGGAGGGGATGATGGAGGGGATGGCCTGTTTTGGGTAAAATACACCCCTGATGTGTGACTCAGGAGAGCTACCTGACTGAGAAACCTGAAGAAGAATCTATGATAATTTTGCCTGTTCCACTGTGTTTGTAAGTTATTGAATAGAATTTTATTAATCTCTCATAACATTTACACAGTTTTAGTGTTTTTTCTATGTACTTGTGTCCTATAGGTGATCATTAAAAGACAACCAATGAGCCCAGCTCCTTAATAAACCCTTCTCCATTTCAAAGCATACCTGCTGTCTCATAAACTTTGTGTTATTTTTTCCTTTTTAAGTAGAATAACACTGGTTTTACCATATATTGAGTATAAAGATTCTTCCCTGCTGCCATTTTAGTTGCTGTTGTTCACCTTGAACCAAGAATTAAAATATTTTTTCTTTTAAGTAAATGCTGCCCATTACCAGTAGAACTAGTAGTTCTTCCTGCATTAGGCAGAGTGATCTGAACCTCTTCAACCAATCCACTGACCAGATTTTTTGGTATAGCCTGTGTTCTAACATTCTGTATTTACCTCATGAACTCATTTCTTATATAATTTCCTATATAATGTCATTTTTTCCCCCTTTCTGCTTCTTACCAACAGTGGAAAAAATCAGAGGCATAATAAAATAATAATAATTCAGCACAACTGACAAGAGTCAGTTTGAGAGATTGGATGCAGCTGACATCTGAGCACTTGAAATTGGCTATTTTTCTGTCATACTTATTTTATTCTTTCTGGATCCAAACTAAATTTCACTAATTTTCAAGGGGGAAATGGTGCTCAAAAGGAGTTTCTGTTACAAACTCAAAGGGAGCAATGAATAAGATTTTTTTTTGCATGTGTGTGGAGAGGAAGATGGGAAAAATTAGGCATTAAATATCAGTAATTAGGCAGTTAAGTGACGGTACAAAATCTGTTAAACATACTGTAAAATTAAATTAAAAATTGCAAGACTATTCCAGGCAAATTCTAAGCTGCAATTAGTATTTAATTTTTACAGTGGTGAAAAGAATTAGATCTGATTTTTAAATCAGACAAATCATCAGGGGAAAGCACTATCACTGGTGCTTAAAGAGGGTGCAGGAGTGTTGCCTATAACGTGAGGTTATCCCATGAGAGGGACTCACAGACGAGCTGTTCCCATGCCTGATCCTAGCTAAGGGAGCGCGTGGGGCTCAGTGGCACGGAGGCTCCTTGCTGCCTACCAGGGAACCCCGTCACCCTTCTGCTAATTCGGTTGCAAACTCTGCCTGTGTGGTTTGAGCCTGTGCTCCTTTCCCTGCTCTGCACTGCCACGCACTTGCTGTCCTCACGGTGCCAAAGCAGACGCAGCAAACTTACCAAGCTCAGGTGTGATGTGTCAGTGCCTCATGGCTGACACCAGGGCCGCTGACCCGGCAGAATTAGCGATAACTGTGAGGTGTGATACGTGGTGCGGTATGGGAGCTCTTCCTGGGGGAGGCGTAGCAGGGATGCGAACGATGGGGGAGGTTTCCCTCCCAGCCGCCTGTCCTGCCAGAGAATGTCAGGATGGGGCAGGTGCTCAGCATCTACAGCCCTGGGTCTGAGAAAGCCTCCAGAGAACACTCTGGGACCAGCACACGTGGGGTGCCTGAGGAAACTCTGTGAAAGAAACCTGTGCCCGTCCTCAGGGAAAAATGATAGCGAGATATTTTGTAAGGCTAGGTCACACTCAGACCTGTCCTGCTGGCACAGCTGGGGAGGCAATGCGCCATGACACAAGAAGGGAAAATGGCGGCAGGGTCTGAGATGGGGACATCACAAGACAGTGTAACTGAACTAACCTTCAACTCTGGTTTCCCCCTTCAGAATAGCATCACTTGCATATATCTATGAAACCAGTCTGCTTTAAAGCCAAATACTATACTCTCCAGCCCAGCTTCAGATGGGTGTCACAGAGGTAATTTTTTTCCAGTTAGAGAAAACACTACATTTGAAAATATTCACTTTGAAAATCAAGTAACAGGTATTCATTGAGGCTGGTTTCCTAGAGCAATCATCAGTTTCCAGATGCAGAAGCTCTCATAGACTTCCAAATTCCACATTCTCTTTCTTTGCTTTCTCCGTAGAAATATATGGAGATAAAAATAGTGCATAGTGTATTAGACAGGGTTTTCTTCACCAGTGACATTAAGACCAGGAACATATGCGATGTAGAAGCACTGAAGATGACCAGCTGTGCTCTCAATCTGTTCAGTCTGTTAATAGGACTAAACCTTCAGCTTTAGGCATTCTGGGGTACAGGTTGCGATGTAATAAGATACGTGGAAGAAAATGAAATATGAAATTGGATAATGTATTTAATTTACTGTACTAATAGGCAGCAGTCTAGTTACGATGTTGCCAAACAAGCATATTTAATATTTTGCCATGGTGAGTTATTCTGGGGGTAAATTAATTTTTCAGAGAACAGTGCCATTTGGGGAGGGGAAACAAAAATGTAGAAGTCAAAGCCTACTGCTCTTTATCACTTTTAAGGCAAACTAGATATTTAGAAATCTGTCAGGACAAATTCATTTTATTTTTCCATAATAAGCCATGCCAGTTTTCCCCCTTTTCTTTATCTTAAGCAGATTACTGTCATCACCATTCTTGCCAAAAGCAGACTCATTGGAATATTTTTCAAAAATGAACACAAATATTGGATACAAGCAGGTGGAATGAATTAATTATAAGCATATGGTTCTAACATAATGATTTCTGCAGTGTACTGTCGAGACATCTAAGGGTCTAGCTATACAACACTCTTTGGCAGCAAAGCTGCTTTAAGAAATTATCGGTTACATGGATATAAATGTTTGTGGAGCCAGACTTACTGAAATGATCCCGACTGAACACCCTGCCACACACACACATTTCTAGGACAGTTTTTAGCTCTAAGCCATGGCAATGGTGTGTTTTACAGTCTTCTCCCAGTTGTGTTAGCACAACTGAACATGGCTTCAAACAAACACAGCAATCAGAGACTGAGAGCATCTGTGGGGAAATGATGCTTCTTAGGCCAGCTTCACATGGTACATCGTACAGCTGTACAATATGTCCTATGATAACCTCTATCAACTGCAATTCCAGACTGCAAGTCCTTCTGTGGTACAGACAACTGAAGATGTTCCTGGCTTGCACAGATCCTTGACCAACTCCCAATCTCCCCTACTGATGTAAATTATTATTCCTTCCTTTGGTGGAGGAGATCTCCAAGATAGACCATTGAAAAGGTCTGAATTAGAGAAAGACAGACAGAAAACAATTTTAAAGGAAAAAAAAAAGATAATAAAAAGATCCCAGATTGACATAGCCACGTACAGTGGGATCAGCTGGGGGCAAGAAGCAGCAGCAGGAGTGGGCTGACCACTCCTGCAATGCCAGCACCAGGTACAGCTCAGCAGCACACAGCCTGGTGCAGCATTGGCCACCCTACTTTAGAGTAAAATAATATTGTGGTTTTATATTGATCACATTTTTACATGGGAATTGCTGGATTTTTTGTTTGTTAATTTAAAATGTAGTAAAACTACAAATATCCTGAATATTTAGATTCTTATTCATTATATTGGATTTTATTAAATTAAGCGGAACTGTGACATGGCATTTTTGAAGATGAGCAGAAGAGATCAGAAATCAATAAAAAGTAGTAGATTTTTACAATACAATCTAAATTCAGATATGAATTTGTGCCATTATTTTGTTTAAAAAAATTTGCTTGTCTTTTCAGTGCATATTTATGTTAATCTAAGAAGTCCATTTTTATAACCTACTGTGAGATCAACACTTTGAAAAATTGGATCTCTTTCTCAAAGGCTGCAAATACAGCTTCACATGGAAACTCATTTTTATAAATGTTGCTTTTTAAATCACTCTTTACGTTCAGATTCATTTTTTGATCCCAAGCCCTGCAGAATGGCCCAATATTGCACCTCAGAGCTGCCATGAGAGAACAAGAAACAATGATAATGTTAGAGATCAACGCAAAATGCTTTTGTTCTTAGCAAAGATTTTTCATACATATTATCACAGTAATTTAGAGCAGCTAAAAAAAACCCCAGTCAATGGCTTTTGTATAATCCAGCAGATGGTGCTATGATGCAATATACTGATTCAAGAATACTAGAAATACATTGAATGTGAACATTTTACTCCTTTACCTGGTGCTGCTGCTTTTTTGGTGGCTGGTTTGGCTGCAGGAGCTTTTGCTGTGTCTTAAAAAAAGAGAACAAATTAAACAAATTACTACAAAGCATTATATCTTAAAATAACAGAAATCTGAGGAAAGGCTTCCAATGAGGTACAGTTTGTAGCAATTTTTTCACTGCAGAGTTCGACAGAGATTACCCAAAGAGAAAAGGGCTGAGTTACCTTCAATAAACTCAAAGGCATCAACAAAATAAAGGGCTAGTAAACACTTTCCATTAGGCACTGAATCACTTCTTTTAGCTTTTTCTATCTAGTAAATCAATATCCATTGTCAAAGCAGAGCGAAGCAGGTATCTAGGGGTTTGGGCATGGCCTCGCTACTCAGGCAGCATCTATGGGCTGGAAACCTCCACATTTGATCTTGCAGATATGAGAGCAGAAGCTCCTGAAGCAGTCTATGGCAGCTGGTGAGGATTCACTGCTGTGAATTCAGCAGTGGTGCTTCTTGGGATCCCACAGCTATTGAAACTGGCATCCTTTTCTCTAATCTGAATTTCCCCTGATGAGAAAAGGTGAAATCAGGCTACTTCTGCAAAGTACATTTACAGACATGGCTACACCAGGAATCTCTCTCCATCCTGAGGAATGGAGGAGCATTAGGAGAACAACTTCATGTTTGATCCTACACTTGAAAGAGTAATTGTTGGGTTCTCCTAGCAGAGAAACAGGACGTCTCAGGCCACTTAACTGTAGCTCTTCTTTTCTTGGTCTTTTCATGAAACATTTGACCAATCCTCTCTTTGCTGAGGTGGGACATTTCCCTGCAGAATGGTTCAAATGATGAAAGGTATGTGCATCCCTCCAAGGAGACTTGGAGAATCTTAGCCCTGGCTAGAAGAACCTGACTAGCCTACTGGGTTTATTTACTCTTTACTAGTGTTTAGTTAATTGTTTTTATCCTCAGGAACTACTAAACCCATGTACTTAAACCATGATAATTCAACAAATATCCATAAGCTAAACTGCACCGACTTTCATAATGGATTTTTTATATCAACTAGAAGATCCTCTAACTTTAAATTCACATTTCCATATCGTGAGAGGAAATAATTAATCATTTTAATCACAATCTGAATTAGAGAATGCCAAAAAATGTTAGTTAATCCTTCACATCTGTCACTGTGTTATTACAAAGAAAAAGAATATGGCTAAATCAGGAATGTAATTTTGAGTTCTTCCCCTCCAGTCTTTTGAGAAGTTCATGAAAGATGCATCAGATTGTCTTGTGAAACAGAATGAAAACAAAATATAGTTTGCATGTGTGGGATTGTTTTGTTTCCATCCATTAAAAAGTCTGCAGCAGATAATTATATCCTAACTTAGTTATTATCACAGCATTGTAATTACTTGTGATGCTCACCCCTCCGTCAGGGAAATACATAGAAGACCTTGAAGAAGAGTTTACTTAGTATTACTTTCCTGAGTGCCTGTTCTTGCAAAAGAAGCAGGAGGTCCAACACACATATTGTACAAGTGACAAGATGGACTTCATACAAAACTGCAGGACTCCTGCATTTAGTCCCTTCTGAGATCTCAGCTAGAGCTTGCTGGCCAGTGAGAGGTTTTTTTTTTACCTTTTGTTTGCAACATCTGTGAAAAAAAAATTAAACTAGGATTCTTTTTGTTCTACCGGGATTTTATTTTCATTTTAAATATTCCATTCCTGAGCAACCAAAATTATTTTAATTGAGGAAAAAAATTAAAATGGATATTTTTAATGAAAAACTTCTGTAATTTAATTATTTTTTATTTAGCTTTTCACTAGCATTGAAATAAAAGTGCCAAATGTTTTAAACTTTCTTTTGTAAGGCATATGCTTTTTAGTCTGTAATTCCCAAATTAATTCAGTGCTAATGACTGTGCGTCTTTATATGAACAAGTTTCAGCTGAAAATTTCACCCTGCAAATTTCACTCATGTGATGGAGCTGGGAAGTTTTGCCATGACAGCTGCTGGGGAGTTCTCCCATGAGAGGAACCATGTGCCCAAATCAATAAATCCTTTAAGACCTGCTTGCAAACAGGCAGTTATTTCACTAACAGGCCATTGCTTGCAGAGTAAGTCCATTGAATCTTTTGTTCAGTGTTTCTGCAACATTTTAGTTTGGAAACCAATGATTTCTTGATTGCCAGAAGAAATGTTTTAGTAATTTCCTGCAATACTGATGATGGTGGGGGATTATCCTGCCATATAGGTCAGGAAAGATCATATGTGGAGAAGGGAGTCAGTGCATTCTTTAATCGTGAATTTGAATGAGATTTTGAAGCCCCATAGTTTTCCTCATTTTTCTTATATACTCTACTTTCAGAACAGAGATCTGAGCAGATGAAGTCTTACCAGTGAAACTGTCTTACTATCCTTCCTGTGCTGAGGCACTGATGCTTTCAAATTTGTAGAAAAGGAAGGCATAAGAGCTCCCTTGTTAACATTTTTTTTTTGTTATTTATGCAGTAAGAGCCCAACCCTTACCGCTCTTCTGCCTCAGAAGTCTCTCTCTCTCAATCTGAAGTAACTAGATAGGCAGAGCCCTTGTTTTGCGTTTGTGAAGATAAATCTGGTGGTCCTCAGCATGTTGGACTCTCAGTCTTCTCAGCCCATTTATCAAAATTGCTGCCACTGAGAGCATGTTCAGCTGAGACCTCATTTGACATTTCCTTCCTCGTGAAACCTTTGTTTTTTAAGACAGTGATAGAAAGGAGGGGAAGGCAAAACTGTCAGTCACAAAGAGGAGTGTGGAATTTGAAGTAGGGTAAGAATGGATTTAGAAAGTAGGAGGCAGCTGAAGTCTAAACATGTCATTTTTCAATTATAAATGATGTAGCTACTTTCTTCTTTGTATTTTCAACAATTCAGTAACTATTATTTTGGATTATTGAAACGTGCTGTTTGAAACTACATGACATATAAAAGAGATCATAACCTATGGCACAGTAGTCTCTTACTTTTGAGTTCTTTGGACGCAGCAGCTTCTTTTTTATCTGTAAGATAAGAAAAAAAAACACATATGCATAAAAACGTAGTGAGGAATGATATAGGTAGATAGAAAACTGCAGTGTGTGCTTCAGAGGTGAAACAACTTATTTGCTGCAAAGTGCATTTGAATGCTGCAGTGAATCAGCTCACTTCTGTTTCATGGTACAGTTGCACTAATTTAACCTTAAGTGTAAACTTAAGTGTAACCTTATGTGATTGAGTTACCATGGCTTACATGTATGAGCTTAGCCATGGTTGCTCACCATGTGCACATTGTCAGGTTGCAGAAATGCAAGGGAAAATGTGCTAGGTGCCTAAGAATAGAGACTTGTAATATAAGGCATCATCTTTCTACAATTGTTGACAATCATACAACTGAGGCATACTTTGGAAGACTCCGTGTAACACCTAGCCAAAACTTGGACTGCCACGTATTTCCCACATGCCAAAACAAATGGAAGAGTAACAGCTAAAGAGGAGAGAGAGAGAATCTAAGACATCCCTCCTGTCCAGCTTGGAGAAAAGATTCCTGCTTCTCCAAAGTTATCCCAATATTTAATTAAGGTTCAAGCTAATGGATTTCTTTCATGTTAGTGAAAAAGAGCACACATATGACTCTTACCAAACCTGAGCCAATGTTGAATAGCTTATGAACCTGAAAAAACTCAGTCTGTCCTACATATGGACCATGTAAGAGAGGGCAAAATCTGTTCCTGGTTGATTTGAATAAAATTAAAATAACTTGTCTATATTGATATACAGCATGGCCAGGCAGCCTACCAGAGAGACTTGACTAAGCTGTTCAATCTCATCTTCAGTTAAGGTGGCATTTTTGTGCCATGTTTTTGTAGGACTTTTTTCTGATGTCTGAGAGAAGATTTGGAATCTTTACTAAGCAGATGTAAGTGGGCAGAAATACTCAGTGATAGCTTCTCTCTCCGTTATAATTCTTGGTGCTATTCTGCCTCAGAGCTTTCATCTGGGTACAAAAAAATGGTCATTTTTATAACCATTTTATTTGGGGCCTTTTGTACCTTTTTCACTAGTCTCACCAGTAACACTAAGAAATGGTTCATGGAGGTCCTGTGAGACAGGAGGCAGAGAGATGCATAAAGTAGTGAAAGAAGTTACTGCCCTGGTGCCCATGAGGAAATGAGCATCCTTTCTAATAATCTATAGGGTGCCTAGAATATAGGCAGGATAATGCTTATGTCCACAACATATATGAATGATAAATTAATTGTGCTCTTAAACAAGAATACAAGAAATATTTCAGGGCAGAAACTGCCAAAATAAGTAGCTTGCAAAACCAAGACTATCCCATTACTGATAATAACGTAAAGTTGCTTCAGTTTCTGTTGCTCTCTAAATTGCTGTGAAGAAGTTGATATGAGATAAGGTAATGCAAATGACTGCCAAGTAGTCTAATAAAAAGTCTTGAAAAATTCAGGGGAAAATAAATTTCTATTTGGGTGATATGCTGCTCTGAACTGAAATGTTTCTAGGTTAATCCTCTGCTTCCGCTAACTCTCTGTGAAAGCATGTTTTGCAGGCATTACTTCAAAGTATGATAATTACCACATTTAGATGAAATTAATCATGAGACAGCTTTCAGCCATGTTATCTGGCTAAGAAGGCTATTGAAGCCTTCAAGAAGCGCCTATTAGTTGCCAGATATGGAAATTTTAAAAGGTGTATATTGCAGCAATATGAATCATTTATCACAATAATCTTCTATTGCTGGAGGTTATAAAAAATAAATAAATTGGCAGCATCATTTACAATAACAGACTGTATCTAAATAAAGCCCTCAAGTTCTTTCCTTCCTTTTTCCATATAAGTCACCATTTATTAGGACAACATACTTAAATATATTTTAGAGCCATAATTTATGTTAAAATAATCAACGTGTTTTTCCATCATCTGAAATACACAACATATAGTAAAGTCTGAGCAAATATCTGGGGAATTTTCCACTAAGGAAAAATACTACACTTTTTTTGTGTAATTTTTTTTTTGGTTTGGTTTTTAAGAAAAATTACCAATAGCTGATTCCCATAGCACACGATGATATGAAAATGTAAATCTTTGTACTTTTAGGTTATTCTTTTCAAGCCAAGGTGCCTAAAGTTTGATTTCTAAAGCCATACTTATGCAATTAGGCTGGAATGATTTACAGAAAATTGTCCAGAGGAGATGTTGGAAGACTATGAACCATGGAGGTTCCTTTGAAAGTATATAGCGTTTTCATCTAGGCACCTCACACTTGAATGAAATAAATTACCTAAGTACAAAGAACTGAAGAATTGGTAGATCTCACAGAAGGAAGGAAAACCATGAGGACTTCTGAAGTCCCTAAATGTAGTTACCTGCTATAAGGCACAAATAGCATATAACTAAACAACTCAGGGGAAAATAATACCAAAAATTAATTGAACAATGAGTTGCATTAGTGTAAATAAAGTCAATAAGCATTTTGCCTTGATCATTTTTGTTTTGCACAGGTCTAGGGTTTAATTTATAAACTATGGGAATGTGGTTGGGGAACACAGTTTATATTCCATCAGATTTTTATAGCCATTACATCTTGTTCTTAAAGAAAACAACAACAACAACAACAACAACAAGCTCTCTGGCCTCCCAGTGGGTGTCCTTTTTGGGTTAGTTAAGAAGAGGAATTTCTGAAAGAAATTAACTTTCTTCAAACACCAGTGTTGGGCAACATATGAACATTATCCTAAACATACCTTTGCCAATCAGCCTAGGAGGTACAATCTCCAGAGCTTTAGGCTATTTTCTCTTTAAAAATTGACATCAGAAGTCTGGCTAGAGAAAAGACAAGTGTATTGCATGAGAATGATGGCCACACTTTCCCGGGAGCCATGTTACTTCATTAGGACCCGTATAGCACATGAACATCAGTCTGGGTGTTCTAGCAACCTTGACCAGCAGTACTGTCAAAAACACTGTGGTTGTCCTTGATATTGGTGACAGAATTAGTTGATATCCAACAAGAAAGAATGTATTTTATTTTCAAGAAAAGCCCCGCTTCTACAACAACATAAAGGAATTGAAAAAAAAAAAAACCAAACTTCAGCAGACTTCAAAATCTGATGTTTCTGGTAATTTGGTGCCCAAACTGAAGCAGTCAATTTTTCAAAGGTTGCTGAGGACAAGTTTGATATTCAGGTCTTCTTAAAGGGCTTATGTAGACCACCCAAATACTGAGCAATCCGATGTTTTTGGATACCTCTCACAATCCTAGCCATGGGCTTTTTTGAAAGCACCTGTAACAGGCTTATACAGACTAAGCACCATAGCTAATAAAATCATTCGTCAGCTGTGGAAGACTGTAAAGCACCCTTTTCTTTTTACAGTTATTCTCAGGAGATATTTGAAGACAGCTGTATTCTGGTCTGTATTCTCAAAAAGCAAGCATGGTTGTACAAGCTCCTCTCTTCCCAGGTGAATGAACAGGTTTTTCTTTTACTGGCTCTTGAAAAAGATTAAAGTACAATAAAATTTTTTTAAAAAATTATTTTATTAAACCCCCCAAATATTTAAACAAGCATGATCTGACTTTGTTCTTATCTATACAGGCTAAAAGGATCAATTCTGAATTCAAACTAGGAATGAGCATCTGGCAGCCAGCATGGATGTATCTCAGTGAAACAGCAAAGCAGTACTTTATTCTTTCGCCTCTTTTTAACACATAGCTCAATCTTTTCCTCAGGCCTCGATCAGCATTCTTTTGAAGTAAACTAGCAGTACACAGTAACTGCAAATGACATCTAAACTACACATGGGGCAAGAAAAAAAGTATCCCTCTAAGGTTATATAGTGCCTTTCATGCCAGTCAGTCTCTAGGAGGTGGGTAATAAGCCATTAGACAAGGATGTCCCAGTGTTCTAGTACCGAGTGTGGTTGACTGAGTTTAAACAAATTTCCAGAATGGAATATTTCAAACACTGCTCTGATGTGAATTCTAGATCTGGGGTTCACACAACTTTTACACCTTTTTTAGCAATGGACTTATAATACAGTGTACATTGTACATTTGAGAACAACAGTTCTTCAACAACTCCATAGAGCTTATAATTTTTATACATAAAAAGAAGTTCTGGGAAATAAATGGGTCTCAAATTGTGCTCTCTTGAAAGGCTTCTCTGTGCTTTTTCTTCCCAGAAATCTCTCTCATATATATATATAAGGGTATAAAATATCTTAAATTAAAAGTGTTATTCAGATAAATGAATATTTCAGGGACAATATATTGATAGCTCTGCTAATAATGCACTGTTTAAAATAGCTGCCTAAACCCACTTTTACTGTTGGAGGCATTATTTTTCATGTTGTAGGTAAAACTAACTTTCTCATTGGAAGCTTACCAAAGAACATGACAATAATATAAAATTTACAAAGAGAAACTAATTTCAGCATCAATTGGCAACCACAGTGTCCGAACTGAACGGTAGCTAGTATCCTGATCAAACATTGTGTAATCTAGTAGCTAACGTTAAGGATGATAAGGATGCAAGGATTTCTTTGTACTGGCCGATCTGAACTAAGCACCAAGACCCTGGATGATAGCTAGATGCCTCTGAAAGATGTGATTCACTGATTCAAAAACTAAAGAGAAATTTAAAATGTTAAGCAGATACTAAAGGAGGAATTCTCATCCTAAACCTCAGCTAGCACTGACCATTTACCTTCTCTATTTTTTAGCTGATGACTACATACTAGAATGGACTTAATCAAACCCATTAGTTGGCTAATGAGCTACACAGAATCACAGAAAATAAGTTGTATGATGAAAATGCATCACACAATGTGATCATACCTGAGTCAAAGCAGAATGTTTCCAATAAGATTTGCACAAATCTTGTATCCTTGCTTGGCTCTTACCATTTATTTAGACTTAGCCATTCAACTCATTTTTTAATTAAGTCAGAGAAGAAAAAAAAGAAGGAAGAAAAATGAAAAGAAACTTCAAGAATCAGATAGAATTGTGTTGAAAATTGAAATTATATTTTCCAGTGTCTTGAAGTTAAAATTGTGCTGAGTCTCCAGAAAAAAAAAAAAAAAAAGACAAACCAGCTTCTGGCTGTTATGACTTACCAAAGCACAACCGAGAACATGCTTTGGGAGCTTGGTTTTGGCTTTGCAAATACAATACAGCAGCAGAGCTTTTAAGACAATGCACCTTACAAGTATGACAGCTACTGTTCCCTTTGCTGCCCTGAGCAAAGATTCACAAGACTGGAAATAAAAATGATAGCAGGTGGCATCTGATGGCTGAGAATTTCCATCATGTGAATAAAAACATAATTAAAGTCGCCTAGAGACCAGTCTCAGTACGGTCTGCTCCCAAGCTAGCAGATGTACCACAATTTAAAAACAATTTATTAAGTAGCAAGACTTGCAGTTAATGTGATTTACAGTGGTAAAAGAGCAAGACACCCCAGATAGCTGAGCATTATGAAGAATGAACTGCTGTTGAACATGTAGTAATTAAACAAAATTTTCAAACCTCCTATTGAAATATACTGTGGTCATGCATTTCTTTTTTTTTTTTTTTTTTTCATTTACTTGGAATTCTTAAAACTTATTTCCAACTAGTATTCCAAATAACATTCCAACTAATATTCCAACACTCTGAGAAGTGTTTAATTCTGAACGTTCTTTAAGAATTTGTTACTCAGTTGCTTTCTAATTCATACTATTTTTTATAATTTTACACTAATTGTATGGCATTAACAAAGTAATTGTCATCTTACCACATCTCAAAGCTTTTGGGAGTATTTTTTGTTTGATTTCAGTCACTTCTGAAACAACAGTTGCTCATGTATAGGGGCATTTTATCAGAATGCCTACACTTTATTGTAATTTCTTCATTTTACAATTAAGATTTCAAAAATTAAAATTACAGGGAAGTAAAACAATATTGTTTCTTCTTTTCTGTAGGTTTAAAATCTAGGAAGGCTCTATCAAAACTGCCCATACTAATGTTAGATTCATTTTCTAACATACTTTCCCCAAACCCTAAAATTTGACATTGCCATAAAAGAGCTGTTCAGAAATACCAACATTTCTCCCACATGGAAAATTCTGTGTTTGGACCAACACTTGATTTTGTTCTGCATTTTAATCACTGAGCACGACATCGCCATATGCTCTGTGACAACTACTGACAAAACCTCCTCTTGCCTTTCCAAAATATCATTTCTTGGTAAGTGTAAGAAAGTCATTTCATTGCACCAGAGAGGCCAAGACGTGCACAAGGAAAAGCAAGGTACTATGCCACTGCTGATTCAGACCTGTTCCTTGACCCATTTGGTGACAACAATAAACTCCCAAACCAGAGCCTAACTAGCTTCCTTTGAGAATAACTTGTCCTCACCATCCAAATATCCACAAAGGCCTTTTTCCTGTCCTTTCTTGTTTGTTAACAAGTTAGAGGAAATTCTAGGATCTATGCAATCTTCTTGACTGCTTCATAAATAAAATAGTACCCAAGGAAGAGTAGTGACAGATGTAATAGCTACCCTTCCTGCAGTGAAAATGCTCAGGGAAATTTATTGGCAGAGGCCAGTATGCCTTGAGTCCCAGATTACAGGTTTTGTGTTTAAATCTCTCCAGGCTCTAGGACACCAAGTGAGGGAAAACTGCAGATGACATTATTGCTGGCTGAAAATGGCAGGAAGTGGAGCTTCTGGAAGGTAAAATCAAGTTTCCTCAAGCAACATGAGACCAGATTATAAAAAACAATTCTCAAAAGGCACTGATAAACAGTGGGGGATATAAAGAGGTTGGAAGAATTTAGAACTATGAAAAATTAGCTAACTATTTAACTAAATAACAAAAATTCTTCTGTTGCTGATTGCAATAGAAAATTGGTGACAGTACTCTAAAATTTTTACAGATCATTTTCCTGTTGAAGCAGGAAAAAATATTTGAGCCCTTCCTTCCACTGTCTTTGGATGGTGTCCTCTCTGCTTAACATCATCTCTATTTCCTCCCCACTCCCAGTAGCAGGCTTTTTGACCATTTCTTAATTTCATTGGTGTCTCCAAGTCCCTTCCAATCACCAGCCCTTGCATGTGCTGCAACACTCTACAGTCTACTCACACCACTATGTCCATGGCCATTTACAAAGGCAGTGTATATCCTGTGCAGCCACCGAGTGCCAGCAAGCCCTGAGCAGCACCGTGTCAGAGGCACGTAGTAGCCTAAAGCCCACTGAGCTTTCCAGAAAGTTGTGTGGCAATGCATGTGCCTGCAATACTAAATCTTACCTTGAACAGATTTCTAAAGATCATTAAAAAACTTCACTCAACAGAGTAAAAAATAAAGCAAGTAGAGAAGGATGTGAGCAAACAAGTGATTCAGCTACACTTGTAGTAAGAAACAGCCTGCACTTTGGGAATGGACAATTTGAACTGTACCGGTGATTCATGGTTCTACTAATTAGTGATTTCTCCTTTCTACTTTGTAATTGCTGAAATGGATTCAGTCTCCCCCACTTCAGAGCAGGTGGAAACATGTTCCATTGCCTTCTGCATTCATCAGGAATGGATTAAAAAAGCAAAACTCTGAAGCACGATGTGAGATCAGTCATCCACACACAGGAAGATGTAAGTGCAGTTAATTACACAAGCTGCAGTCATTTAGGGAAAAGGTAATGCTTTTTGTGTAGCAAATGCAGGTAATAACATTAATTCCTAAAATTTAAGAATCAGATCTTTTCCTGGAATAAATTGTCATTTGAATTAGTGTAAATATGACTCCTGAAAATTTTCTTCAGCATTTGTTACTTTTTCTTGAAATAGCATCGGGGATATAATCTCTCAACATTTTTTCTTAAGAAAGCACAGGACCAATACTTCTGGAATGATTCACAAGATGATTTTTTTTTTTACAGTCAGAACAGGCTTTGTTACGTGTATGTATGTTATGTATCCTTGTGATATCTCTTTCTGTATTTCTTGACACATTTCAATTTCTTTCTTTCTGTTAGATAGATGGATGTACAGATAGTATCTGTACACAGTATCATGAGGATGAAAATATTTTTTGTACTTCTGAACATAGATGCAGTCAGTATTCTCACTCTGTGAAAAGGGAGATCTTGAAGAATGTAATGTCCATCTGTTCATCTTTATAGATGACACACTACTCTAATTACACTCTCGTAAGTGAAGCAAAATCTATAAGAAAGAAACCACATGCAGAATCAAGCTAAAAATCAATGTACTTATAACCACAACTATGTATGGCTCTTCCGCTTAAGAACATCTGCCCATTCTATTATCCTAATCATTCAATAATACTTCATCCGACTTAGTCTCTTGGAGTTACATATAGAAAAGCCACAAATTTGGCTCTGCTGCTTGAAAAACAGATCAAGAGAAAAAGCATGGCCATTGGGAACATTTACTGAAAGGTTAAACAATTGTAACTAGGAGTAAAGTGTAAAGGATGCCCTATTATAAGTCAGGAATATCTCTGGTCTATGAACCTTTCTAGGGGAAAGGCATCCAAGAGACTGAATTATACTTTCAAATAAGTGACATGAAAGTCTTTATGAGTTCATTAAAACTTAGTAAAAGCTTTTAAAACTTCATTTCAAGGTCAAGGGAAAATTTACTTTTCCCTTTTAAGTGTAAAGCAAAAGAAAAGAAAGAAAATCAGCCTGATGCAAAACTATGAAGATTCCTACTGACTTTACTTGGCTGTGGGTCAAGCTTTCAACTTATCCTTTGAATGACAGCAGAAAACAGATAACACTGTGTAGGTATGTCATTGCAACCTGCCTGATGTGTCTGTACACGGATGTTTCACATACAATAATTATCCTAAATATCAGGCCTGCTGACTCAGATGTACATCTTATTTTGAGGGCACAGAACAGTTATCCTTCATTAAAAAGATTAACTTTACATTGTTTGAGGCACAGGCATATTCTAATCCTGTTATTTCTGTATGTGACTGGAAAAACAAACATTACATTAATCCCCAGACCAACATAAACAAGTTTGATGCAATAAATTAGATTCTTTAATTAAAGCTATGCTACCCAGCTGCTTGAACAGCTCAGGTACTTCATTCTACATATCTGAAAGTCCAAAGGAAAACTGATTACTTGGTTACCTGTGTGGTCTTTACATTGGATGCGTATCACCTTCAAGCTTGATTATTTCTGGCTTCACAGTTCCCCAAAAGTTTCTTTACAAGACTGACAATGCAGTGTCAGAAGAGATTGACTGTCAGACACTAAAATGACTCCTCTGCTTTGCACAAGGCAGATTCTCTTGCCAGCTCATCAAAAAGTGAGTTTGTAGTACAAGCCCAAGCCTCCTCCCTTTTCTCTGTATTTATTAAAGGCTTGACATTTCTAGTTCTTTGCCAATCAGATCTTACCACCATCATTCAACATTTGCCTTCCCCACACCACTCCCTGCTCTGTGCAGTCAAAGATGGGAAAAAACCAAACACAATGAAACAGTCTGGGCTGAGCAATACTCAGCATAGCCTCAAAAGTGCTCAATTCACAATAGTTAGCAAAGGGGTCACTGAAAGGTACTTAAAGCTTATCCATCTGCTGCTAACATTTCACGGACCGAGCAGGCACCTCAGACAATGAGTATTCATCTTCTTGTCTTCTAGAGGATTTTTTCTGCGCAGCACATGGAGGTGGGCAAGGATGGGAAGGGAGACAGAGCTTCCTCTAAAGCCAATTTCATACTAAATGAAAGAGGACGTCAGTCTTCCACCTCAGAGTTGCCCCATCAGTCACAATGGAGAGTCAGTCTTACGTTGAGCCAGTTGTTACTGTGAGGTGAGGGAGAGACAAGGGGAAGGCAGGAAAAACTTGTTTCTAACTCTTTATCTCTTTGCATTTCACTTCATTTCTAGGTCTTGAACACTGAACCCTAACCATGTCCTGGAAGGACATGTGTTTCGTCCTGGTATAAATAATGTTACCATTCCCATTTGAAGAACTCTTTCAATAGGCAACAAGGGACAATATTTTCAGAAACACCAGAGTGACCTTGCAGCCTCTGTACTTTTTTCAAAAGTGGGAGAGGTGTTTAGGAGCTCAGCTCTCACGGAAAATCAATGGGAGTTGTGTGCCTTGCTTACTTTGACGTGCTTGTAAATCCCACCAGGTGCCATACTACATCTTTAGGTATCTAAATATCTTTGAAATTATGCTGTCACTCACTGCTGACAATGGAGCATAGAATTCAAAGTCCATTGAGTGCTTTGAAACTTTCAGTGTAGGACATATTTGAAGTGTCTTTTTTCTTGTTTCAGGAGCAGACTCCCTTAACAGCTAGTCACATGGAGACTATGGGAATTGCTTTTCTGCTGTGTTTGCATCTCTGCTGAATTTTTTTGCCTTGTCCCTCATTATGNTTTTTTTTTTTTTTTAATATGTTTGGAGGGATACAATTTCATTTTTACTAAATAGTCATATCTGTGTCTTGATGATTTCTGGAAATAACAATTAGAAAACCAGTCTCTCTTATTCTCCATGGATGACTGAATACTTAGAGGATGACTTCCAGTCATGTGTTCAACTTATACAGGCTTATAAAAATAATGCAGAAGGGAATTTCCAATGAACCTGCAAGACTGTTGTCTTCAGCTGTATTCCTGCACTGACTCTCCACTGCATTCTCTTTTAGCTTATCATGTGCATCCCTGAGGATATACTTCTGTAATATTCAAGGCTAGAACACACCATCAGGTTTTCTAGTCTGACACTTTGTTGTCAGAGACTCCTATATTTCAACTAGGCACCTTTTCAGCTGATGTGTATCTTCCATTAGGCAAACAATCATCTTCTGCAGACATCAGGGAAAGCAATATCCACCCTATGCCGTGGTAGTTTATCACTCTTAGGGTTAAGAATATGTACCTCATTTTCAGCCTGGATTCAGTTAGCTTCAGCTCCCAGTTATTCATTCTTGTTAAACTCTTCCTACTAGATTAAAGGGAGCTGTAGTAGCCAGAATCTTTTTCTCTGTGCAGGTACTTAGTATCAACAATAACACAGACACCTCTTTCTGAAGAGATGCATAAGAATATTTTATTCCTCTCTGTGAAGAATATCCTTAGTTTGTAAATAACTTGAGTGACTTTTTTCTGTTCTTTCTCCAATTTAGACACCGTATTGACATGAAAGTTCCAATCTCTCCAGTGCCTTGTACACAAGTGATGTGTGGTCATGGTCTGAATTCCCTCTTGCAAGGTTATTAATTTCATGGCTGTATGAAAAAATATCAACCTCAACTTGCCATTCACCTTGTCAGTTTTAAAGCTGATTTCCAGATGTAAATGTAAGTGGCAATATAACACACGAGGGAGGAGGGAATTGGGCCCTGAGGTTAGAGAGACTATATTTGGGTGTCACAAGAGAATATAACTCTGAGTAATGGGATAAAATTAAACAAGGGAAAATTTAGGCAGACGGGAAAGAAATACTTCTTAACTGTGAGATCTATTAGGTTGTAGAATAATCTTCTGTGGGAATTGATGGAGGCCCAGTTACTTCAGACACTTAAAACTAAACTGGATAAAACACTTGAAGATATTCTGTAAGGAATTATCTTGCATTGCCAGAGGGAAGGATTAGATGACCTAGTAGGTCATTTCCATCTCCACTTTCTGTGATTTTGTTGTACAAAGACTCACAAACGGGAAATTGTAAACAAAGTCAAGAGATGCCATTAAACCCTGTCTGTGTCAGAGAAAGAAGAGTGAATAACATCAGTGCAGGAATCCTAATCCAGCATTTCTACAGGTTAGTAAGTACAACAAGTACTGAGGGGCTGGGTACATATCTTATAGCAGAAAGCAGAAGCCTCTACTGATGCAAAAATGTCAGGAAACAGCAGGTGAGTTATGAGTAGGATCCAGGAGAGGAGAAGTAGGAGGAAGAAATCAGGATGGGCCTGACATGCATAATAGTGTCATGAGCAAGTTATTAGTCAGGAATGAATCAGCCTGTAGTACAGGAGATGAAACCTGAAGCTCCAGTCAGCAAGCTGGGAAAACTAGATGTTTTTTATAGGCTTTGGTGTATGGGCATTGATTCATATCACAATATTACTAATTAAAATTGTGGTTAACATGCAACTAGAGCCAGGGTCTTTACTAAGGGTTGTACAAATACACAACAAACCCCTGCAGAAACTTACAAGAGGGGGAACAGTCTAGTAGATAAAGCTGTCAAGGAAATATTGATAAGTAATACCCTAGAGAACGGTCACGGAGTTCTAAGGTCCACAACTTGATCCTCCTTCTTTTGTCTGTGTGCTTTAACATGATTTATTCCTAAATTTGCTCTCAACTCATAACACACTGTTCTCCCTCAATTATTGTTTTATACATTCATTTTGTCTGCCTGAGGAATTACTAGGCAACTCATTGCTTATTATTTCTGTTACTTAATTTTTACATTTGTCTTTCCTCTTAATCTCTCTCAATCTAGCTGCAAATAAACATGAATTACAGGTGCCTGTACTGGGTCTGACTGGGGTGGAGTTAATTTTCTTCATAGCAGCCTGTATGGTGCTGTTTTGGATTTGTGGCTCAAACGTTGATAACACACCAGCATCCTGGCTATTAATGAGCAGTGCTTGCACAACATGAAGGCTTTCTTTTTTTCCCACTCTACTTGCCCCCACCAAGCTGGGAAGAAGTTGGGAAGGGACACAGCTGGAACAGCTGACCCAGATTCACAAAAGGAATATTCCCTACCATATAATGTCACTCTCAGAAATAAAAACTGGGAGTAGAGGAAGGACAGGGAGGAGGGTGTCTTCCACCATGGCTGTTGCTCAGAGACTGGCTGGGCATTGGTCCACTGTGGGAGATGATGAGTGATTGCCATTGCTTCACTTGTTTTTTTCCTCTTCCCTTCACTTATCAAGCTGTCTTTGTCTTGATCCATGAGTTTTCCCACTTTTGCTCTTCCTGTTCTATCTCCCTCTCCTGTTAGTGGGTGGGGAGTGAGTAAGCGGCTGTGTAGTTTTTAGCTGCTGGCCAGGGTCAACCCCCTACAGTGCCTTTTTTTCATTAAAAAAATATTAAGCAAAGGAACAGTCAGACAGGGTTGTACCCCTCAAAACTCCTACCTTCTACCTGTTGTATCAGCCACTCTGAAAACAGACCTAGCCAATCCAAGATGCACAATACCACCTATATGTGCACCCCAGTTCCTCACCACTGAAGTTTTTTACCTTTTACTCACACTTTGTCTAATAAGCCACAAGAATATTCATGAAAAAACATGTTTTGTTTTCTGTATGTGACCAGTCACTTTCAAAATGGCGACCATGAAAGTGGAGACCAGTGACAAGTGGTATTCCTCAGGGGTCACTATGGGCACCAACGCTGTTTAATATCTTTGTCAGCAACATGGGCAGTAGGATTGAGTGCACCCTCAGCAAGTTTGCTGATGACACCACGCTGTGTGGTGTGATTGACACGCTGGAGGGAGAGATGCCATCCAGAGGGACCTTGAGAGACTTGAGAGGTGGGCCCATGCAAACTGCATGAAGTTCAACAAGGCCAAGTGCAAGGTTCTGTACATGGGTGGGCACAATCCCAAGCACAACTACAGGCTGAGTGGGGAATGGATTGAGAACAGCCCTGAGGAGAAGGACTTGGGGGTGTTGGTGGACAAGAAGCTCAACATGACCTGGCGATGTGCACTTGCAGCCCACAAAACCAACCGTGTCCGGGGCTGCATCAAAAGATGTATGACCAGCAGGTTGAGAGGCGATTCTCCCCTTCTACTCTGTTCTTGTGAGACCCCACCTGGAGTACTGTGTTCAGCTCTGGGGTTGCCAGTAGAAGGAGGACATGGAGCTGTTGGAGCAAGTCCAGAGGAGGGCCACAAAGATGATCAGAGGGCTGGAGCACCTCTCCTATGAGGACAGGCTGAGAGATTTGGGATTGTTCAGCCTGGAGACATTATAGCAGCCTTCCAGTACCTAAACGGGACCTACAGGGAAGCTGGAGAGGGACTGTTTACAAGGGCAAGTAGTGATTGATAGGATAAGGGGTAATGGCTTTAAACTGAAAGTGGGTAGATATAGATTAGATATTAGAAAAAAAATTCTTTACTGTGAAGGTGGTAAGGCACTGGAACAGGTTGCCCAGAGAGGTTGTGCATATCCCATCCCTGGAAGTGTTCAAGGCCAGGTTGGATGGGGTTTTGGGCAACCTGGTCTAGTGGAAGGTGTCCCTGCCCATGGCAGGGAGGTTGGAACTAGATAATCTTAAAAGTCCCTTCCAACCCAAACCATTCTGTGATTCTATGAGAATGCCTTGGGCTCTCTTTGTCTGGATTCACAACTCCATTTTGCCATGGTAAGCAGCCTAAATTGAGACAGTCTCTACACCTCATTGTCCATTGCAGATCTGACATAGGGTTTCTTCTGAAAGCACCCACCACCCTCCCACCTGATGACATCTACCGTTTGACATCTATCACATTAAGGAACATGAGACACATGGCAGTGCCCAAGCTAGGCTGCTGAAAGCTGTCAGCACTTCAGTTTCCTAGCTGGAAATACACGCCTGGGAGTGGGCAGGGCAGAGTGGGGAGTTTTAAATCCTCCTCTTGAGAGAAAACAGAGATATCTTTCTACAAATGTGTGCAAGCACAACCCATTTGTTCATCCAAAAAAATCTGGGATCAACATTTGGATCCCAGATGAAGAGTTCAATCCATTACAGATGGATCCACCCAAAGCTTTTCAGGGAGTGTGATGTGCATCTCCTCCTCTAGATCAGTGGGTATGCCAAGCATGGGTTTTTTTCTATGTATAAACTTATGTCATAAGGTATATTTTAACTCACTTTTACTTTTCTGTCAGTGCTTAAAGTACTGTCATTCCAAAATGTTTCTTCTGAGAATGATGTCACATTTGGATGACATTCTAACATCTCTCTATCCATGAAAGCAATAGAATAAGGAGTGTAGGGAAATAAGCAATAGGTTTATCATTTCATCAGCAAACTCATTAAACAGCCACATTTGAAAGCAAACAACAAAACCCCAAGCATACAGAATGAAAGAAAAAGATAATTGGCCACCAGGTGTCAGTAGTTGTTCCCTTATTGTAATGGAAGGATTATTATCACGAATGCAAAGGTAACGGTTGAACCAAGGAAGTCACAAAATTAAATGGATTTTTTGTTGTTCAGACCATGAATTTAAAAATGATCAGAGGAATTTGTCTTCCTGTCTGTATAGAACACAATAACCAAGAACACACTATTGGTGCATAAAATGGTCTTTCCCTTCCATTTCCTATTAAATCATTGTGGGTTTTTTTTTTT
>VXBL01004751.1:2524690-2640863 GCA_013400195.1 Aramus guarauna | reverse complement strand
TTTTTTTTTTTAAATTACAAAGACTGGCCTTTAAAGCAAAGAAAGTACCGTTGACGAAAATGCATCTGCCGTCAACCCATGCAAAAAATCACTGGGACCTGGTAGGTCTTGTTTGCTTTTGCCTGATCACCTTCACTCTGCTCTACCTACCAAGTACTATAACATCCCTCCTCCAAAGGGTGATTAAACATGGACTTTACCCCCGGCTGCATGATCTTACTGTATCACAAGGTAGCAAGAATAACCTGGCGTCCCTGATTCTGTGGCAGTCATAAGGTAATGTTTTCAATTTTTACATCTAAAATTAACTTTTTTTTTTTTCATGACTGCAGGGTGAGTTTGCTTGATTGTTACAGTGACATCATTAAAATGTACCTCAGTGTTTGTAACTTTAAATGCTCAGAGATTTTTCTTTTTCAGAAGGCAAAGATTTACTTTGGTAGCTAGAGAGACATCACCATACCTCTCCTCTGCTAACACTGCCTGGTGTGAAACATGACACAGTATCATGTGTCATAGGTATATCTTCATCATAGTCATATCTTCATCAATGATCTGGATGAAGGGATCAAGTGCACCCTCAGTAAGTTTGCAGATGACACCAAGTTGGGTGGGAGTATTGATTTGCTTGAGGGTAGGAAGGTTCCATAGAGGCATCTGGACAGGCTGGATCCATGGGCCAAGGCCAACTGTATGAGATTCAAAAAGGCTTAGTGCCAGGTCCTGCACTTGTGTCACAACAATCCCATGCATCGCTACAGGCTTGCGGAAGAGCGGCTGGAAAGCTGTCTGTCAGAAGAGGACTTGAGGGTGTTGGTTGACAGCCAGCTGAATACGAGCTGACAGTGTGCCCAGGTGGCCAAGAAGGCCAGCAGCATCCTGGCTTGTATCAGAAATAGCGTGGCCAGCAGGACTAGGGAAGTGATTGTCCTCCTGTACTTGGCACTGGTGACGTTACATCATAAATACCATGTTCACTCACTACAAGAAGGACAATGAGGTGCTGGAGCGTGTCCAGAGAAGGGCAGCGCAAGTGGTGAAGGGTCTCGAGCGCAAGTCCTATGAGGAGCAGCTGAGGGAACTGGGGTTGTTTAGTCTGGAGAAAAGGAGGCTGAAGAGAGACCTTATTGCTCTCTGTAACTACCTGAAAGGAGGCTGTAGCCGGGTGGGTGTTGGTCTCTTCTCCCAAATTACAAGTGATAGGACAAGAGGAAATGGCCTTAAGTTGCACCAGGCTAGGTTTAGACTGGATATTAGGAAAAATTTGTTCACTGAAACAGCTTTCAATCATTGGAACAGGCTGCCCAGGGAAGTGATTGCATCACCATGCCTGGAAGTATTCAAGACATGTAGATGTGGCATTTAGGGACATGGTTTAGTTTTGGCCTTGGCAATGTCAGGTTAATGCCTGGACTTGATGATCTTACAGGTCTTTTCTTACCTAAATGATTCTATGATTCTATGATAGATGCGTCCACAACACTGGATGTGCAACCACTGAAATCTAGCTCCCTGATTTAGACAGGGACTGCAATGGTCCTTAGTAAGGGCTTGGATGCTCTGTTGGGAGCATGCATGTACCAACACGACAATATACAAGTCGGATGATGCTCCCTGATCTAGGGTGAGTGGATCTGCACACCAAGACCTTGACTTGCTTTATCTCTGCTAAGCATAACTACTTAGGGAGGTACCTGGGTTTGACATCCTTAAAATATTTTTGCCACTGAGGGTCAGAGGGATTCTTTAAGACTTGTTCAGCTGATCAGGCTTTATGTTTTTAAGCAAAAACATCTTCTTGCTAAACATCATTTGCATTGGTCGGTGTCCTGGTTTTTCATTATGGAAATAATGAAAGTGTATAAAAGTTTGGGATCTTTAATCCGGCTAGCATTGGTTTGGCATTCAGAAGATATATATTTTAAGCCTCGTGGACAACTGGTCTCAGTGACATGTCTATACTTGAATTTCCCTGTGTCAAAAAAGCACTGACTGTCCTTCCAAAGTGGTTCTAAGATTTACTATCAAAAAAATGCTGCACAAGACCTAGATATTTTTATTACCATTATTATTTGAAATTACTCAGCAGTAACAGGAAGGCATGATCATCAATGACAGCTGAGCAGAGCTTTAGTTAGGAAATGGTGTGATGATCCAGGCTGACATTTTCATTGCTTTATAAGCTCATTTATTACCTATGCTATTTGTTGTGAGAACCAAAACAAAGTGGGAAAGGTGTTTGCAGCAATCAAACTTAAAGACAAAGGCTGTGTGTGAACATCATGAATTTTTAGGAAAGCTGATACAAGAAGGAGCAGGGAAGCTCCAGGCTGTTGAGACTCTGAGAAAGGGACTGTCAGGAAACACTCTATGAGTACCCAAAACCCTTGATCTCTGCATATTCTTTTTCATGTAGGGCTGGGCATCAAAGCTTTAAGAGACAGAGGGTCCCCTTTCTCAGTCAGATGTGGGGCTAGACCCCTCTGAGATGATGCATCCCAACCCCTGGGAGCTTTGGGAGAGCTTGGCAAAGGCTTGTCTCTGCCAAGACTCAGCGAGTCCCTTCATGCGGATTTGGAGATGCAGCTCCTTCTTTATCCAGAGTAGCGCTGGACAGATTTTTGTAAAATGTTTTGAAGTGTGACTGTGCCAGACCCTTGTGTCTGACAATTATGTTTGTTTAAGCAAGACCTCTGAGTTTGTAACAATGGAATTATCTATTTTTCAGGACAATTAACACAATGTTTTCGTACGAGCTGAAGGTCAGAGGATTAATGTGGTTTTATCTACAATGCATTTTTAAAAGCTAATTAAGAATCATTCAGTTCACGCTGTACTAAAGACTGAGAACATTTCATATTAGATGACTCTTGCTCCTCTGCAGCAGCAGAAAGAGGGAGAGAGAGAGAGAGGAATGGAAGCAGAGAGGAATGGAGACAGAGTGAGCTGGCATGCAAATAAACAAATATATCAAAGGGATGCAGTTAATGGAGAGCAGTAAAAACCTCCATTCTGGTAACACTAGAGATAAAATTGTTTCCTGGACAAAAGGGCTAATCTAAAAAATTAATCAGCAAAAATATTGAGTATTTGCAATCACAAGCATTCCTTGTTAGAGGAAGAGAGATGGAGAAGAATAGAGGCAAGTGCTGTTTTCAGAGAATTACTTTAGAGATGTTTTTATCATCTAGTGCTTACAGAGCATCTCCTCCTCTCTCTCTCTCTTTCTCATGCCTGTACGCACCACCGTTGCTCTGTGGGGAAAGCCTGGTTAATGGGCCTCCTGTCAGAGGTGAGTCTTCTGGGAGGAGGTACGTGAGGGTGAGGAGCAGAGGTGGGACCGGGGTGCCAGGCAGCCGGCTCCGGGCAGAAGGAGCAGGAGGCACCGTGCCCTGCACGCACCTCAGATTCAGGGATTACAAAGGTTGGGGGAAGCAAAATGAGACACAAAGCCAGAGGTAACGTGATGATTTGAAAACCAGGGCGAGGAGTTTATTTTTAATGCGGTGGTCTCTGCCTAGCCTTTTAATGGGAAAAGGTAAGAAAATTGGAAGCTGTTCCTACAGTCTTGCTTTTGGATGCTTATCTATGCTGCTGATTCAGGCGCTCTGAGGTTCATTTGCTGTGTCTGCCCAAAGCA
Source organism: Aramus guarauna (assembly GCA_013400195.1). NCBI lineage: Eukaryota > Metazoa > Chordata > Aves > Gruiformes > Aramidae > Aramus > Aramus guarauna. The sequence continues at coordinate 2,637,223 of VXBL01004751.1, read as the reverse complement.
TGTAAATACTATCAGACATTGAGGTGCCTCATTTCAAAACTAGGCTATGTACTACTATTCTGTTGATCAAATGTGGCAATTATTTCAGGCTTAAAACCTTTTAGGAATAACAATAGGTGCTGCCAATCAAAGCTAGAAAGTACACATGCATTCAAAGAGCAAGCTGAATGAGGAGTAACAGCAACATGTGTAGCTAGAATATATTATGGATTACCATCCTCTTACACAAAGGCTAGTAAACTTTTCAAAATGCAGCAACCTACGGAGCTAATAAAAGGGACAGAAATGTGCGGATGTCTCGGTTTGTCTAATTTGTGTCTTTCTAGCATTGGTAGGATGACTCACTGGATTTAGCAACAGCTTGTGAAGATGAACATATTAATAACTTTATGCAGCAGCTCTGCCATAAAATGTAATCTTTTACAATTCTGTATTCTCAAGTGAAATACAAGCTTAGAACCAGAATAAAATTAGAAAAGATATTTGAATTGTCAGCTTATTTTCTCTTTAAATCTGTGTTTATAAATTTAAATATGCAACTTGGAGAGAGTATTCCCTTTCATCCCCATCCCTTCCACAGTGTGCCACTCCCTACTATAAAGGATTGAAGCATATTTAAATATGGGACTACCACGATAGTATGCCAAAGGAGTCTGTATCATTTTCCATATTTTTATATTGTACCAAACACGAATTAACATTTTTCTTCTCATATGTAAACATGTGAATAGGAAAGCTTGTGTAGACCATGTACAACTCAATGGCAAAGTAGCTAGTTGCATATTGCAATTTGTGTATGTAATCCACAATGTTAGTAAACAAACAATGGGATATATATCCTTTCAGCTTCTGATAAAATTTAACAGATTTGAATAATTAGATAACAGAGCACAAGGCTTGCCTTGAGGGCATAGTAACTATAGCTATGAATCTTTTAATCCTATTTTAAACCTTTCTCCATGATTTTAGGAATTACTCTAGTCTACAGAAAGGTTCATCTGAGTGCTTGATGACTTTTAGAAGGTCATATAGAAAGTGTCCAACAAAGTAGTAAGTAGAACCAGTGTTTCTAAGTATTAAGACAATGACGAAACCACTAGCCTGACTATTTTGTTTCTCCTCGATTTTCATGAGACTTGGTTTTAAGGAGACAGTTTCACAGACTGTGTCACTTACTGGAGATATGTTTGCATTTGTGCGTTAAACATACTTGAAAATTTACCAAAATAACAGGAAAAAAAAGTTGCAATTATAGTGCAGACAAGACCCAAATGTTAATTTCTGATCTTATTGAAAAATTTGTCTTTTTATGATAAAAAACATGAAACACAATACACTAGGTTCAAGATATTCACTAACTTTATTTTTAACTTTTAAAAAAAATATTTTCTGGGCATGGATAAAGCCTCAGAATGATAACTATCTATTTTCTACCACATTAAATGGTTTGATATGTTGATGTTTCTATTTATTACTTTAAAGGAATTGAATTTGTGAAATAATTAATGCAAAAATACGTGCACTCCATCCAGTCTTTCCATGACATGCACCCTTGAAAATACTTACGCTCTTGATTGTTTTAGCGTATAACAGAAAGCAGTGTTTCGAATATTTTTGTAAAAATCCCAAGCTCACAGAATTGAAAATTACATGTATTATATATATACATTCATATATGCATATATATAATATACATAAAATACTATATATAAAAAAATATAATGGAAACACATTACATATATATATATAAATACAATGTGATATATATATATATATCTCCATCTTGGATTCTTAAGTGATAATGAATTACATACATCCCTACCTCAAATGCTTAAAACCTGAAAGTGCTTACACTAAATAGTCAGACATCTATTGCAGAGGAAGACAGAATTCAGTTTCTTACCTGCTTTTTTAATTTCAGGGACAGCTGTCTTCTCATGAGATTTCTCTTTTTTTCCTTCTTTTTCTAAGATTTAATTAAAGAAAGTAATTTGATATGCTAGAACTCTGAATCATATACTCAAATATGCAGTCAGCCAAGTCCTAGTGGGCACATGCTGAAAAAAATGTGACTTATTTGGGAGTTTAGTTCAGATTATTCCCTTATAGCACTTGCACCCAACTAGCCACAGAGCAATCAGCTGAAAATGAAAATTAATCATTATGCATCAACTATGGATGATTTGGACCCTTAATAATTCATCAAAGACTAGGCGAAAATCATCAGTGCATGAATGTGGTACCTTTTAGCTTAAGCTCCAGTAGCAATGAGTTCATTAATAAATAATAAATGACATAAATGTTTTCCCATGAAAGCAAGACCTTAGTGGATTTTAGATGCTTCCTGGGAATGAATGATCCAAAATGTGATTGAGATGGATATCAAGACTTTGCAGTTTGGTCACAAGTTTCGGTTGTGATTCTATAAAATAAATAAATAAATTACCCTACCATCAGAAAGTGATGTAACAAGAACCACATGATATCTCCCATGAATTTTGTGTATGGTGGTATCACTATGTTCTGCTATACATAGGGACTGCATTACATTGTTTAACAAGCCCATCGATGACCACCAAATAGAAGTTTTACTTGTCAGTAAGAGTTTAGAAAATATCAGACACTGAACACATCAGACAAGAGATACTGAAAAAGCAATAACATGCAAATAGTGACTAAGCAACTAAGAGAAGGACAACACAGAGCCTGAAGCATAGGATTAACCTAACAAAAACCAACAGGATTTGAGCCAGGAGCGGGAGTCAAAGCTGAATGAGGCCAGTAAGAAACATTTCCAAACCATACCTTTCTTCTTAGTTTCAGTCCTAGTGCTCTTTACATCAGTCTTTTTCTTTTCCTCTTTTCTCTCTAAAAAGGAAATAGAAGTTCAGCTGACTACTTTTACATAGCTAGTTATACATAAATATACACACACGTATGTATGTATATATGTATGTACGTATGTATGCATATTTGGGATGGGAATCCTTGACCAACTGCAATAGGTCACTTATTTAGGAGTTTACTATCAGCAGCTCAGAAATACAGCTTACTACTCAGAGAATGAATGTGGTGCTAAAGATAGAACTGGAACCAGTATGTACACCAGATAATTACTTAAGTGAATACTAATTCAAGAAATCATGCCCATTAACCTGGTGCAACTAAGAGTTTATGGTGGTGATTCAGTAGCCGTGCACCTGTTCTGCTTCTTTTATAACATCTGACTGACTGGCAGCAGAACTTGCAAGTGGTTCTTGGGAATAAGTGCAGAATGCCATGAAAAGCCTGCATATATAGCACTTTTTATGAATTGAACATTTGAAACTGTCATTACCGGACTTTTGTTATTCATGGAGAATTGCAGTTAAAGCACCATCTACAAAAGAACATGACTTGTTCTTTTAAAAGTGTCTGCCTCTATTTTGTCAATTAATTGAACAGCAGTAGAAATAAGGATAATGTTTTTGCCTTTTTACAAAAAGCTACAACTATTTAATTACTTATTCTATGAATGTCATTAATTAGAAAATTAAGAGTTCAGTAAAGGAAATGAGGAAGCTATAATTCTTATTTTTCCTTTGGGAAATTAATCCCTATTTTGATGGGTAAGAATACAAGAGTATGAGAATAGCTAATCTAAATGCTTTTTTAACTGCTTATCCACAAAAAGCCAAATTTGTTACCTTCAGTTTGTGTTGCATGGCTTTGGTTGTTGATGTAGTTAGTGGAACTATAGTTTTCTTTTTGTGATGTTTTACTGTTATGAATGTGGATAAGAAGCCATTTTATTACCATACAAAACAGCAGAAACACAGGACCATAAGCATTTAAGTGAGAGTCTTTTCTTTTCTTGGAAAATATTTAAGGTATAGGAATATTGTCTGAAGCCAGCAGATCCAAGAAGCAAATCTACTATTATCCCTTGCATAAATTAACATGAAGATAAAGGAAAAATGAAGAAACTTACTTTTCACTTCTCTAGCTACCACAATAGACTTTTCTTCTGCGTGGAAAAATATATACAAACAAGGACAGAAAAAAATTAATTGAAATACTACACAGCATGCTTTCTAAACCAAAACAGAATATGTGTATATTTGATAGAAAAATTACTGTTTTCATAGAGTACATGAATTCCATGGTCTGTCCACGGTGGTTTCATAGGTAGTTATTTTACCTATCATAGAGGCAATGTATTTACCAATACTCACGGTCTCCCCAAACCATACTTCTACTGATTTTCTGACAATAGTGTTTAATGTTAAGCATCACCTTGACGGGTTCCAGTTCTTTTTTGTTTTAAACAGATTTGTTCAATGTGTTTCCCTTGTTATTTTCTTGACAAAATGAAGCAGAAAATCCTTGCATCTGTTTTACAGAATGTTTCTCCCAGTGTTTTGTGTGCTTAATTCTCCCTACTGAAACTCTGAGCATACTGGACTTCAAGCTACAAATTCCTTTGTGTTGCGAGTGTGCTTTATGATACTCAGGTTTCTTAAGCACATACAGAGCATCAGAGTAGTGCTCATCCTCCACAACCTTGTTTGGAGCTTCATTTTCTTGTGTATTTTAATATTCTTGCTATCGTCTGTCTCTAGGGTTCCCAAGAGCCTCTCTCTCTCTTTGACACGCTGTTCCAGAGACCCATGCTAAGGACCGCAGCTGCCTCCTCAAAATGGAAGACTCTTCAGCCTCAGATGTGTAGCATATTGCATGCTTCTGAGGCCCAGCTAAGCCACAAGAAATCTGCTCCAAGTTTCATAGCAAGGTTCAGAGCCGCATGTGTCCTCAGAGCCATGAGCTGAGACATGGAGCTTTGAGAAGTGGAGCTTTGTGTGGAGCATGTACAGGAGGTAGCAGGAATTTTTACTGCAGTAGCCTAAAGCACAAGGGGACTACATCCCTGGCTGCAGAGTTCTTATTGCTGAATCATTCCACCAATTAATTCCACTGACATAATTTTCTTCCATCAAGCTCTCAAGTTGCAATATTCAGGGTATCCAGGGAGCCTAGAGACATCTATATTCATTATGAATTTTCTAGAGGATGATTACATAGAGGTATTAAAGGACTGTGCCCCCTATTTCCCATTAGCACTGCCCAATGTAAGATAAGCACTCTTGGTCAAGTCCGCGAAAACCAGTCACAGCACTGCCATTCACATCTCAGCTGCAGCCCCATTGATGTCCCTTACAGCTACTACTGACAAAAGTTTATCTAAATGAGAATGAAGGACTTGGTAGATGGGTATTATGGAAAGAGCTATTTATGATTTAAGGAAGCTATCCCATTTCTTAAATTTATTTCGTCTCGATTTGTGTAGCTCACATTTAGATTGTTGCATATTAAGTGTATATTTAACAGCAGCAAAAAATGTCATTTCTAAAGCAGTAAATGCAGTGGGTTTTCTCCAGATATGTACACATATTAAGAGGCAGAACAAATAATTAAATAGGAACTTAGGCAGGTCTTTTGCACTGTAAAATATGAACCCCATCTGTTAATTGAAAGTACTTATTTTTTTTAGCTAGAAACAGTAGCAGGACTACAAATGTCCAGGGGTCAGCTGCATAAAGAGGGAACATAATATACACAAATGGTATGTTACACAAGGAAACACAAGGTGGTTTTGATGATTCAGTGTTGATTACAATGTGGAATTCAAGTGCAATTGACTATTGAAAAATCGATTGTTATTCTTACTGTTTTTTGATACTGTAATTAACGTCATTTTTTTCACCAGGACCACTAGTCCTGAACTACATCTTTACGTACAGGGTGTAAGAGATATACCTACAAAAAGACCTCACCTTCAAAATCCTGCAATGCCTTTATGAGCATGAAAGAGGGATATATGCAGACAGCAGAGTACAAGATGACAGAACCAGTCAGTAAGACAAGCAATGGACTTTGTGTTTAGTTAAGCTTTTTCTGTAGACTCTATGCAGAAGTGAAGCTTTATGTAGTACAAGGAGGAAACCAGTGAACACGAGAAGTGTGAAATAAAGCAGTGATGTGCTACTGAATGAGAAATTCAGGTAAAAAAAAATTCCTGGGAGGGGCGGGGTGGTGGTGGAAAGAAGCGGGATAGAATAGTTTTCTTGAGAAGTGACTGGAGCAAAGAGAACAGCCCTAAAGCAAAGAAACATCTGAGACAGAATTACTTATTTCTCAATAAGTGTTGCGGAACTGAGGACAACGGTGGAAATCAAAGTAAGATTCAACAGAGACCAAGCAGAAGTATTTTGATCTGAATTGCCTTTACCAGCTTTGGCAATGTCTTTGTGTTATTCTCATGAGATGTCAACTAATTCTTGGACAACAGGGGGACGGGAGATAACAGAAACATGCTAACAATGCAGCACTTGAAAACAGGCCTGGTAAGACCAGTGTCCTACTGTGCCAGCGCTGAGTGGAAGCTAAATTTAGGGATGCATGTGAGTTACTGGGCATAGTGTCATGGGAATGCTGTCTGGAAACTGGAAGAGGAAGGTGCTCCAAGAGTTTCTGCTCCATGTTGTTCCAGATACTCCATGTGCTTACGGTGAAACTGACTCTGGAAGGACTTGTCAACTCATCCCTTCCCCTCTGAGAAGCAGGTAAGGAGGGCAGCAAAATACAGGCACTGGTACCTTCTGGTGGAGAGCATAACAAAAACTAACTAGGTGGACTGAATGCCTGAAGTTTGGAGATGTTTTGGTTCAGATAAGCCTTCTAAAGTTCAGATACTTATACGAGGCTTATATGCATTTATCTAAACCCCTGTTTGTCAGGAAATCTCAGGAGAAAAGCTCTTGTGAGAGACTTTGGATATTGCCTGGCTTTGTGAAATACTACAACAGCTTTTCTTGCCTGCTGATTCTGGTCCTGGCAGAAATGAGGAGCAGCAGAGATACATGTATACTCACTTACATACAAAACAGAACAAAACAAACACTAATTTAGCTTTTCCTGAGAAACTATGATTCAGACTGAACGCAGTAACTTCATTCCGTGTAAAACTCCATTCCATTTTTTTGCAAGCATCTCTGTACACCTTAAGCTGTCACCAGCATAATTTTAAAAGGCCATTCTAAAAAAACCCAAGTTGCATTTAAAAAAATGTATTTCCTTATTAATTTTGAAGATATTATGGTTGTTCTTCCTATGTTTTAATGAAATACTTTCCCTGCTGAACTCAATGAAAGTTTTGCTATTGATTTCAGTGGGAGCTGGATACCTTTTAAATCTTAAAATAACTTATTACCTTTCAGGTTTTGATATTTCTTTCCCCTTTGCATGTTGCTTAGGGTGGGGGCTGACAATGACTGGTCAGTTGCACTTTTGATTCTAAACGATTTCACACACATTCACAAAATAAAGACCCTTAAGGGCTACAAACATTTTAGAGGAATTAAAAAAAAATGCAGGGAAATATTTCTGCTTATTTTAGGATGTAATGGTAGCTTATACTTTCAAAATTAAATCTAAAATTCAAGTAAAAATTGACCTCAGCTGTCTCTGAAAAAATCCTTTTCTGGGGTAAGAGTGTCCTTGTTGGTCCAGTTATTTTCTCTGTAAGAAATAATTCTGTCTTTTCTCACCTAGCTACTGAAAAGTCAAGACAGATCAAAGAAATCTAAATAGCATTACCTTAAAGTTCTTAGAATTGCTTCTTTTCACACATAAAAACACATACACACGCATGTGCATGCACACAAACACACTTTCACGTATTCTCTCTAACTTACAGGTGAGTGCTTGGGCCAAAATTAAGTACATTTTTTGCAAAGCGCTATTTAAACCACCCCATTTCATCTGAGCAGAGTAATGCAATACAATTTGTTCTCATATTGAGCAAGTGAAAAACTAATGGGGCACACAGGTCATTGGAGACATAGTACACCCTGAAGTCCTAAGCAATCTCTCCAGCCTGATTTTGCTTTTTGAAACTGCTTCACTGTTTTCAAAACCCAATCTGAAACACTATTTGGCAGCTTTGAAGATTGCTTATGGAGATATTTTTGAGGTCTGCAGAAAGCATGTAATAGCAATATCGTGCTTGAAATTCCTAGTGCTTCCATGTGACCCACCTAAGCGTTCCTCATTTCTTCGTGTAGTGATTATAGGCTCCTTATTCATGACTCTGTTGAATTAAGCACCAAAATTGTTTCTTAATAGCATGGGGCCATATGTTGCCCTCACTAAGCAGCACAGTGGGGAGCAAAGGAGTACAAATACCAGTGTAATGAAGCCAGACTATGCGTGCCAAAGAGAAAAAAGAGAGGGCATGCCAACTTCCATGACAAGACCAGCAATAGAAACTCCATTGGACAATGGTCAATGGCAAATACGATGCAAATATGATTGTGATGAAGAATTAAATTCCCAGGGGAATACTGACTTTTTATGGTATGACCTTCCCTAAGAGCTGAGCCAACACAGCTAAGGCAGCAGGGTTAGCTTTCTCCCTTCTTGTGACTGACATTCCTACTAGGCAACACGAATCAACAGCAGCACCAATTGTGTTACCAGTGCTGGAAAGGGTTTTGATGGCACTTTTTATGGGGCATGCATTTGAGCCAAAATGTCTGAGGTTTAGGAAAATAGGATGATGAGGCTATACAGGACTTCTGTGAGGATTTCCCTTCTCCTTCCAAAAAAACATGGGATTTCTGCCTCTGAAAGCCCAGAGAATCTTAAAACAAGTAAGTATTTTCCATTTGCAGGTGTAACATATGCAAAAGATAATCGCTTTTCTGTAACAGTTAAAAATAATTTATAAAAGTTACAATAATCTTCAGAGTTATTTGGTTTGGTTATTTCAGATTTTGCTGAATATTTATTTTTAAATGCATAATTTAATATTGTAAAATTGGGTGGTTATTATTATTATTATTATTATTATTATTATTATTATTATTACTACTACTACTACTACTACTACTACTGAGAAAATGTAGTAATATGTCTAATCAAAATATAAATATCTTTGTACATAATTCTTCTACATTCTAGTGAGCTTCTTTCCCAATGTCTGTTTAATTTTTTCTGTCTTATGCTAGAATAAAAGTAGTACAGAAGAGCTCCATGTCATTAAGTAAAATGTCAAGGGCTTTCTGAAACAGTGAAGATTTAGACTTTTTTCATCATAGCTAAATCATTAGAGTTTACTGCTTAAATGTCTAATCTAAATCATTAAATAACTCACTTTGAAACCTTGTGTCTTCAGACTCATGAAGATGTAGGACACAGATTTCTCAAAAAACCTTGGGTTTATGCTGTATGTACAGTACCCTGTTAAAGCTCCTTAAACTGCTTCTTCTAATAAACTAGATTAAAACCTAGCCCATTTTATGATGGTATTTCTGACAAAAACATTTTTCTTATTTCTTTTTATTCTCCCTTGGATTAAAATGTATCAGAAAATGGATTTTCATCCACAAATCGTGTCAGTAATATTAAAAATATTCCAAATTTGGAAAAAATGTCAAAATTCTGCATATTTGAAAGGCTTCTGTTGTATCTCGAATCACAGTCTTTCACTTGAAGGATTTTTTTTTAAGGGTAATTGATTTTATAACACAAAAGAAAAAAGTTTTTTATAGAACAATCTGTGTACAGAAAAGAAGGCGGCCATTGACAGACTGTACAGAAGTAGATTGATTTGTACAAGATTTATACACTTCTATACATCAAGGGAGCTTTGTCAAAATTTGTATTGGCTTTAGTAATTTAGATACTCTTGGTTATATCCCCTAATGTTATATTCATGAACTGAGGTACAGACTAGAAATTCTTCTTAAGATAGTCAGATAGTGTACATTCTATACAGCAACAAAGATAGATGTAGATTTTTATTTCAATGCCAATTTAGCCTCCACAGGAGTTTTCGAAGAAGTTAAATATATTTTACAGCAACTCACTTTAGTGCATTCTGCAAAATCTGCAATTAGAGGATTCAAACAATGATCTAGTGAAAATATTTTTTTCCCCCTCAGAGATCCTCTGAAGACATTACAGAGATTTTTTTTTTTTTTTTTTAACCTCATTTAGTATCACACATACCAGCAAGATGGCAAAAACCAGCCGGTATACTTCAGTCAAAGGAGAGGGATATTTCAGAGCCCATCACAATCCATTAACAGATCAAAACGCTTATGTTGATGACTCTTCTGTGATAAACGCTCTCCCACTCAAAGATGCAAGCACAGATTTCTAGGACAATATAACCTACAAATCATGCTCAGATACAATAGCGTTTAAAGGTTTTTTGCGATACAATGTTCTTCCAAGTGGTACAAAGCATCCTGTCTGTTTGAGATGATATGTAATTGAGAGAAGGATTTTGATACAGGCTTCTCACAAAGGTGCTGTGATCTTGTGAGAAAGCAAAGACATGCTATTCCAGAACAATTAATATGAAGGCTTCCTAATAACTAAGCCTCTGAGCTTAGTTTTGACATTTCTTGTCTAACTGCAGCATCTTCCTGAGAGATTAGCCCATGTAACATGGGAGGACTACCCAGGAGAGTCCTTCTCAGGTGAATGGGGAAATGGAGGATGCTAAAAGCTATGTGAGCTGAGCGAAAAAGTCAAGACTTGAGAGACTCACAGAGAATCAATGTGCAGTGCAGAGCAGTTTTAGGATGTCAGTGGATCACAAAGTACAACAAAGCCAGAGTTAAAAGAGGTGGAGAAGACTATCATCAAAGAAGAAGCATATTAAAGTCAAAGTTCAGATAATCATGGAGAATAGATCTGTTCAAATTACAGCCGGCTCCAGCGTCCTCCCTAGATGGCAGCATCAGAGTGTCAGCCAAGCTGAGAGCTCTGCTTCCAAGTCCTTGTGAAAGCTCCAGAAAAAGATAAGATAAAGAATTTAAAATGAGTTATTTTACTTCATGTTTTGCCAAACAAGGTTTCAAAGCTTGGAACACAAGTAGAAGTTATGTATCAATGTCTTTCTCTTCACAAATTCCCTTTCCCTATTTCTCTTGTTTATTGTTACAGAACCTTTTTTTTGTTTTGTTTTGTTATTCTCTTCTGTTGGTGACATGAAATTTCAAACTCTTCATTGAACTTTGAGTGTAAGATTTCAAGACAGCAGTGCTTTTTGAAAAGAGCCAAACCACCATGAAATAGGAGAGCAACGACCTAGTCTTTTCCCTTCTGACCAGATGAGTACAAAGCATTTTGCTTTCCGACCTGGAGATATCTGGAAAGTTCAATTCACAAGCACACACTTCAATGCAACTTATTGCATACTGCTAGAATATAGTGTACACATCGAGATTGTCTTACATAATCACCCCTTTTCTGAAAAATTTACTGTGGAGGTGAATTAAGAGAAAATGGCAATGAAAGGAGAGAAAGGTTGAGATTTAATTCATAATCACAATATACTGTTTTCCTAAGACCTCAGAAATTCAGCAGAGCATAGTTTCTACTGGGCATTGGATACTATCCAGGAAAAGCTTTCTATTTGAAAGTATCAAATAATCTAAAAATGTTAGAGACATCTGGCAACTATACTGCCACTATTTTCACCTTATCAGAAATCAAGAATGGTCCAAGATTACCTAAGCAGGCAGTGTAAAAACAGGGCAATAGTGAAAACATGTCAATCTAGAAAAAGAGTAAAATCTTTTCAGCCTTTACCAGCTGCATGGTTTTGTATCTAGTGTCTGAATATCACTGAGTTGGAAAGCCTAGGGTCTAAAGAGATTGGTATCATAAATTTTCTGTGTGACAACCCTTTTTTTTTTACCTTTTTACCTCTTTTCAGAGCTGGTTGCTTCTACCAAGGGCTGGGCAAGAACTCCCATGTTATATAAAGTACATTTCTCAATTAACAAATGCTTGCACTTGATCCCTATTCTGAGAACTTAGTATACTATCTTCAACTATATTTATGATCAGAAGAATCTTTTGTTTCAATCTGTCCCTTCATCTAGTTAATGATATTTAGTGATGTACCAGCCATAAAGGTATGCAAGCATTAAGAAGTCACAGACAGATGTCTCTTCAACTATTTCAGAGATTTACATTTCTCTGCCTACTCCTCTTTTTCCCTTCTGACATTGTGCCAGATATTCCCATAAATTACTTAATTATTTTCCCCAGGGCTGAAATAAAGCTTCAGGGTTTAGGGTTCCTCAAGGCACTGTGGCATATTTTCTCATATATGGAAGCCACACAATAGAGCAATATAACAGCCTTTTACAGCAGCATTTTGCAAGTAATTCTTCCTTCTTCATTTCCTCCAAAACTCTTGCGTGAACAGTATTGTATCCTGGTGACTGGCCTTGAGCCTTAAAGGGAATTTAGTTGTATGATTCTGAGCAGATAATCTGCCCCCCAATTTGCTTGCCAAATGGGTGTCTAATTTACATTCACAATTACCTCAATTGCATGCATAAATGAGCTAATGAAACACACAAATGTGTAACTGGTCATAAATAGTAATTTCCATGTGCAATTGCAGTAATTGCATGCTCCTCATGATTTTGAAAATCAAGAACTTAATGTTAATTTGATGCTGGTTCATGTTGTATAACACTTATATTTAAAGATTAAGTTTATCACTCAGCAAATGCAGCAGTCTTTTTCTATTATGTCTTTTTTCCATTATGGTTAATTGGTGGATAACAGTGTTTAACATTGCAGGGACTTCTTTTTGCTGATAAGCACAGTTCAAACATTTCCCTAAAATAAGCAGGACTGCAAACCTATTTATATATTATATTGTGTCACAATAGCCACAATTTTCTACTCCTTTAAACAGCGTGCTTATAAAGAAATATTCATTTGAGGTAAAAGAGACTTTGGGAAAAGAGATAATAAGTCACATAACTATTTTTATCCAAATGCTCTGATTCACAATAATCACATTACAGCAATATCTAATTAATTTAACTCTTTGTTTTAGTCATAGGTTCTGCCAAAATCTAGCTCTCATTTTCCATTTCCAAATGCAGGCAAATCTTGTAGCTCTTCTTACTTATTCTGCTGCCATCCCATCTGTTTTTCTCTTAGATCCCAATTGCTTTCTGGATAACATAGAACTAAGACCTCTGTGAGAGAGATTAGCAAGTGCCATGGTGTGACTGGATGACTCTCAAGTATTCTATGAAAACTGCTGTATAGTTACATGAAAAGACTTGTGTATTTTGTACTATTAAATTGTATGGTGTAGACCAAGAATGTATATTGCAGTAGTGGTTTTAAGTCATTGGACATAGTCCATTTTAAAATGAAAATGCATATTTCAACTATTTTACTGATATGATTAGACTGTAAACAATATAATTCAATTGCAGGGGTTATGCTTTAATCTTCTGAAGGTAAGATCTGACTTTGTATTTTTCTTTCAGTGGTTTTAACAATAGGAGTAGAGTTGATAAATGCAGAGCCAGAAATATTATGTTCATTATTATTGCAGATAATACACAGAAACATTACTGAATAACAATAGCTGAAAGAGTAATCCAAAGTATATTAAGAGGATAATGTTGATTATGTTTACAGTTAGATGGCAACTTATGGCTGAACACCATCAAAGCATTTTACAGATTGGGCCTTGATCCTGTAATCTATTTCACTCAGGAAATCCCCTGCACCATCTGTGGGACTACTATAAGGAATATTTAGGTCTTGTCATGCAAATATGATTGTACCATTCATGTCCCAGGCCTAATCATTTGATCAGTTTTGTAACATAGGTTATATTTATAAACAAAGCCCATTAGAACAGAGAGTCAAATTAATGAGTAGGAGCCAATAAAGGAATAAAAAACTCAAACTTGCCTTCAATAGCTGCTGATTTCTTTCTTGGACTATGTTCTAGAAGAAGACGAGGTGGTACCATTTCCTTATGTCCTGCACATGAGTATACAGGTTAAGATGCATAGAAAATGTATTCACTAACAGGTTAGGCAGATTCACTGGGAGGCTGAGCTCCCTTTGGAATTGTTCATGTTTAAAATATTGCACTGTACATAAAAGCTATTATCTTCCAGACACCATAGGAAGGAAATGTATTCCTCAACAAATAAAGTAATTTATTTTTAAGAGACACATTTTAAATCAACGAAGTCCAAGTGACTCAAGCATATGCTGAAATGCTTACAGTTCTATTTTTCTTCATTAGACTAAAAAACTCTGAAGAATAATACTGTGATAATAAGGTTACATATTCATGATGCCTCTTCTACAGTAAAAGCTTATTTTCTTCTGTCAAACAAATGATCTTCAGTTGTTCCCTCAAGTCCACTTATTATGAACTTCTTGAAACACCAGTAAAAATTATTAAGTTTCTCATCCTTAAGGATTATTCTTAATTAGCCAATACCAACCAGGTCATGCACTGCAAACACTCACAAGGTTCTGATTCCAGCTGCTGACTGGAACACCTCTACTCTCTCAGAGTGTTGAACTGTACTCTCTCATAGTATTGAACTGGGACTTTCCGTACTGTCTTAGCCTATATGCAGATACTGCATATTTTCACTTCATTTCCCCAGAGATTCACAAACAGATCTGTTGCACTCTTATATTGCTTATGATTCTTTTCTGGTTTATAACACCTGATTGCAGTCTCCTTATTTCCTTTTAAGTTCTTTCACATTTATGCTCAGTAGCTATCATGTCATTGTCATTTGGAAATCACAATTTGTTGTGACCTGTGAAATAAAATTAAGTAGTTAAATATAATAACAATTCAGTCATATGCACCAGCATACATTCACTGCACCAGACTCCACATGCAATCAGGCTGTTAAATCTCAGCTCCAGCTCCACATCAGAAACTCAAAGCCATGCCTCATGCTTGGTGACAGACTCAGAAGAGAAATTAAGATCTTAATGAGCCTTGGAAACTGCAGTATCATACTTACCCCTCTCATTTTACAAAGGTAGGTATACTCATGGGGAATTCACGAGAAAAACAGCATCTTGAAGACAGCAGTGGGATTTGAGCACCATGGTCTTAATGTTATTGCATCTCATCAGTGTATGTACGATTGCAGGTAAATAATTTGCAGGCATGTAGTTTAGTTCATTTAGGTAATTTGTATGAAATATCACACACGGAGCCACTCAAACTTGACTCACATGCCTAAGACACTGATAAAATGTCAACACATTGACACAATCAATTCATTGAAGATGCTGTGCAACAAATGGTAAAAATTTTAGGCTTTACATGCATTTCCTGTCTTGGCAATAATCATGAGTGGATATTTACCAATCTCATCACAGAATGAGTCTACCCTTAAAATAAATGGTAGGCAAACTTCAGGAATCCAGATGTCTACCCATGATTTTCCAAACACTTGGAATCATCTTGAAACTGCAAACTGAGCTAATGAGATGCTGAGTACCATTTGTTGCCAACCAAAACAGAAAAGTTATATCCATAATCTCTGTCAACATACAGAAACTTCATTAATTGAATTCCTAGTTCAGAATGAAAATAAAAACAATATAAAAATTAATGAAGAATGGGTAAATAATCTTATTCTTTCTGCTAGTTTTGTTTAAAGTTTCAGACTAAAGTTTAGTGTTTTTTTTTTCTTTTCTTTTCTTTGTTTTTGCCTAAACTAGATCACCTTTCCCTAGATGGAAAAAGTGATAAATTTTATAACTCGGGCTAACTGTTTTGTGTGAAAGATGATAAAGGGCAGTGGCTCAGAATGTTGAGTAGATCAGTAATGAAGAAAGATAGTCAATAATTTGGACTGCAGTGTGGTATCTACTGTGTGGGGCAATGATCTAACACCTCTAGGTCAAGGTACAAGCTGGCCCCATTATCTTCCTGTTCTTTGCTGTAGCAGCAGTTTTCTAATGATTGCACCAGCGTTAGTTAGTATAATGCTAGTGCGATACCACTTATTGCTAATGACTTGTCAAGTTCTATTTTATAGTTTTACAAGTTTTAAGCAAATCATTTATTTCATGCAAATTGACCACATGATTCAATATGAGAGTGTTTTAAGCACCAAAAGCTTAAGCTTCACAGATCAAAAACTTTCCCTTAGGCCAGAATGTTTGTTCTGAGCAAGTTCCCATCCACTCTGATAAAAAGCTTCTTTAATGTTTCCATGTGTTATTAAATGTCTCTCTATTCACTTTGATGAGAATGCAAAGGACAGTAGCTGAATAAATATTTTATCCACTCTTTTGATGAAATATGTTAAAGGGGATATCCTAAGTCAAATTTCTTTTCTCTTTCTTTTTCTCTCCTCTCTAAGTTATAAAGCTCAAGTGGTTTTCTGCAGCACAGAGAACTCATAAATAGAAATGAGGAATTGGCCTCAGCAGATCAGACCATTAGGATTAATGGTGTCTACTATCTTGACTCCAGCAGTGGCCATTTGGACACATATCCATGATGTAAATGAGAGGAAGGCAGGATGTTTTTAATGATCCCAGTGGACAATCAGATTAATCCATGAATCATGAGAAGTCATTATCCAGATTACCTCTATTATTATTGGACATAAAGTTATCTTGCTGCTTTGAAAATGCAGCCACAGAAGAGCACTGAAATTTAGTGTCTGCATATTTATTTGCTTCTCATTTCAAATGTAGACTTTATTTTGCTACTGAGATAAGCCAAAGCGCTTCATTTGACTTAATATTGTGTTTTGTTTTTTTTTTAATTGGGGTTTGATTATTCCAAAAGGTTGAATTGCTAACAGAAAAATGTGCATACATTTCTATGCCTAATCTGTCCATGCAGTTGTGCTACAAATACCTCCTTCATATGTAACATTGTACACAGGTATCTGACAACAAATTGCAGCTGATGGAAACCAAAACAGTGAATGTGCTCACCAGGAGAAAAAAGTGTCATGTTAAGACATGAGTAGCTTCCTCCACTGCCTGAAAGGAAAGAAATATGCTGCAAAGATGAGTAGAAGGTTTAAAACACTAGACTGTAACATGAATACTTCATTGAAAATAAGCTACAGTCTTCAAGCTCTGTGAAACTTCTGTCATCGGTGTTTATTAAATCACTTGAGATGTCATGAAGAAATTCATTCTGACTTGTTTTATGAATATTTTAGATTTTATATTACATGATAAGGAATACAAGACAAACTTTAATTATGTTACTTTTCTCAATCTAGGAAGTGTCTTTCTACATATGTCAAAAATGTCATGTCTGAGAATTGAGGATAAATTGATTTCCTATGATAACAGCAAATCATGTGGGCTTTCTTTCTTCCCTGATCTGCCCAGCTCAATTTGTCTGCAGTGACCTTAACTGACATAGATAAAGTCTCTAAATTTATCTCTCTAAATCAAAAGATCACGGGCTCAAAGAAAATGCTTCATCATTATTATTATTATTATTAAACAACTAAAGGCATTGTAGATGGATGAATATTCCAATTGGATATGGGTAGAAATAATGCCACCACAGAAACACCACTCCTATGACTGTGCACTTCCTTAAATCCATATGCTGGTTATCTGAGCAGTGGGAATCCTACAATCTAGCAGCACCAACATTTTGTTAGAGTATGTCTCAAATAGCGCAGCAAAATGTCTTCAGATAAATCTCATTCTGCCCAGATGTGACATCTTTCCCTAATGACCATAGAAATATTTGAAATAAAGTAATTGTGCTCTTTGCAGAGTCATTTGTTATGAAAAGTAAATTCAAATCAAATGTTTCATGAAGCTTGGAACAAGACATGGATCAGCAGAATGAGGTAAGACTGCCAAATATGCTTTTAGAGGATTGAAATCTTAATGTAATCCCACCATTCTGTCCAGGTTTCCAGTTTTGACGTGGAAGTCACTTGAAGTTAAAGATGAGCGTTTCACTTGTTATGAGTTGTTACTCTTAAGACATTAGACTGTCACTATTCTGAAGAAGTGTTTCCCTGCTTCATATGTGTGCATGAAGAACTATGAGCAAAGCGTTTTTCATTACAAAAGAATAGCTGAGGATCAAGAGATGAGATTGTGTAACTATTTTGAACAATGCAAATGCTCATTTGGGGAAAGAATGAATTGAAATACAGGTGCCCCAAACAGGCAATCTTTTGAAGGAAGACATCACAACATGATAGTTTTACATACACTGATAAATTAAGTGGTGCCTGGGAATGTTACTGGGCTCTGGAATTGAGACATACATATCCTGCAACATATTTTTGAATAGCCTCTGACAATTTTGACCTATACTAAGCAGCAATCTCTCAAACAATTCATTGGCTCAGTTCAGGAGTTAGCAAGGGTCAGGGACCACTCTCAATAGACAGCTGGGATGCAGCCATCCTGTTGTGACCTTGAGGAGGTGTAATGGATGCAGATCACTCTGTGACAGAAGCAATCACATTCAGAGAACAGTTGAGTTGAGTTTGATTTACTAATCTAGATGTAGTCAATAAGTCTTAAAAGTGATAACAACATTATCTCAAATGGAAAAACATAGTTTGAACAGGGTCTTAATGACCTATATAGAATACATTTTTTGACAGTGGCAGATGGAATTAATGGATAATAAAATGATACTTTTAAGGACGTTTATCCTACTAGCCAACATATATTTCAGTTTTTCAATTACAGTCAGGATCTGAGTCTTTATTAAATGAATAATTGCCCAACAAAAAATGAAACTCATTTTGCATGACGTTGATACCACCTCAGGAAAAACACTGCTACAGTATATGCAGTGATTACCAGTAGCAATACAATCCTTTAAATTTTCATATTCTGTTACACTGGCTATCAGCCAGTTAGTATTATGATGGAGAAGAAAAGAAGAAAAGGAGAGATTACATGGATAATGCCCAATCTATCTATATGTTCCACTTGGGTTTAAAATACATAAAAAAATCACAGATAATATTGGAGCTCTACTTCATGTCTAACTTGTGTGTAAAGTATGTTATTGAGAGATACTCCTCCCTCAACATACAGACCATAAACCCAAGCCTATTATAAATAGCCTAACAGCCCTGGGAGGCCACCCATCTTTTATGCTAAAAGCAAGGACCAGTAGGTTAACAGTGAAGGTGTAGGAAGGATGGATGCAGACTGATAATCAACATGCTCTTTAGAATGGAGTAGTGGGAAGGATTAAATTTCCCTTCTGAAGGCATGAAGTGAAAAGTAGCATCAACTTGATAGTCTTCTATTTTTAATATGTAGAGATGTGAGTTCATCCTTTGGTTTTGATGATACATTCTTACATATATTTATATACATTTCTACCTATATAATATATACTATATATATGTGCACACATGAGCATGTGCATACCTATACATGCACATATATACACAAATACATATAGATATTTATCTAGTGATGCTTCTGAACAGAAAATGCTTTTTCTAACCCTACTTGATTTGGTAACTGAACAGGTGTGAGATTCCATTGGCACAGATTCCTGGAGGTTGTGTGAGCATCAGCTAGTCGATATGTTTTCACTCAGCCACCAAACCCAATTAAAGTCACAGCTGGGAATTTGTTTGATATTTTTTTCTTTTCATGTGGCTTTGTATCTCACACTAAGCAAGTGTACGTAACAAATGTACAAATTAGGCAAGCAAAAGAGGTAGAGCTATGAGTGGGTTTTTCTTTTTTTGCTGTTTTAACCTATAGCTGATGCTATTGGTCTCAACCAGAAGTGTATGCAATGTATCTCAGCTATATGACAGACCTGTGGAGTTAAATCCATTTACAATATATCTGTTGAGAATTATTTTCCAGAGATTTTTACCACACTGAGGCTCCAAAATCCCTCTTTAGCTCAATCCATATCTTGTGAAAGCTGTTCTAATTTTTGTGTTCAGAAGATTGGAGTGATTAAGAAGCTAAAATTTAAGTTTTAACAGTTTTGTCATTACACATTAAGTAAGAAATCACACAGCCTTTAAAAGACATAGACATTAAAAGAAAATTGAATTGAAAAAATTGAAAATTTAATAGAATTGTCTTCACTTCCTCCCATTATTTATCACGTGCATTTAGCAGGTAAAAATAATCCTATATATTACTTTTAGAAATATTGGAAGACGGATCTCAAAGAACTAAGTCCTAGGACAGTGAAAATGATGGGTTATTGTGTGGAAATGATGGGTTATTATAGTTATTGCTACATACTGGAGTGCAAAAGGACTGTAAAAACAGATTATAAACTGAAAAGACATATTCAGCTTTCCTCTCTCTCCCCAAATACCCTTTAATATATTGGCATCATATACAGTGATCCCTAGCATAATTAACGTGAATATCGGGAGTTGGTATAGATGCATACTCTTCACCATATGAAGTATCCACAGGAAAATAATTAAAACAGAGAAAAGAAAACACTCCAATTAAATGCTTGCTGCTAACAATTAAACAGAATGGAGGGGACTGATAAGCTGTTATGATGAAAGACGACAGACACTGACTATGTCATGGGATCACTGCTCAGTAATTTATGAGTTATTTGTAGTTGGTTTATCTGTACATAGCATCATTTCAACTGTCATTAGTCCAACTCCATCTCAGAAACATTCAATGTTAAAGTCAGAAAAGCTATCTAGACATTACTTCAAGAATGCTAAAACTTTATGATGTCTTCAAGGAAGAGTGCATATGCCAGGTCTTGCTAAAAAAACCCCAACAGCCTACCACTGATAAGATCAAATTACAGATGCTATAATCTCTCACAATTAGAGATATTTGTAGATAATGAATATGTTTAATATAGAAATCACTGGAAGTCCGACTGAATCCAAATAGCTGTGACCACAAGCCAAGGAGTTTTTCACCTCTCTGAATCTTTTTGCCAGAATGAGAGAAACAAGTCAATGATTATGTTACCTGTCTTGTCTACACTTGACAATCACCTAAGAGAGTTAATCCATAACCATTTTTCTGAAGTTAGAATTTCAATAATGCAGTTTGAAGTCGGAGAGAAAAGAACGGAAAGATTTTATTAGATCAAATATCCGGAGTAGGGTCCAAAAGTGCAGAGGTGTTCGCTACTAACTCCTGTTCCTCACTCCCACTGAAATCAATGAGAGCTATGTACCAGGCAGGTGTTAAGCATCTAATACCTTTGAGGGTTAGGCTCTGTGTAATTAAGAAACTCAGTGAGCTTTCCCTTTCTTCTAATAGTGTCATGGCTGTAATATTTTGAGAATTACAAGATTATGACATAAGGATAGTAAAATAATAAATATTAAATTTTGAGTCTAACATTTATACCTTTAGAACATATGGTGACATTAGCTTTGATGCAATACTCCTCAGCAGCTGTGGTTTCTACAGTAAGACAGAATATGTGGCCTGAACTGTTTCAGACCGAAACAATTTCAACTAAAGCTCCTGGTTTTGCATAAAGGGTAGGAAGAATTATGAGAAATACCGGAACAAGACCCCTGTAATACTGGAGATAATGATTATTTTAAACCAACCTCATTTTGGTAGCTTCTTATTCTTCCTTCCTTTTCCTTTTCACAGAAAAGATCCTCTTTCCTATAAAGAGGTTATTTTCAGGACAACAAGTCTTGGGATTCACTGTCATGAGTTCCAACCCTTGTGCTCAAGGCCTCCTCTATGATTTTTGGGAAACTGACTTAACTTACCATGACTTTCTATTCCTCCTATAAATGGATATGACAAAAATATTAAAAATAATAATAATAATAATAAAAAAAAAAATTCTTGCAAGCATACAACAACTAAAAACTCCAAAGCTTAGATTCTATGAAAGTGGAAGCTGTTAAAACTCAGGCTTTTTTCTGATGCTAAAATTATCTAAGCTTCTTTTGTTTGGTACATTTGGACAGGGAATGCCCTCCATATTATTCAAGAAAACATTTCCTTCTACATTTCTTCCTTTTCCCCTTCTCTCACTCCAGAAATGTTATAGCAATGTTATTATTGCTATTCATATGTTTCAGAGTGGCACTTCTGGTTTCTTGTCTGAGCCAACAGCTGCTCCTGATAATACCATTTGAAATCTTATAGAAAACTTGTCATTTTGAGTCTTCATTTGAGTGAAATCCTTGCTTGCACATTTTTAGCATACTTCTTGAATATATGTAGGCTCTTTCTCAACCAGACATTTAAAAGTTAACTTTTAGACAGTTAAATCTAGATAAGTCACCCAAGGGATCCATTTATAGTCAATGGAGAGAAATTGGTACCTTCAGAGGGTGATTCATCTTTTCTATCTTAGGCATCTTTTTTTAGGATGAAATTGTCCTCTGGAGGCCTCCATTTCATACCATTGGCTATAAAGACAGCTAAAGGTTGAAGTCTGGCAATTAACTTTTGGGTATCTAAGTGAGGTGCAATGAATTGCAAAACATCTCATTTTGCAGTTCTACATAAAGATGACACTACATGCCACCAAAATATTCCAGGACTAAAATCAAAAGCCATGCATGATTTTTTTCACTGTAACTGCTGCCTAGTAACACAGTGCTCCCAAAACTCCTAGCAATTATATGAATGAATATCACATAGAAAGAAAGGATTTTGTTGTCAAGCTTGAAAAAAAAAAAAAAAAAAAGAAGACAAAAGCATTGTTTATGTTTAATGTGTGTGGGCATTGAATGCCTTTTGAACTCTATGTGGTCTTTACTCTGTCAGGTAATACTGAGTGTATTGAAGGACAAAGTGAAATAAGAGGAAGGAAAGTGAAGTACCAGAGGGAAGAATAGCATTTCCTGATGAAGAAAAAATAAATTAGTCTTGACTCATTCTAGTTATATGTCAGTAAGTTGCATGTCTTTTTTGACAAAGCAGATAGGTGCAGAAAGAAAGTGGATGGCAAAAGAAAGAAGTGCCTGAACCCAGAATGGTGAAAGGAACAGACCTGCCACAGCTGTCTGTCACAATGTCTGCGGACTAGATGCATCAGGAAGTGGACACAAGCAAGGCATGGAGAGCACATGTGGCTTAGACCACAGCTGAACACTCTTCTGTCCTCTGCACGGCATGTTCTTACAGCAGGAGAGGTGAGGAATTGTTGCTAAACTGGAAATGCTTAATGATGGAATGTATCTTGTCAAAGCATTTGTAGATCCTGTCTATGATCTTCTTGTCTGTGTGATGTAGTGACCAAGTATGGTTTCTGTTGTTAAAACTGATCTGCATCATTTTCAAGCAGAGACAACAGAGACTCTATATTTGGATGAGAAGAGTAACTTCTCTCAGTCCCACAACGGAGCTATAGGTTTTGCCTTGTCCATGGATAACTCAGAAGAAAACTGGAAGCCATATAGTATATATTTTTCCTTCTTCATGATGTTTCAGAGTATTCAATGTCAGAAGGTGTTTAAAGGCATTTGGATAGATGTCAGCTATTTTCTTTATTCAAATTGAGTGGACTTGTTGTATGGTGGTTAACCTTCCTAAGACAGTTTCGGGAGTATATTTTAAAGGTAATGGATTCATTACCTCACTTACAATTTTAGAAATATATATTAGAGATATGTAACCTGGTTTATACAGCTAACTGAAGAAGAAGATTGTGGGTTGTCATGTCTCATCAAAGATAGATGTTTGCTTGCAGCCCGTGTAAGGTTCCTAGCTTCCTGAAATGGTTGGCATTTAAGATGTAGTTGGCTGGCTTGGTTGGCTTAAGCAACTCCATGATGGCCTTTATGGTTTCCCAGGCATTGAGTAAGGAGACTAAGCCATCGGTTAAGGTCTTCAGAGACTATTAGGTTGATAAGTTTTTAAAATATAGATTCTGTAGTGCTCAGTGTTACACCACCAAAATTTTTCTACAGGTCAGGCTTGCTCCCCAGCATTAGAATATGACAGAATCAAGAGGTACATAAACGTGGATCCATGTAGATAACCCTAAACTCTTTCTGACTGTGCTATTTGCTAAGATGATGTTGCTGAGCACATTCCAACCTGTGAAACAAATGTCAAGCCTTTTAGTGAGTCTCACTTTTAGCTAGTTGAGGAGCACTTAGAACATTTGAAAGGGAAGGACTGAAGGAGACAAATTTTAAATGGTCAGCACAAAATATCTTTCTAAGTGTTGGAAATCACTGAAACATTTTCCCTAAACTAATCACCTTTACTAGAATAATAATCTGTTGCGGCAAGTTGAGTCTTACTTGCTGAAGTTTGGCAGAGCTATATGTAGCTGACCTAAGTTGCAGTATTTTCTACCAACATTACTTATAATGCAATCTCAGCTCTATCAACAACTGTATCCCATCCCTTTAAACAACTAATCCTATGTGTGTTCTGAATAGAAATACTGTCAGCAAAATCTGCAATATACATAATCATTGCCTGGATTCTTTTGTAACATACTGATTTTTGAAAGCTAATAAATCTATGCTTGAAAAAGGAGGCTTGCTTTTTTGGGAATTGTGTTTTTCACCATACTTGAAGCCATCCGAGCTCTAAAAAAGAAACATATGCTCTTATAGGCTGACATTTGGAACTTAAGATTTTTAGGTTTCTGAGCTGTTTCCTTGCCAACTATGCCTCAAAAATATGGATAAAACTACTTTTAGCTTAAATAATTTTCTGCAAATATTTTTTGTATTGAATTAATTTCTGACAATGATATTGAGTACTGAAGAAGGTTTGTGTAGCTCTGTAATGCTTCCATTTTTAACCTACTTGAAATACCATCTGTATTTGTTGTAATAATTCTAACTGGAAATCAATTATGACGATGAGTCATTAAATGTAACAGCTATTTTACAAGGTCACTGCTTAAACTTATTTTAAGCTTTTTAATAGGAAACTCAATGTGTTTATTATTTGGTCTTTTTTATGATTTTTTATTATTATTATTTAACTTTTGCCTTTACTTTCTAAATAGCTTACTTTTAAAAACTAAACTGATTGAGCCTTTTGATGATCCTCCACAAAACAACTAGCTTTTCCTAGACATTGTTAATGAATCTTTTGAAATTACCTTTGATTTTGAAATTTGATTACCGAACTATATGAAATGATTATAATGTGAAATAGCAGCAATAAAATATAATACAAGTGTGAAGATACTTCTGTTAGTCTAGTCTCTCTGTCTTCACAGATTAGATATTGGTTTATTTCAATTAAAATAAGGAAGCTAGACTTATTTACACCAGCAAAGGTTTTGGCTTTCTTCTGTATCACATAAATCTGACTCCTCAGAGTGGCTTGCAGTGAACTATTGTCCTGATTTTGGCTGGAATAGGGTTAATTTTCTTCCTAGTGGTGGGTATAGTGTTTTGGATTTAGGATGAGAATAAAGCTGATAACACACTAACGTTTTCGTGGTTGTTAGGCAATGTTTACACTAAGTCAAGGGCTTATCAGTTTCTCACACCCCCATGCCAGTGAGGAGGCTGGGGGTGCACAAGAAGCTGGGAGGGGACACAGCCAGGACAGCTGACCTAAACTGGCCAAAGGGATATTCCTTACCATATGACATCATGCTCTGTATGTATACATACTCCATACATATGACAACTCTCAAAGAAAGAGATCTGTTCCTTTCTACAGAAGCAGAATACCATGCATTCCCTGGGTAGCTGCTTCTGAGAGAGTGAAAGTTATTTGAAATTTTTTTGGCAAAGTTGCAATAAAGTGCCACAAGAGTGTTGACAGATGCAGCTTTGTGTGCCAGCATCTGGCTCTGATTCATGGTGGGATGATATAAACAGGGAATAGTGGATAGCTATTTTGCCTCTGTGGCATGGTGTCAGGATTGTGTGCTGATAACGTCCCCATTAAGTGATCAATGTCATTTCAGAGTTTCACCAAAAGACACGGCTTTTGTGGTGAGAGCGGAATCATAGACAAGAACCTCAGTAAAATGACATCAGTGGATGTCTTCTCATAGTTTTACTTAACTGAATACAAATGTAAAGAAGCAATATTTAGACTCCAAATGACAAACAAAACTATTGCAAGAATTGCACATTAATAAATTAGTTAGAAAGTTTTCAGTAATTAAAACTTAGTTTTCAGTTTCTCATACACATATTTAAAATTATTCTTCATTACTTCTTTCCTTTCAGACTGTTTGAAAAGTATTCGGAACTCTCCCAGGAGATTATTAGAGGAATAAATGCTTCTGTCATTCATTCATCTCCATTTATGTCATCAGCAGAAACAAATGTGTTGACAAGTGTTTCTTCATATGAACAACTTTTTATAAACTGATGGGCAATTAACTGTCAACTCTAAAGGTGAATCCAGATGAGTTTCTGCAAATTTTAGAGCACAGTACTCCCATCAGAGGGAGAAGACATGTTCATTCTTAGGTGTCTTCCCCATTTAAAAAGTAAAGCTGAAAAAGTTTCACAGGTCCCAAACTCTCCCTTTAGTATTTCACTAAAACAAATATCTAATTTGCTTGTTTTCTATGAGGGAAAGGGTTATTAAGTAGGTAGCATCAGAAAGCATCTCTCCATAGAAAAAATAATATTCTCTAGCATTCTCTCTCAAATGTGAAAATCTGTAACTCAGTCCACAGTGTTCCAATGCTGAATTTCTCCAAACAAGAAGCAGATAACATGTGACTCTCTTACGTATTATGATTGGGGTTTTTTTGTTATTGCACTGCATCAGATATATCCCCAGAGAAACTACACTGATATCAAAGTTATCCTCATGTAAATGTAATGTAACAAGGTGAAAAGTTACCCCTTGTCATTGATATATCCACAACACATCCGAGTCTTTAATTAAGTAGGAGTGACACTTAAAAATAGTTAAGAGCCTAAAGCATTTTGCTATCTGAACAGCAGAGGGCAAGTATTTAACCCCAGTGCTACAGCCCACCCACTGCAAATACAGGCATTTTAATGTTCAAAATTAGACAACGCTCTCCGATTTTTTTCAGTAATATACTCTATGATCTTGCAATATTGATGTATTTTTATACCAGTATCTCTATAAATCTTTTTGGATATTAAATGGCAAACATCATACTGACAATGTCTTGGAGTTCTCTTACCACATTGTGTAATAACAATAATCCTTGCTCTTTGACTTCTTGACAACAGAAGAGAAGAGACAAGCCTTGGAAGAACACTGTAGACATGAAGGACATTCAGTCTGCCATTTCTGTTGAGGACCAGGCAGACTGTAGGGTTCCCTGTGGATTCTTGCCACAATTTGCCTGAGTTTCTTAACTGTCTATGTTTGTAATTTTTTTCCTTTTTTTTTTCTTTTTTTTTTTTTTTTCTTTTCATGAGGATATGTGTGAAGGGTGAGGCTTGCATGATTTTTTAATGAAAAGGTAGGATGACTGTTTTACCCTATAGGATACACTCTTGTCATGTAAATGTGCCAGAAATCCTGATGAATTTCTCCAGGGCAAATATTTTTTTCAACAGTATAAGATTAGCAGAATCGTCTGCTTCACTTTGGCTTTTAGACCCTGGCATGGAAATACACAATAAACATATGAGGGTAAATTGCTGAAAAGAAATGCTATGACCCCATTCCTTTGCAGTCTAGCTATTACTGGAAACAGTCATGTAGTGGTATAAGCTCCATAGGGTAATTAGGTGCTTCAGTGCAAAGATTATAGATAGGCCAAATTGACAATAATATCACATCTGTGCTCCCACTGCCTTTGTTGTCAATTAGGTAACTGTAAAGATGATCCGGTTGTGAGTCCAACATACTGTGAAATGCAAGTTGTTTAACAAAAAATAGAACACCGTAAAACTATGGATGTAAAATAAACTTCCAAGTGATTAAAATGAAAACAAAATCTGACCATAAATATGCAACATCCCTGTGGGAAACAAGGGTGCCACGCTACAACCAAATACCCAACAGACGTTTATCATTCAATTCAGCAGTAAGCAGCATGCACAACCACATGCTGAGGTGGGCATGCAAAAAGGCACACAAGAAGCCGCTTTAGGTAGCTGCAAAATAAAAATGGAATTTTACTGGTACAACTCCTTGATGTGCCAGAATAGTTCAGGAAATGTAAATGCAAAGCAAGCTGGCAAACATTGCAAGGAAAGCAGGGCAAGTGTGGTAAAACAGGAGAATGGCACAGGGGGAATACAATAAAGCAGATCTAGTTAACTCAGAGAAGCATGTGCTACATGCTAAAAGAGTGACCAACTAGTGTTCCTGAAATCTATCCACGCAGGTGAGCATGTCAAACTCTCTAAGGGCAAAAAAATAGTTATGAAAACCAAGTTAAAGGTTTCTACTAAAATTGCACTTTTTCTCCTACCAGTAAAATATAAAGATATGAATAAGAACACTAGAAATATTACTCAGAACAAAATTCAGGAATATCAAATAAATTATAAAATACATGGAATGAACTATATCCATGAAACTAGACAAAAGAAAATCAGTGGCCTTCTGCATCAGAAAGGCTATTTTGGACCTTAGAAACACCAGTGCCAGTAGAAGAATAGAGGTGCCAGTCAGAACCAATGTGTCTCAGCATCTCTTAAAAAACAAACTTTCCTCTTCAGATTTTAATGTTTTAGAAGTAAAACTTGGAAAATTAACCCTGAAAAAAAATTCATATTAATTCTTCATTTACAGGCAGCCAAAAGGAGTAAAAGCAATTTGGACAGAGCAATTTGTTAATGCTGAGACAGTACTGCCTGTACTCGGCTGAGAAACTGTAGTCCAGGGATAAATAAGATCAGAAAATCTGTCCTTTGGAGGAAAGGTAATTCAGGGGACCCTCTGAGAAATTGTCACTTATCACATGCATGTTAGACAGAACGTAAAAAATATTGTCAAGCTTCATACTTCATCAGATAAAATCAGAAAGCAATTTTTTATACTATATACAGTAGAGCTCAAGAGGGCTATCTCTAAATGTCTCAGTAGAATCCAGGGTAAGTCACTGTTGCAGTCATGATATTCATGAGGTGGACTTTTGGTTTAGCAAAACTTATCTGAGTTTATGGTTAAAATTCAACTGACATCTATTGTAAAAGGCTGAGAACCTCAGATACTTTTCTGTAAAGTAAAAGTAAATAGAAAGTAAAAGTAAAATAGAAATCTTGGAAGTTAATAGATATAATTATTGTGACTTACAGGAAGATTTACATGAAACAAATCAGTATCAGGGACAAATGCTGGCCAGAGGAACAAGAAAACCAGCTAATGCTTCATGAAGCAGCTTAGCGAGAATTCTCCCTTCTATGGCTTCTTATGAATTTGCTGTGTACAGTTTACATTCTTGCATAAAGTTTATATAAACATAAAATAATCTAATGTTGTCAGTAATTAATGTGAATTTTTCAATAATACAAATATTTCAAAAATAGTATCAAAGAATATATATTGAATGGTATCATTATTAGTGACATTATAAATCCCTGTATTGTGCCTAAGGAATCTAATGAGTGGGACAGTGCTCTTATAAACTCAGGAAGACAGAAATGCATATTTGGTATAAACAATCCTACAAAATGCTCATATATCTATAGGAAGGAATTTTCTATAAGAAAAATGTGTTTTTTCTCCTTCACAAATGGCAATATTGGGATTAACAGAAATTATTCCTGGTTTGAAAGTAGTATGGTGTCAGTGTGACTGTAGTTCAATTCCTTAGCTGAATTGCACTCAGATCTCTTTGTTTGGTCTCCTGGTTTCAGCAGGGATAGAGTTAATTTTCTAGCAGCTGGTATAGTGCTGTGGTTTGGATTTAGGATGAGAATAATGTTGATAACACACTGATGGTTTTAGCTGTTGCCAAGCAGTCAAGGAGTTTTCAGCTTCTCATACTGGCCTGCCAATAAGAAGGTGGGGGGTGCCCAAGAAGTTGGGAGGGGACACGGTCAAGACCCAAACTGGCCAAAGTGATATACCACAACATATGAAGTCATGCTCAGTATACAACTGGGGGGGTTGGCTGGGAGGTGCGGTGGCTCGGGAACTAGCAGAGCATCGGCTTCAGGTGGTGAGAAATTGTGCTGTGCATCACCTGTTTTGTATATTCTTTATTACTATTAATATCATCATCATATTCATCATCATCATCATCATCTTCCNTTTGTTTTATTTTGTTTTGTTTTTTTTTCCCATTTTCAGTTCTCTCCTCCATCCCACTGGGTGGGGAGGAGTGAGTGAAAGGCTGTGTGGTTGTGTTAGATGCCGGCCAGGTTAAACCATGACATTTGGACAATGTAATATACTGTTAAATATATAAACCAATAGAAGGATAAAATATAGCAGATTTTAAAGCTAATTGGATATTAGGGTTATTAAAGGGACTTAGTGTTCTGATGTTTTCCCCACATTTATCTATTAAAGAAAATGAGCCATGGTAATATTTCAGTTCACAAAGGCCAGTGTGAAATGAGCACATTGCCTGAGAAAGGCAGTAACAAACACTAACCAAGCAGTGCTAAGTGGCACCCTCCTCAATGATTTCTGTGAGGAGCACAGAGATGGGCATACCTGGCCTTTACCTTGCTTTTCAGAGACACAGTCTGGATTGCCTTTCACTGCTTGTCGGTTAACTAAAGCTTGTTTTGAAGGCAATGTTTTATTTTACCTCCCACGAAAAAGTATCAGGTTCCATCACAACAACCATTCACAGCATTTAATTTCAAATGCTGACAAATGACTTAGCAGGTTAAAAAGCAGTTGTTTTACAGGTGGAGCCGTGGGTGGACTTTTGGAGACCCTGAGTTAAGTTAGGGGCTATCTTCCTTTTCACCTACAAATCGGATGATTTAAGCTGCTTTGTGACTTGTTTCCACTTTCTGGGACCTTAAGCTGTCACCCTAGCTGTTCACCTGTAAGGCCAGCTGACTATGCAACGACCATTGAACATTTTTCAGCTGTTTGACCTGTGATTTCTTAGCACAACTCAGTCATAGCACACTGAAATGACACAAGGCAAACATTGGGAGGCAAGAGCAGACAGTCATGTCTTTTATCTTCTGAAATTCAAGTCACTACAGACTTCCCTCTCTATCTCCCTGCTTCCCTGCTTGGTCTGCCCAGTTTCCTCATAGCTGGAAAGGTCAAAACTGAAAAGCAACCTTCTCCAAAACTCCCTTCCCACAGCATGTCTGCTCTGCCTTAGGAGAGTGTCAAACAGACCAGGGAGCCATCTGGAAAAAAGGGCTCTGACATGTGTCAAAGCTGCTTGCAAATGTCAGGAGAACTATAAGAGAGATCCTGAAGATCTCCATGCAAGTCTTTCTGTTGTGATTTATTAATGGTACAGCTGTGTAATGCCAGAAACTGAGTGAATCACATCTGGTACACGGGGTTAGTTTTTAAATGAAAGCATAACTGAAGGTCTCTGGAAGGTTTTGCTAAACTTTTTCCCACTCCGAGCCTAGAACAGTCTCTCTATTTATAACTGACTGCCTTTAAAAGTCCTAGAGGTGATATAAGACTTTGTTCTCTTTTAATGGAACCCCCTATCTCTCCATGTCAGTCTTTGAGAACAGGCCATACAAACCCTCTCCCTCCAAAATCCCAGGCTTGTTCATTTTCCCTCCTCAAAAATCTCTGTCCTTCCTCTCCCCATTTTGAGAGTGTCTGTTTCTCAGCTACATCCTTAGGACTTCCCAGCTCTGACAGGATCTGGGCATGTCAAGAGAGGACCTAAGCCACAAGGTGGAGATAGGAAAACACATCCAATTCAGAGAAGTACCAGTGGAGAGCTTCTTGAGCAAATAACTGTCTAAACAAAGCTCTAGTGTGTCCTTCAATATTCTAGCATTGACTCTCGTCAAACTATTGTTCCTTGTCATTCCTAGGATTATATCCTCTCTATCATATGTCCTTTTGCACTAGATTTCAGAAGGAACAGTGTCCATTAAATAAGGTCAGGGTAGATTGACTTAATATTATAAGATGACGCTCAGTCATCATCAGTAGCTCTAACTTCATTTTTTGGCTAAAAATTAAGTGCCTGTGGTACAACATATGAGCATGGAGATGTGGGAAATGAGAAACTAAAGCACAGAAGTGATGGATCAGCTAAGATTTTATATACAAAAATCAACAATGGCAGTTCTATTTTTGAAGCATTCTGGGATTAAAGCTTTCTATTTGTGGGTAAAAAAACCAATAAGCTATTAACGATAAGCTCTTGCCTCTTGCATCTCAGCCAAAAAAGCATGGAAAATTTTAGCAATTTCTATAGCCTTCCATTGACTCTACTTTTAACATAACCTTAATTTTAATTCATGCATTGTAGACAGTAAATTAAAAGCTTTAATAATACAGCCATTAGCTCTTATGCTTTATTAAAACTATTTGCACACTCTTTGTTGCAATTGTGAGACCTTTCAACAATACAAACCACACTTTTAATACATAAAGGAGCAGAAACTCTCAGGGAAACAGAAGAATATTAAAACAGAGTTCAATGATGTAGGAAAGTACCTGGATAAAAATCCCCTTGCGCAAACATGTCAATCACATAGCGACAGAATGCATATTGATCTAACAGAGCAAAAAGGAAAAAAAGAGTAATGAAAAAAGTAAATTTAAAATGTTGTTTCTATTTAACAGTAAAGATAAAGCTTGCAGTGTCAAGACACATTTCAGGTATAGTCTTACTTATATATTTAGGTTTTTTTTTCATGGCCTTCAAGTAATTCAGATGTTCAGAAAGAGACAATTTATTGTCCAGATAAAATTCAAGCCTCCCAGCCAAGAACTTCAGAACTACCAGTGCCGCAGAGCGACCAGCTCTTCTTCTGGACTGGCGGGGTGCAGTGTGTGCCCCAGGTGAGCAGTGCACAGCCTCAGTTTTGGCATACGTCCTGACCCCACGCACAAATACTGTGCAAAGTCCTGACCCTGGCCACAGGATCCGAAGACTTTTTCTTATCCTTGAAGGCCCATTTCAAATAGTTGCAGCCAAGTGATAGAAAAATTCAATAGAATTTTATATCACAGTATTTTGTTAATATGGTTTTAACAGTATAATCAATATGTACATTTAGTGAATGGGAATATAAAGAGAACTCTGTGTACTTACACCTCTGCAGCAATTTTTCCACAGAATTTTATCATTTCACTACAGAATTATTTCCCAAACACTAATCTTTGCAAATATATATATATGGATATATTAAATCTGGAGATATATATATATTAAAACTATGTTGTTCAGAAATTAAGGATTCTGAATCTAAACGAACTCTGATTTCAGAAATGTTCATTGTCTATTAATTTCACCTATACATAAGCAGAGTTGAAGATCCTAATAAAAAATTTTAACATTAAGAACGGTGAAGAAAAGTTACCAGTCATAACTGAGTGCAAAAGAATTGTAATATTATTGCTGGATTCTCTGGTTGGCCAGAAAAAAGCAAGTTGCCTCACTGGACTCTAAGAGACATTAGCTTGAAAGCTAATGTTGATGACTAAATGCCAAATGTGGTTAGCTAAGTTAGTTCCCAACTCTCCTTGAGAGTTTCTAGGGCTACAGAAGTTACATCTCTTTGTCTTTCTATCTCCTGTTGCATCTCTCCCCCTACTCTACCTACAAAGCCACTTACTTTCTCTTTGCCAACTTCAAAACAAAATTATGCAGACTTTGGAATATTTAAACTTTTTAAAATAACATAACTGTTACATTTAAATGCAAAATGATGTTCCCAAGTATCTAACACCCATTGAATCATTCGCTTTCTTAAGTAGTTCATTGGAGCATCAGTATTAGTTGATGCCGAGGCATTTATGTGATTGCTGCTCTGTTATGTTGACTGCCATAGAAGCCCTTGGGTGAAAAACTGCAGCTTTCAAGTCATGATTTCCTGTGCAGTTGTAGAAATTAGGAAAGGGTTTACAAGCTCAGCAAATATCCAATTGTTTCTATTAGTCGATAGGAGCCCATGCAGCTATTTCCTGTTACTGAGATGGCGAGGGTAATACTAGTCAGTATTGTAGAACCTGAGGCAAACCTTTCAAGACGTACACAGGCTTGTGTCTATAAACACTACTTTTAAAACCTTTCATGACTATTCAGAATAGTTTCTACTTTCATATTTAGGAATTCAAATTTATCATTCTGGCTGTCTCCAGCTTTGGATTCCATCCTTAAGGAATCTAAGGAATTTGGCTGCAATACCTGCCCTAAGTCTATCTGCTAATTTTCTGAAAAAAGTAGCAGCATATGTGTGAGAAAACAAGTATGTACAAATCCGTACTCTCAGTAAGCCCATTTAAAGCCACTGAAGTCAGCAAAGTGTTTGCACTGACTTCATCTCACTTGCAAATAGGGCCTCAGTGCGTTGGTTTGCATTAATAATTAAAATGGACAAAGGCCAATTCTTTAGCCCAGAAAGCAAATGGCAGGGCACAGCTCTTGCCCACAAAGCTGAGTTTTCCTTACCCCTCTTTTGCCAAAACAAGCTGCCTTCATCCAAACTGCCCACTGGGAAGAGCCTCTGGGCTGTTTTGGGGCATTGTAGGGACTCTGGCACAGGACAGACCGATGTCAGGGGACACAAGCTGTATGGACAATCCCAGGACACAGCACAATCCTGTGAGGGTTCTGTTTAGGTTCTGATCTAGACATAGCCTGAGGGCCTAGCAGCTCACACCATTTCATTGATATTAAAAGAAACCATATTTCAAACATAGTAATATAGACCAGGCTTAAAATAGACTGTGGGTGTTTGGTTTTTTTTTTTTTTTTTTTTTTTTTTTTTTTTTTTTTTTTTTGGGGGGGTGTTTTTTTTTTTTTGGGGGGGGGGTGTTTGTTTGTTTGTTTTTATTTGTTTGGGATTTTTTGTGGAAATGTAATTTGAATAAACAAACAAAAAAAATCTTTAATCTTGGTTGTACCTGAGAAGAAAGATTTTATATTAACCTTCTCATAGGATTTCTTTAGTAATTCAACCCCCCAATAAAAAAATCTGAAGGTAGAATGTTAAACACTGAATAACAAAAATAGCAGTTCTACTGTATATGAAATAATAAGGCACACAGTAACATCCCATTGAAGTTCATGGGAATTCTGCCAATCAACAAAGATTGAAACCTAAGGAATTTTAAATGAATATGTTGTTCCAAATGTCTCTTCATGGCTAAAAACTCATTTTAATTTAAACTCTCCTGTTAAAAAGAAAATTTCACACTATAGTTTTCACCTTATAACTCTGTAATAGTGGCACAGATATTCACCCAAGTACTAATAAATCATGTCAAATTTGAGACTAGATTCTTATTGATAAAAACAGTCATAGCTGTTTCTGTCATTGCAGCTCATCTGATTTACCCTAGGAGATGACCTATCTTTTTTAATTTTAATTTGAGTAAGTAATGATGCAACAGCAGGAACATCATAACAAACCTTCTGTAATGGCTGTTATATATTTCACATTGCTGTAGAAAAGCTGGCAGGACTACTCCCTTGAGCAAGGAAAAGTAAGGATTGCAGGATCAGGAGATTTTGGCAAAACCATATTGACTTCAAAATTATGTTCACCTTGGGTCACAGTGGGACTGAAATATAGAACTGAATTTTCTGAGAGTATCCAGCTGAGCAGCAACAGCTTATGGTAGAAAAAGGAAGGACGAAAGTAGGAAAAGCAGCTTTCACTGAAAGTGTGTAGCCCTATCTCCAGTGATAAGGGCAGTTTAAGAGGCTCTTTCCTTCCTCCACTCCAGCTGCTCACTCCAACTTTCACCTGCCATGCTTCAGTGCACAGTCACTGCGGTCACGCTCTAAAGCAGACTTACAAAGTGTTCTGTTAATATTTGATGTTAAGATGGATCATTTTGCTAATATTTATCAGTTGGGGGGGGGGGAACCCACAACCCCCTTCCCCCAACAAACAAAAAAGCCACCACCTCTCTCTATTGCTCTCTGTAATCTTTCACCCCTACTTACTTAAAATATTTTGCTGTCAGGGAGTAAAGTGCCTCATCTGCACACCACTGTTTTCGAGAGCCTTATCCCGAACAGTGTGGAGTGGATCCCACTGCGCACTGAAACTTTGTCAGAGCAAACAAAAACTGAAAGAGATTTGCACCTCTCGAGAGGAGCTCAACAATCTGCTGAACTTTCTGCTTGGTCACAGCAATCAGCATGAAAGATGCTGCTTTGATTTTATGCCTCAAAGGCTCCAGTACTTCAAGTAAAACCCAAAATTAACTAGAATACAAATAAAAGTTAAAAAAAATCCAATTGTTTCAGCACACTATGTATACCAGAAAGGAGGCTCCAAATCTGTCATATTTCTAGAAACTTATAATTTACGCAACTTTTAAGGGATCCAGAGCTGATGGCTATGAAATTCTGAGAGAACCTGCCTGGGCAGATTCAGATATCCAGTCAGGGATGGCTGCTTTGATGCTCAGGCATGATGATTTATCTGTGATTATTAGCTGAAAGGATCAGATAGGTGCGCCACGCAACGCTGAGCTGCCTCTGTTAATGTTAGAATAATCCTGCGCTGCAGTGTGGCAATTTGTACAGAGAGGCAGGTCCTGCCACCTTCATTCCTACAAAATTGTACCTAATGCCGTGGAACAGCCACAGGGAAATCAGGGAACCAGTCGGTGCGACTTGGGAGTGGAGGAACCCAGGATGGCTCTGACAAAGAGGAGCATATAATTAGCAGTTCTGTTTAGTGCTGATGCATGTTGATTCTCTGTTTTATCTCTTAATTTCTTCCTTTCTCCAGGGTAATAGCATTTCTTTCCTTTTTAGGAGAAATTTGGAAGCTGAACACATCAAATTACATCGGGTAAGTGTATCATTACTTCATACAATACCTGACAACATGATATAATAATCTGATGTAATACAAATTATTACATTCCCTTTCCTCTGCTGCTACTTTCCTTATTGTTACTGAGGATGTATGCAGATGTAGAAACAAAACATAATACCCAACAGATCACTGGACAGTCTATATTTTCCGAAATTTTACTAGCAATACACTTCATCATAATATTCTACTGAGCAAATGCATGAAGACTCAGGCCTATCTGAAGAGAAATTGGTCCTTGGTAAAGAGTAATTTAAATTAAAATGAATCTTTAGCCATGACAAAAAGTTAGAATATTCTGATTATTTAGATTAAACTTATTTTATTCTTGATAGGCTCCTTCTAGCAGTCTGAGATTCATCTGGAATTTAATTGTACTGCACTCTTTTTCATGGGTGGTCCTTGCCAGCTTTAACTCCATTCTTTCTGCTTCTTCCCTACTACCTTTTTAAGATCTTCATCTGTTTCCTCCTGGTTTTGTTTACCTTTCTTTTCCGATTTAGTTACAGTCTGAAGAGCTTTCTCCTCCTTAACTTTCGGTTTGGCCTTTATTAGCCCAACTTCTGTTGTTTTAGTCTCTGCCTGCTTGACCTTCCCAGTCATCTTTGCTTCTCCTTTTCCGTCCTTCACTTCCTTTTTAACTTTTGCTTCCGCTTTAGTGCTCTTTAGTTTCTTCTCCTCTGCAGGTAATAAAGAAAAATAAAGAATAATACTCAATACCATTTATTTTGTCTTCTGCTATTACTAATGAGTACTTCTTCATCATTAACACCTTGCTCAGAGCTGATGAAAGCTATAATTTCCCAAAACCAGACAGATTTAGACAAAAATATAAGATGCAAGCATGTTTTGTCTTCAGTCCTGTACTATTTGTCTGATACTAAGGATAGTAGGCTATGGCAAATAATATTCAATATTTGAAATGATAATATGTTAGCTTTTATGGTATGAACTAGGGAGACAAATGTTGGTCATGAAGCAAACAAATGTGGAAGGTACTTCCAGGCTAAATCTGAGTAACTTTAGACTTCAGAGATCAGAGCTAAGCTCTATTGTAAGCTACACTGATTTAAAGTGTGGTTATTTGTAAGGGTCACTTTATGCACTGATTCTAGGTCTCTGCCCCAAAAGTCTGGAGTTCTGGAGTCTCCCTCTACATCAATTCCCTGGGCTGAAAGACTAGTCTGATACAGGCCAATTCACGACACGGCCTGCAGCAGAGAGAAGGCTTCCAAGCAGAATTGGTGATTTGTAAATATCAGTAGCTGAAGCTACACAGAGGTTGGTGAGACCAGGAGTATTCATTCTGCTCGTGTGAATCAGCAGCTTTTTCTCATCTGAGACATGGGTGCTGACAATATGTGTATTTCTAGTTCACTTCAGCGGAAAATCCAACAGTAGATTAAACTGTCACCAAATATGGTTTGAACTAATCTATTTAGTATGATGTTCACACTTCCGTGTTTCTTCAGAGCTCTGAAGGTCTCCATCCCTGAGGCAAAACTCGAATGCCACAAGATCCATGTCTTCTGTAAGACTCTGGACTTCTATTTCTATTGAGCCACTGAGATGACTAGACTGATTTTAGCAATGTGTAAAGTGAATAGTTCTACCTATTCTAAATCAGAATACAGATATTTTTATAAGGGATAATTCCTACTTTCAAACAAAGTCATGGCATGACCAAATATATTGCTTGCTAGTGAAGAAAGAACTTCCTTAACTAGTTATAGTGGAAATGTGTATGTCAGACCACTCAAAGATAGGCTTACTTCTTTTTCAGGGAAATGGTGGTTGCACCATTTTCATCTTTGAAATTTCAACATGTTTTAAAAGGGATCCTGCATAGAACTAATCCCTGGATGTTCTGAAGATATCTTAATTTGAATTTGATTTTAATTTCATTATAGTGTCATATAGCTGATTTTTTCTATGCATTATATTCTCTGCTCCAATAAAATAAAGTTTATGAATTTTAATGTAAATTCTGGTAAAAAATGTCATATAAATAAATAAATACATACATACATACCTTTGGGAGGAGGTTTCTTTTCAGCTTTTTCATGCCTTTCAGGTTTCTCTTTTTGAATTACTAGAAATGAGTACAATTGCATATTAGGAAAAAAATGAGAGAGAATGAGAAAATATTGCTAAACCACAGTAACATCCCTGGAAGTTTTACATTTCTTCACAACTTCGGTTTTTGGGTTTGCAAAAATCTTACTTCTTTTTCTCAGGTTCACACACCATGTTAAAAAGCTTCAAAATGTCTGTTGAGACTCACTTAAGACAAGGCAGTCACACAGATCTGAAGCTTTGTAGGGAATGTTTATACCGCGTATTCCAGATGACACAAACTTGCTCTGCTCAAGCTCTGAACAGACATGGGCTTGATCTTGTGCTCCAGCCAGCAGGAACTCATGCAACTACATTCATCTTACAGAAAAGGGTTTTTCGTAGCTTGGGCTCACTGTCATACAAAAACAGCCACAAGCCTGATGCTCACTTCAGAGCCCAGCTTGAGTGAGTTCATGTCTGCACAGGATTCACTGTGTAAATGCACACACTGCTATGTCCCAAAAAGGCTATCCAAATTTTATGCAGAGACTTCTATCTTTCCTCTCTTGGTTGCCATCCAGACATATTGCTGAGACAAAGCAGCCTTGAGAGTTAATTACACTTCTTTCAAGTGATAACTACATAATAGCAACATTCTCTCTAACTGAATTCCAGAGTGGAATTGCTGCCTGTATGAGCCATGATTGATATATAAACTTTTTTTTTTTTTTTTTTTTTTTAAGATAGCTGTTTCTTAGATGACATGTCTAAATAGCATTTATATCACTGAAGCTTTCTGGAACCTTTAACAGGGTCTAAAGAAGTACCCTATGCCTTTTCATTGAGCATAGAGGAAATGCCCTGATTGTGGGGGAAGTGGCCACCTGATTTTCAGTATGCCTGTTCCCTGAAGTTAGCCTGGACCTGAGCATCTCCATTTCCTAGGGACTGCAAGTGGTTGAAATGGCCCCTCAGCCCTGCTGGTAGCTGATCCGGTTTAGAACAGACCCCAGGCGCAAGGGAGGCAAGCCTGGCAGGGGATCGCTGAGCACGCTGCCGGCAGACGTGTGCCTTAGGAAGCGCAGAAGGCAACGAGTGCCCCACTGCACTGAGTCCACCCACAGGGACTCGCATGGCATGGAAGCTCTTCACGAGAGGGTAGCATGTCCATATGTCATATCGCAGCAGCAAATCTCCCTAGCGACAAAGTGGCCAAATTCTTCATAGAATTTTCCAGCCAGTGACTGGAGTCGTGGCTGCTATTAAACACTTTAAAGCTCTAAGTGATTATTTGGAGAAGAGCAGAAGATAAATGGGTAAACAGGCTGGCTGCTCATTAGGAATATCTCAGTGATTCTTGGAAGTTATTTGCTTTTCAAATCTACACAGACACTGTGGGCATTTGTTTTCTCTGGATTACTTTAGAGTGATTTCACTTTATTAAAAAAAACGGTTATACACTGAAAGTAGGAAAAATGACCAAATATCCCTTTTAAAGAGCCACTGGACAATGGCTGCCTTTCAAAGTCTTTTCAGGCTTGAAGTCTTCATTCCAGTTTTTCTCTTTTTTCCCTCTTACTTCCTGTTTTAAATTTCTCCTTAGAGTAAGGTGAAGTCCAATAAAGACTGATTTGTACATTTTAATCTATATTGCCTGAACAGATTCAAATTAAACCTAATTAATTCCTGTGTCACATCATCGTCAGATTAATCTGAATGCCATAACAGACTGGTATTAAGATACATTGCATAGGGCTTTTTTTCGAGAGTTGACTGAGTGAAAGTAAGAAGAGACAAAGGCTGAGACCAGCCTAACTTCATTATAGAAATATCTGGATTTCAAAAAGCAATGCATGGAAAAGAAAAGAAAAGAAAAGAAAAGAAAAGAAAAGAAAAGAAAAGAAAAGAAAAGAAAAGAAAAGAAAAGAAAAGAAAAGAAAAGAAAAGAAAAAAATTCAGAGCAAAACCATTCAAATGCCAAGCAATAATAAATGTTAGTCTTTAAAAATAGCATAACAGGGCAAGCTGATTGGATTTTTAAATCCCACTGTCCAAGTCATGGCTAAAAATGGAATTATCAGTCAAAAGAATACTGAAAATCATCTCTCATACATGATATTGCTTCAGAATATATATGATAATTAGTAGATATGTAAATCTTAACTACAGACACTTCTGCCATGGAGGAAAGTACAAATCATGTATTGAAATGAAAATGTTATTGCAAAGAAATAAAGGCAAGAAAATGAAAATCTATTTTTGGTTATGATAGAAGACCCAGACTGAGAGTTAGTAAACACTCTTGCATTAGGTCTGCACCAGATTGAAAACTGATACACAAGAGAAAGCCTTCTTTGCAGGCAAATTACTGAATCCCATTGTGGACGAAAAGACATCAAGGAATGCAAATATAACAGTCATAGGCTTATTTCTTTAGCTGCACAAGAATGATTTATAATTACCTCTGTGAATCAAAACAAGAGAACTAAGCAAGAAATGTGTGCTCAGCAAGATCTCACTCAGGGGCCGATCAAGACCTGCTCAAGCAAAAGTGAGAGTAGCCAAAAAATGTACAACATGGACTAGAAGAGCTTTATACTGTAAACGCGCATCTTCACCCCCTCCCAAACTATGTAAGCACTTACAGTCTAAAACTGTACAATATCTAATACTGATCTGCATTACCTTTAGGAGGTGCTTTCTTTTCATGTTTTTCTGGCTTTTCAGGTTTCTCTTTGTGAGTAGCTAGAAATAAATAATAACATTAATGGTTATTGAAAAAGAGAAATGTTGCATTTTAAGTGAGAAAAAGGAGAGAAAAAAAGGAGAAGAAATGCAACTGGGCATCATGGCAATTCTTGCAAAGAACCAGAAAGATTGATTCAGCTGCTGCTGTCTGCTGTCCATGCCAAAACACGTGATTTGAACCTTCACAACCTCATCTACCATCCCTGAGGTCTCTGCCCTCGGCTGGGGGAGGAATGGCCTTTCTGGCACAACTGTAGTCGCATGAAAGAAGTTAGTCAAGAAGAGTCATGCTTATTTATGTTGTTTACTGGTTCATTTTGTTTGTTTTGTTTATACTGTCATTTATTGGTTTATTTTGGTTTATTGTTATTTTTGATCCTTCTTGTTTATTACTTTGGTTCATTTCGGAAGGATTTTCTGAACTCCACATAACAACTAACAGTTTTTCCAGCTATGAATGATTAAACACTATAATTAATTACAAATCTAATTGCAATGGCATTATAACTAATGCTCTTTGGGGCTTTTTGTTTGCTTTTAATTTCCACTTTACAAATTGAAATAAAGTACACTATAGTGACTAGATTTCTGGCTCAGGTTTCAGAGTACACCTGAGTTGTGAAATAGTCACTGAGTGGTGGGTAGTCTGGAATATTCTCCTACGTGGGCTCTGATTTGGTAATTTTTTGTGATTAATGTTTACACAGTAACTTGTCCATGGGTGTTCGGAACTGATATTTGTAAATGTTCATATCCCCTGAGGGACACTACAGGGACCACTGTGGGAAAACACTCAGCTGCCTTTTTGACTCTGGCATATGAATTTACACTAAGAACACAAAAAGGTATGCAAAAGCATTGCTATGTACTCTCCAGCCTTGTTTTGGTGTTTCCAAAGAAAGTAAGAATTGTGGAAGATAAAGCAGGGCTAGATACCTATTTAGAATTAGTCCTGCCCTATGCAATGCCTATACAACAGCCCTACTCAGTATTGCATTTACAACATTTTCTTTTCACATGGCCTGCCTCATTACCTTTGTTTACAGGTTGTCAGGTGTTTTTCCTGAATGACCATATTCTCTTAGCTGCCATACTTACTGTGAGTGGTGGAAATACTCAGAGATTACTGGGAGATTATACTAATGCAGAGTATAAAGTATATTATCTCCTTTCCTCAAAAAACCCCAGCAAAACAACAAACATGCAGAAGGAATACAAAATGCTACTCAGTCTGTACATGTGCAAACCTTTATATGATGTCATGATTTTTATTTATAACGTTCTATAACACTTTTTCTGATCAAGTGGGTACAT
Organism: Aramus guarauna; assembly: GCA_013400195.1. Lineage (NCBI taxonomy): Eukaryota > Metazoa > Chordata > Aves > Gruiformes > Aramidae > Aramus > Aramus guarauna. The sequence continues at coordinate 2,594,438 of VXBL01004751.1, read as the reverse complement.
AAATGGAAATTGAGTAGACAACTAGTTCTGGGGTACTTAAAAATGTAAAATAAATTCTGGTATTAAATCATTACCTGCATGCCTTTCCTTTTTTTCAGGTTTTTCTTGTCTTTCCAGTTTGTCTTTATGTGTCACTAGGAAAGAAGAAATTTGTTCATATATATATATATATATAAAAAACAATCTGTGGCAAAACTTAAGAATCAGAAATAATTCTACCAAGATAAGTCTTAGAAGACAAAATGGCAAACTGTGAATTACTCCTGCGCTATCCAATGCATATCTGCACAGCATACATCATATCACATGGGTGGGAGCAGACAACTCTGGCAAACAAGGTATTGCTTACCATGCAAGCCATGGTAACATGCCTCAGCTGTTTACTGCAGAAACATCATTGCTTGCAATTGCCTGTCCATTTTTCAAGAGAGATTTTCGGAAAACTGTAAGGAGTAAGGCAGAGCTCTCAGTAAATGGTGCTGCCTGCACTAGAAAGAGGACATCGCCTGGGCCACCCCATACTCTGTCAGGCAGAGGCTTGTAAAAACCCTGGAATCAATCCTGGAGCATAAGAGCATCACATGCACAAATGACACATCTGTCACTTGCCAGCTGGCTTGAAATGGATAACCAGTAATGGATAGGGATAGCTAGTAATGGATACAGATAGCTAGTAATGGACACTAGCTGAGCTCAGTCCCTGGCAATGGTGATCTCAGAGCCATAATTAGATGCTCAATATGTGCAAAGTAAAAACTAACACTATGACAGTGGGAACTGTATTATGCTATCCACTCATTCACATAACAATTTCCACTCACTTTTCTAAGGATTTTACACAATAATTTTCCAGACAATGGGAAATAAGCATGTGTATTTTAGAGCACTTCAGAAAAATCAGCTGTGAACCTGCAAGCCAGCTTTAACTTCAACTCCTGTGGAGATTTCATCCCAGTATAGTAAAACTCCCTTTGTCAAACATTAGAAAATAAGTTCTTTTACGGTCCGATGAATTTCATATCTAACGGGAAGCAAGAGAAGAAGGGTAGGGAATATTCAGGCTCTTACATTTTTTTTAGCAATATAGTGATGAAATATGTGAGAATGAATTCCAGACATAGCTAGGCGAGTCACATCAAAGTGACTGAGACACTACTAATAATTCTCTGTGTCATTAGATAACTTTCCTATCCTTCATCACAGAAGTCGATTAGAAATTAGGATAAGATGTTATTTACTGTCTCCATTATCTAAATCTTGAAAAGGGAATGTATTTAAAGTAGAAAAATAAGCAGTTAAAATACAGGGCTGCAGTGAAACTTCAGTCTCCCAGTCACACTACAATGAAATAGGTCATCACACATATCCATAGTCATAGTTTTAAAATATAATGTACAGTCTGAAAGCAATCTTTCTTAGTAGTGCGAATGCAGAGAATCTCTATATGTAGTAGTGTTTTAGTTGCAATTGTATCAATACTTCACTAAAAATCCTAATACATTCACTATTAGATAAAATACAGTTAGGTAGATAGATTATTAGTAGGAGTTATGACAAGTTAAGGCAGTATAATAATTCTTATTGTTCTTAATTTGTTTTCTAAGATTGGCTGGGGTAATTTTTCCAGTTTTAACAAACTTTTAAAAACATTAAATATTGTTCTCCTATCAAATCAAATTGAAGAGTTTCCCAAGTTTTCCACAAAATAATAGGAGACGTCTTAATGACACATTCGTGTTTTAATATGGGACATTCTAGTCTTTGCTCTGTCATTTTTCAAAATCTCAGAGACAATTTCCTTTCTAACCACCATTCCATTTTCTATTAATAAATACTCATTCTAACAGAAACCTGAACTTTTGTGCCTGCCATTAACTTCTAGAGTCAGTCTTGCTAATTCAATGTATTTTGAATTATTTATATAAAATGGAAAAGCTGCAAGCAGAGACCATTAGAAAGGCCTAATCAAGCACAGATTTCAGGAAGGTGCATTTCGCTTGGGTTGTGAGACTCATATCCTTGGTCTGAAATAAGTCAGTCGTGGCTGGATATTGGGTCTTCTCTTTTTTGGGTGATTTATTATGACTGTTGGCCTATTTGCTCTTCCAGAATGGGTTTCTTCCTCCAGCCTGAGACTTCATGAATCACATTTTTATGTAAAGGACATGTTCTCAGAAGACTTAAAGTGTTTTGACAAGTAGGTATGTTCCAACAAAATTCCAATTTGCCAAAAATCCCTCACAAGTCAAACTAGGTGGTGGCTCTTGGAGCCCAGAGCTAACTCATGAGTCATGGGTGGAGAGGAAGCAGTATCCTGATTCTGACTCCTGCAACAGGCGGGTCTGTAATTTGTTGTTGGCATACACCACCAGCAAATTAGTAAATCCTCTTTAGCACACTCTCCCCAATGTCTCTGAAATGAGTCTGGGGAAATTTTTTTTCTAAGGCAGGTCTCTGAAGCGGAATGCCTCCAGGGACCATGCCCTGTATGTTATAATTTACTCATTACATTTTGCTCAGAGGTATTCCCAAAGACAAATATTATGGTTGGATTTATTGAAGAAGAATGAAAAAGGCACCTATTTATGCTCTGGGCAACTTTTACATCAGTTAATAATACAGTAAAAACTTATTCATTAATCTCTGAATATAATTTTATCCTTTCTGCACAGTGATGAATTCAAAATGCTTTTAAAATCCTCATTGTCCTTCCAGCTGGCCTTCACAACTCCTCCTCCATCCTTAAACATAATTGGGAATTACAAGAAGGCCTAAGAGTCAATAGATTAGACTGTTTTGAACCACTAGTAAAAAGACAAAGAAAAACAAATGCTGAATACATACGCTTTAGAGGTTCCTTCCTCTCAATTTTTTCTTGTTTTTCAGGTTTGTCTCTGTGAATTACTAGAAATAATAAAGAAAAACAAAACAAAAACACAGTAAATCTTTAATCTGGAGATATTATGTACACTTATTTTTTCACCAAAGTTATCAAGGAAAAATATTTGTAAAATCAAATAATGGATTTCAGCTCTGAGCCACAGGTACTAGATGATGTATAGACCTTCTTAATGTCAATATTTAATTCCAATTCCAAGAGAAATATTTTTTCTTGAATAAGTCTTCAGATGTTAGACTGTTTTTGCAAAATAAGTGATTATTCAGCAACTTAAATCTAATCTGTGGAATCTCTTTTGGTCCCATTACACACTCTCTGACTCTAAGATTTCTGACAGAAGAAATTACTTTCAGTCCCTGACAGCATTGCTTTCTATTCTTAACAAAAAAAAACAGCTAGCATATTGCTTTCCATGTTATTTTTTCTTTATTTTTAGCTGTTACTTCAGCCACAGGATGGATTAACAAGAAAACATCTCATTTAATCAGCAGCTGTTCCAAACACAACCAACGACATGTCCTACTAGAAGCAGGCAAACATGAATCCTTATGAGGTCTATTGCCCACCCAAATTTCAGACCATGGTTTTGGACATGGTTGTCTTCCACAACCTAATGATTTAGATAGAAAAAAGTTTCCTTGTCAACCTCTACTACTAAAAGATTTGCGATTTCAGTGAAAAAATATTTTCTTTGCAATACTCAAGTTTCTGTCATCAAGTAAACCACAGAAAATACAACTTTAATTAGAAAACAACTGTGAGCTTTACACACAAGCATAGTAATGTTTTTGCAGCACACATTCATTTCACCAGCTGTGCAGCAAATGTCATTTCACAGAGGTGCAAGCATTTCTTTGTTGGGTAAATATTTCCTCATTAAAAAATAGGTCCATGTCTTTAAGAAAAATCATTCCAAACATTCAGTAATTTCATTATGTCTTGCATGTGTTTGCATTATCCAAATACATTTCCAGTCACAACAGGTAAATTATTGTTGATAACAATTAGCAGCACAGTGGAAAGAGATTGAAGGGAGATTTTTCCAAAACATTTAAGGAATGTGGACAGCCAATTTACACTAAAAAAACAGGCTGTGATGAATGCAGCAGCACCAGCAATATATTATTGTATGAATTATAGACTGGAACTCATTCAATTGCTTTAGGACATCTAGCAGCAAACCTCTCTCCCTATACCGTGTAGAACTTAAAAAGTTTTTTCAGAAACAGTAGCATGCTTTTACATCTTACATTTGTATTAGCAGGTGCTAGCTCTGTGCAAAACACTTTGAGCCAGTGTGTTGTCAGTTTTGGATGGGGCAATAGCAGAGTTTCGCAAACAATAGCTCTGTGATGCTCAATGGCAGTGAAACACGAGCTTCTGCACATCAGACAAAAGCCCTTGTAGTCTCTGTGCCAAAAAATATTGCTGAACTATGCAGAACAGATTGGCAATCAGAAATCTATTTTTTTTTAGCCACAGAACATCTTGTGTAAGGGAGACTGCTGAGGGTTTGTGGTTTTTTTTTGGTTTTGTTTGTTTTGTTTTGTTTTGTTTTTAATTTATTCTAGTTTCTCCATAACATTTCCTTATTTCATGCTTTGGAAAAAAAAAATAAATAAAACATGCCTTGAACAACACTAGCTGAATTGAGTGTCAGCAGACGTCAAAGTGTACAGAAAAATCTAATTTAAGGTTCCTTCATATAATCAAAATGGTGTAAAGGGCTAAAATGCAAGTAAATATTAACATTTGTGTGGACTCCAAGCTAAAAGCATGGAGAAGGGATCGGATGGCTCCTTCTTGAGAAATAAAAGTAACTTGATGTAACTGGGCAGGAAGCCTGGAATGTGGATAAGCAGAGACCAGGCTGGCATAAGCATAAGCTATTTTTCTCTTCCCAATGATAGGCTGAAGATGATCTCTGGTTAGTTCAAGAGCTCTATCCTGTCTGTTGATATCCCCATAGCCTCAGAGCTTGCTAATCTCAGATTGTAATGTTTACCATTACCTCTTATGGACACTGTCAGGGCTATGGCTTTTGGGTAGAACCTTATCCGGGAAGGGCAGGTGTTGCCAAAAATTAAGGGGTTCATGTTTCAGGGCTGTGACGACTGGCCATTTTTGACTCTTCAATCACAGTGCAGCAGGGACATCAAAGTCCACTGAAGCTTTTGATTTGACAAGCTTAAATATGATTTTTCTTGTGCATATTAACTCTGTTTCCTCCCCCTGAAATGTTTTCAAGTTCAGCTCTACATGTAGTCCTAAAAGCTCTGTCATAGAAAATACTTCACTGTCTACAGATCTTTTCCAGATTTAGTCACTTGGATATCTATTTCTTTGTAAAGGACTTAATACATGCCCTTTTTCAAGCCCACAACGCTTAGGTGCAAGCATCAGGTTTTAGAAATAAGCCAGGATGGCCATACTGCCATGTTTCTGTGAAACAAACTAGAGTTAATAAGATTTTTTTTTTTTTTTAATATAAAAACCAAAGAGAAAGCACATGAAAATGTTTTTAAGGCTGTGAAGTCAAGCATTCTTCAGCTGAAAAACACTGGAACTAAAACTGCTCATTCAATTTTAATTCAATGATTTTATTTACTTTATGACACATTTTGTAATTGTGTAAGCTAAAATTTTCCCACAACTTAAAGAAATTTTCTTGGACTTGCAAATACCAAAAAAGCATAAGCTCAGAATGAACTGTTATTAGCATTGGAAAAAAAGTAACACCCCAACCTAATTTTCACTAACCTAGATTTTGGAAATTGCTGAAATATTTTTATATGACTTTGAATGAAAATTCAGCCTCAGGCAAAAAGATGAGCATGAAAAATTTCATCCTCAATGACTGGAGTGTGGTAAATTTATAAATGATCTAAAATAGAAGTTTTTAATGGAAAATTTTAAGGTAATTTAACAATATATTCCAAACTTAATCATACAAAGGTATTGCTATCTACTTCACATAAAATTAAAAGAAGAAGCATAGCATATATGTGAGAGATTTTTTTCAAATTTCAATCATCTAATAGCATATTTGATTTGCATCAAATTGAAGACATAGTGAAGGGGGAAGTGATTTCATTTTTCTTCTTTAAAGTGTTTGAGACAGAGACATTCCACCCCCCAAAAAAGCAAGTGCAAAAAGAGGAGATGTAATAAGAAGACACTAATTCCATACCTAGGAGAAGTAAAAATAGTTTCCAGTTGAGTAAGTCTTAAGTCTGCTGCTTAGTATAAAGCTAGGTGATGAGTGCAATAAGCATGAAGCAGAGATTGCTTGCTCCAGCTAACTGACTAAGTGCTTGTCTACAGAGCAACACTCGGGAAAGTTAAGATAAATGAACTAATACAATGAAGTTAGAGTGCATTAGTCAGAGCACATTAAATCTCTGAGTAGATGCTTTTATTCAGAAGTAAAGTAAACTTAGATGGCTATAACTTAATTCTTCTGGAAGAAACACTTAAAAAAAAAAAAAAGAAAAAAAGAAAAAAAGAAAAAAAAGAGGAAAGGACTTGATCTGGAGAGGGGCACAGGCTTCCAGGTCCAACCCAATAATCTAAGAAAATCCCAGCAATTAATGAACTGCAGAGGCACCTGCACTCACTACAAACCACCTCAGTTACCTGTGAAGGGGGAAGAGGCTTGCCTCTAAGTTTGCCCAGATCTTCCCAACCAGCACCAGACATGCACATGCTGCTCACTGCAGCACCTAACCCTGTGTTGGATTTTAGCTCTCCAATACCAAATGCAAATCCCTATCTAAGAGCAAGACAATGTCTCATGAGTTACATGTTTGTACAACTGAAAATTAAATTTAATTGCAGCAGTCAGTGTTACATCCTTCCGAACTGAGGTTCAGCTAAATAATTACTTGATAGCTGTACCTGAGCCACTACAGCTACTTTGCTACCTGTACCATGTTACCTAGTTTAACATTAACCCAGGCACGTCTGTAGCCATACCTCCAGAAATCAGGGTAGACAGCCCCTGTGTTAAACACAAATATGCCATTTAACTTGATAGCTTTGTCAAATTATATAGGTTTCTAATATACTGTGGATTTCTATGGTCCAGCTCTATTTATCTTGCTAGCTGTCTCAACTATCCCCTAAATTATGGGAGTATGTTATATTTGTCTTTATAATCTCATAATTTATCCATATGTTAAAATACAGACATTTTTATTCTCTGATATTTAATATTTGCATTATCAGTATGGTCCCATTAACAAGTCAATAGAGGTAGGAGGGACAGATATGTGCTAAGCATAGTAAATAGTTTTGAAGAGCCTGGAATCGATTTGTCAGTTCAGGCTGCTTTAAGAGATACTTTCTGCAAAAAAGCAGAGAGGCTAGTGCTAATTCAGAGGCACATGAGTATCTGTTCTAAAATCACTGCGATTCACTGTATGCCTGTCAGAGGTAGCATTTCATCATCGTATTATCTTCTTCCATCCCTCACTTCAACAGCAATGTATCAGTGAAGTGTATTTGGAAAAAGCCACACAGTAGCTCAGCCTTTTCCCATGCCTTCCCAATGTCTGTTGTAATAGGAGATATTTTCCAGAAATGCAGGTCAGTTCATTTCACTGGTAATATCAGTTTTCCATAAAAATCAGAAATGAACTTATCAGTCCATTGGGCTTTCCACTAGACAGAAATTATATACTTAGATCTGTTTTTATTTCAATATATTTTATTACTGTTCTTCCCTGTTGCCAAACTATCGCGTAGTTACCTCTTATTCATTAACAGCAACAACAATTATAACACGTGCTTCGGCCTTCAGCAGCGGCAGAGTCTGGCAAAGTCTGTGTACGTCACCAAGTGCCGGACGCAGGGGAGAGCTGCCCCAGGCTGAGCCAGCCCCATCCCTCAGCCTCTCCCCTCCAACCGGGACCATTGCAGTGGCTCCACACCGGACTCGCCCCAGGGCTTTCCTGAACGGGGAGGCCCAGAACTGGACGCAGTATCTAGATGTGGTCTCGTGAGAGATGAGTACAGAGGAAAAATTAATCTATTACCTCCATGGACTGGCTGAGCTCCTGCTCGTACAGCCCAGGGTGCTGTTGGCCCTTGTGCAAGTGCTTAAACATCAAATATTGAGTTGGAAAGACCCTATTTTGTAGGGAATTTGTGTTTATGTGCACACATAATCATGAAATAATTTAATTTCAGTGCTCTTAAACATGAGTAAATGCTTTGTTGGATCATTTCTCAGAGTACTTCTTTTCGGGATTAAATTGACTAAGTACAATAATTGAAATGGACATTATTACTAGTAGTTTATCAAAATATTTAATTAAAAGCAAATTTTAGGGCACAAGTTTGCCTAGCTCTTAATAGTGTAAGAATCTTATAAATTCAGCCATTTCCATCTGGGATTCCCATTCATTGTATCTGTTCCTGATATTTTGATACAATCTTTGCAAAATGAGACTTAGGGATGAAACTCCCTTGTAAACCTTTGGAGTTGTATTCAGGGGGTTTGACTCCTCAAAAATATACTTAACATTATTTTTAAAACTCTAGCATCCTCATATTTTTGGTTGGAGGACTGAAATTTGTTTGGAATGTTTGCTTTTATTATAAACATTCATTTTCCTTCTAGATTTTTCCTATTAAAAACAATAAAAGATTGTATTTGTACATGCTTCCTGAAGGTACTTTAGAAGGTAACAGTAAAACTCCCTAAAGATTCATGCCTTTATCATACTCTAGCTTGAGGCGAGACAGAATGTTTTCTTGTAATTGTTCCTCCTATGTACAAGATGCACTTTTGGGACTAAATAAGAAAATGAAAAATAGAAAAAAAAAATATTTGTCCTGTGCTTCAGTAATTGATTGTGTAATTAAAGACTGCATTATCAGGCATATGCATAAAGGGACTTAACTAATGAAACATGAATGCTTTTTTCCTGGCATCTTATAACTTCTCAGTAATCATTGTATTCTTCTATGTAACGCAATCCACTTCTGTATAGGTGAAACGGTACAAACGAGGCTCTCTGGGTCAAGGCTGCAACTTCATTTGTGTTTGTAGCATACTGTGCTTGAAAAGACCTTAACAGGGATCCCTTGCTAATGGATCTGAGTTCATTATTGCCTGGCTAGCCCACCGATACCCTAAAAAATTCATTTTCATGCATGATTTATTAAGTAGTTGGGAAGCAGTTCCAGGCACTCCAGATGACCCTGATTAGCACAGAACTGGAAAGCTAGCACTAGAGGTGTAAAATACTATAAAAATAGATAAAGAATATATAACAAAATGAATATCGTTGTGTGAGGGAAAGTGCATGTATGTACACACTATTTTTAACAACCTTCCTTCTTGCTTCCTCTGGCCATTACTAGGCACAGCACTGGTGCATCAGACAGATGCTCATCACATTTTATGTATGTGGCCAAACCTTTACAGAGGAGGCTTTCTTAGGCAAAAATTCTGCACATATCCCAGGAATCTTCCTTGTTTATGTGACCTCTGTAAACCAGTCCAAACCAGTTCCTCTGTGGATTTTTGGAAAGTGCCAGTTAGAGAAGATTTAACACCCTGAAAAAGAGCAGGTTCTTAAAATGGAGGCTTCTCTTATCTCTGGTACACACCTGGCTCACTGTTAACTACGACTTCCTAACTTGGATGGCACCCACTGGCCTATAAATTTGCTTTCTTCCTTTGCCCGGCACACTTCATGCCTTTTGCACCAGAGGAAGTTCATCAGCACTCTACTTTCTTGCACTTCTGCTACAAAAAAGATTCCTTGATAAGTTTGGGCAGGAAAATCTTATTATGAATGTGCATTTACGATATAGCCACAGAAACATAAAATGACAGTATTTGTTAATGCTAAGGTGTACATGAAATTTTGATAATTTACAGTCTGTGCCAACTGATCTTTGAATGATTCTGTAATACAACAGTGGTAACATATGTAGCTAACAAACACACTGTATATTACATACATAAATGTAGGTAAACAGACAAAAAACAAAGTTACCCTTCGGTGGTGTTCGTTTTTCATGTCGCTCCAGTTTCTCTTTATGAATTTCTGAAAACAATGCAATGTAGAGCTATCAATATTCAAATAATTTTCACACACGAAAATATCAGATGCATTCTTGTAATAAAAACTAAGTGCTTCAAATATTATAGCAGATCCATGACTTTATCATCTGCATATTCAGAATTACATACAATACAGTACAATTTTATATATATACATATACAATATATATGGACAAAAGTCATAACATTAATCATTCTGTTTCTAATTGAGCAATACAGCCACTTTTAAAGTCAAGAATGGGTTTTGCTGGTCTGTAACAGCTATACAATAACATGTATTGGTCATGAATCAGAAAAAATATGCTTTTACTAACCATTTTAGTGTATGTATCTTGAGTTTTTTATCAGGATTAGTACTTTATGTTTACCAAATTACCTTTGGAAGGAAAAATGTTCTTTTTACTACATTTTCTAAATTTTGTAAAGCTCAAATGCTCAATTTGTATGAGCACACGCACACAATAAAAGGTAGAGTTAATGCAGTATACAAATTACAGAGATAAAAGCTCCCAGATTAGGGATGGTTGTCTCAGAGAATGACTCATTTTAATCATGCTGTATACCAACACACTGAGAACTGCCTTGTTAGAAGAGGAATCGGTACAGTATTTACCTACCCTTGCTATACCATCTCTTTCGAACAAAATTCCTCACCTGTGACACTGATATTAAATTACTACTATATACCTCTGTAACTGATTTTTTCCTTATTGTGCCAAACGGAGGATAATAGAAAAATTAAATCAAGCTTGCATAGCACTGTTTGCATACTGTGGTAGAAATTTAAAGGCCATTTATTATAGGTGCACAATAAAGTCATTAAGACTGTACAGAGTGTCTGGTTTATGGTATTGTGCATTTATTTCCTGCAGTAGGAAACTGGTACAAAATACTGGATGAAATTAATCTTTGACAAAAGCACATGCACATCTCATCGGACTCTATGTGAGGTGCCTCCTTATATTTTAGGGTTAGATTTGATCTGAGTAGTCTACATAGCAAGCACACTGACCTCAAAATTAATCCAACAGAGAAAAAGTTATGCATATTACATCTCAACTCTAAAGAAGTACTTTAATGCTTACTGAAGACGACTGAGATCTTCCACTTGTACCTTTAGTTATTTGCACAGATTGCAACAGGAGGCACATTGCCAAAGGCATACAGTAGGAAATGTAGTTTTCCCTTCCCAAGACTCTGATCTTTGCATAGATCCTTGAAAATAAATAGAAAATGTTTTTATTGTATAATATTTGCCATCTGAAATAATGATTGTGCCTGGTTTGCAAGAAACATAACTATTACATGGCATCAGTCTATGATGTCTTCAGCTAGAGAGAACATTATTTCCTGGAGATAAGGGGTAACAAAGGCCAAAATACATATCACTGTTAGCCATTTATGTATGATAGAATAATTAAGCTAATTATACGATGTGATTAAGCTAAAAGGACTTTCTATTCAGTTTTCATCTTGCTCTTTGCAGTCTGGGTGTGTAGTTCATTTATTGTTCTATAAACCTCAAAGTTTGTGATTGGGAAGAAATCATGCCATATTGATTTCTGGATTATTTTTCTTTTTGCAGCTATGTGAGAATTTCTTTTTTTTTTTCATCAACCGAGAGAATCTAGTTGCCAGATTTTCAAACTCTTCCCACCTATTCTGCTTAAAAGGATGCATAAGCTAGTTTAGGTACCATAAGTGGTAAGAATGGCACAAGACAAGAACAACTGGAGAATTGGTCCCTGATTCTAAGCACATCTGAGCCGTTCTCCACGTTGCTGCTCCAGGCTGCCTCCAGACCCTGACTTAATGCATTTAAAGAAAGCTGAGTCACTTCCTCTGCATTGCAACATACAGCCGAGACATAGCTCACCCAGTTCAAGAGGTCATTCTACACATGGAGATGAATATGGCCCACTAAGTGGTAAATCACATTTTTCAGGCAGAGTCATCTACACGGACGCATATTCCTTTATTGCCTTAAGATGCCTCAGCTCTGCTGGGTTCCCACCACCTATTATGTGTGTTGCTACAGAAAACAGGCCTCCTCTTCTTGAAAAAATACGGTGGGTTTTTTTTTATTTCAGAAAAAGTTTTAGAGAATTTCTTATTGCTAGTTTGACTGCAACATATATACGGAGCAATGATCATAGAGCTGGCCATCTAAATCAACCTCACATTGTATCAGCAGTGAAGCTTCCCTGACACAAATACTTCAGTAACATACACCAAAAATATGTTCAAGACAGCAGCATTGAGAATCTCATCTAACTTGCTGCTACAATTAGGATATCACACATCATAAAAAACCTTACACAAATTCCTTGGTTGGAAATGCATCTTCATAATACATATGTGTGTGTATATATGTTCTCATATGTTGCAAAATGTGCCATCATTGAGATCTCTTCACAAGCTCCCCATTAGAGTTTTAACCATCATAAAAAAATGCAGCCTGGAACACGTCAATTCTGATACATTATAACCTAAATTTTCCCAGCACAAATAAATCTAGTTTCAATATATGCTGATCTTCATCAATTCACAAGGTAGAAAATAGACACTCTTTGCTAACTCCAAATTATTTAAAATAAGGAAAGACATTAGATTATTTGAGATTTTTTTTCTGTTCTGAGAGTTTTGATATCCCCTGCTTTATCTTTTATGACAAATAGCTTTAATTTTCTAGTAATCACATCATATCTTATTGCTGAGTTGACAAAGTGGCTATAATATCATAGAAGACTTAAATGGCCAGTTTAAAGCATGTAATTTATCTCTATCAATGTGACACTTTGTTAATAAATCCTAAATATTATGAATTCATGTTTAGAAAAATGACAGAATCAAGCAGCAGCAAGGATAATCTTTGTCACCACGGCAACCATTCCAATTCTTTATGAGATGACAGCACGGTTTATTAAATTATTGTAAGGGAGTATGTATTTTAAAAGCTGTATTTCATTGTTTGTTTTCTTCGGTTATCAAGGAGACATGAAAAATTATCTTTCCCCTTGTGTTTCTTGAGTTTTGAATGGATAAGTACTTTATTTCCCTAAATATGGATACTGCTTGACACTGACTTCTCTAGACCTCAGGTCTTGTGCAGATATACAGAACATGCAGGGTGATTATTTCAAATAACTCAAGAAGAGAAGCTAGTAGTCTTACTGACCATTTCAAGACGCTGAAAGAAGAAATATTCGACTGCATTTTTAGCAGGCTGATATATTTATGTGCTGCTGACCCAAAGAAGGCCCTCACAATCAGCTGAGGTTGAGTATTGCAGGTGGCTTTACTGAAAATCCCTGCTGAGCATAGAGTTTGGGTGCTAGCTTCCCCCACCCCTCCCCAGCCAATTTTGATTACCTCTAGTTCACAGTGTCTGACAACAGCCCGGCACTGGGTATGCACTATAAAGCCCCAGCTCTGGGAAGATCAGAGCAGGAGAAAGAGAAGAAAAATGACAGTCCCCTGAATCTGTGTGAGCTAGCAGTGCAGCACTGTGCAGGTTTACGTCAGCGTGACTGAAGAGTGTCGCCTCTCATGGCAGGGCATGAGGAGATTCTCCTGGTTCCTGCAACAGAGTTCCCTTCTTCGTCCACTCTCATGTTTCTGATTTTGATTTTTTGTTATCTCCTTGCTTAACATAATAAAACATATAGCATTATTCTTAGCTATTTTTATTGTATTGTATTATGATAACACCTATGGGCCTCAGCTTTCATGAGTTGCTTTACGTTCCACATGGAGTTTTAACATGATATAATATCCCATCTCTATAACACAGGAGTTCAAACTAACTGGGCTACATTTCTTCTCTTAGTGGAAGAGCACAGCCCTGCGTCTTGCTTCATTAGGGGATGAAGTGGTGAGTAACAACCTGGCATTGCTAAAATAACTTCTAGACCCCATCCTCTGCTGAGTTCCCATCTTGCAGCTGAAACGTATCTAAAAGAACCCCAACCAACCAAATAAAACATGTCAAAGACATGAGAGCCAAAGTGAGAAAAAATGGGATTATTGTCCCCATCTAAACCCACAAGAATGCTTTACTCAGGGTAACCCAGAATATCAGCAAAAGAACTGAGAGTTTAACTCTGATGCCTGACATTATCTCCTCATGCTTAAAGCCATCATGTTTCTACTTAAATGTTGTAGTGAGGATGGAAAGTAGGTTGAATGTATCTACTGTTTTATAGGTATAATTGAACAGACAGAATTTCACTTGAAATGATAATACATTGTTCTTTCTAAGCAAATTTTACCAGTTGGCCATCTTTTTCATAATCTGTCACAGGTAACACAGCAATATATGCCTTTACTGCTTTGACATTCTTTCCCTTTATAAATATCTAAGTGTGAAAAGGAAAATGAGTCCTATTCAGAGTCTTGGTGAACCAGAGGTTAATAATTTGCTTTTGAGCAGTCAAACCCCTTACAGCTATTGCCAGCAATTTAATGAGGCTATATCCCTGCTAGTTTATCAAGACTAATTGGTAGCAGGCAGCTGATTATCCTGAAGAGTTGGTGGAAATAGATACTGAGGGCAAGGCAAGAGTGAGTGGTGTTAAGAGCTTTAGAAGATGAGAGGGATGTCATTTCTAATGTGTTTCTCGATGCTGTCTGTATGAAGAATTGTAGTCAACTCTCTTGCTGCTGGTATCCTCAGGAGAAATTTGCAGTTGTGCAGCTGATGTCTATTTTTAATCTAGATAGTACCAGCTGGTGAGGGTGACAGTTATCCTTGTGGGGCTAGGAGGAGAATAAAGGAATTTGTGCATTAGAGCAACTTCCAGCTAACTACTAATACATCATGTAGCTGCACTCTAGAGGGGAAAGGAAAAAAAAAAAAAAAAAGCAACAGGAAAGAAACACACACAAGAAAAGAACAGGAAATATTTAACTAGGTAATTAAATTGGTGTGTTACACCTATATCCTAGAACCAAAGACAGTGTAACACAAGACTTTAAGTACCAACATTCTGTGTTGGAAAGTCTGAGTGACACATACGACTAATTTAGGTGTCTTCCCTTCTAGCTTGCTAGTAGCACAGTTTTATCCCCAGTATTTTCTTAGATCTTGCCCTGTTCTGAGGATTCATAGCAACTTCAGGTTGGGGTACAGAACAACCTTTCCTGAAGTCATGCATTTAATATCTTTCTTGAAAATGTGACAGGAGATTAAGTACCTCTTACCAATGAAAATTCTGAATGGTTTGTGTGCTCATCTAATGCGTGAGATACCAGGCCTCTTAAGTATGGTTTCAAAATTGTTTATCCATCTCTTTGGAAATCACAACTGCAATTTAGAATGAGAATGAAGGTGTCCTTTTTCTTTTCTTTTTTTCTTTCATATTTTGCAGAATTATACATCATCTCTTTCATTTGCTGTATAAGACTACTTTTGACAGAAATCACAGAAGACCATTTCTCATTCTTCTTGGTGAAAACCCTCTGCTCTGGTGTATATTTACCCAAAAACCATGTTGTTCTATACTGTAAATGTCGGTGTGAAGTGACATTGATTGGTCCTAAACCTATTCAGCAAAGGTCATCTACTTCACCTTAGTGACCATTATTCCCTCCATTTATACTTTGGCATCACTAAACAGCTATCAGAGATACAGAGAACATGACCCTCAACAATTTCTGAACAATTTGAACAATTTACCTATCTTGAATAGCATACAGCAAACAAGTAGGCTTTATGTTCCCCCAAGAATACAGGGATTTAACATGGTCTTCCAGATATACGTTAAGCCTTCTTTATAATGCCAGAACAGGACAAAAAAAATAAAATAAAATAAAAATTAGATTCCAGTTCAAGAGATATTCAATTGTTTCCATACTATTGCAGTTTCCCTGGCCTACAATAGAAATTCACTGTAGGTGACCTACTGACATCTTCATCATCTTGCTGAAGGGTATTTCCAGGATAATGTTTTCTGTTATTTTTATTTTTACAAGATGATACAGAGAAGGAGATATATTGCAAGGAAGCCATTTTTGGAACAGTGTGCTATTTTCATAGCAGGAAAACATCCCAGCCTGTGTAAAGATTTTATTATAACCCAATCTTTCATAATCTCCAGCTATCTAAACTGAATTTATTCCTCCATTTCTCATTATGTTAAAGACAATTAAATATGTACATATTTCTCCATACTACTATGTTTGAAATAGCATTCCTCTTGCTCTAGAATAAAATAGCTTTAGCAATTAACCGTGAGTAAAAGTGTATCATTATATTACTATGTACTTATTAAAATAGTTTTATCGCAAAGTCACTGACTGGTGTTGTACTTTCCCCTTTGATTGTATAAGTTTGGGCATTTTCGTATGTTTATAAGGGCTGCTTAAAAACTAAATCCCACAAACTCTTTCAATACAAAGTTGTCTTTCAGCAAAAAAAGAAACTACTTCTTTTTCCTGAAAAGCTGAGATGAGAGGTAAAGTTTGATAGAAGTCCCTATCTGAAGTCCCAGGCTGAATACCTAGCTGAGAACATGGGAACTGTTACATAGTTCTCTTAAGATTTGTTTCTTTGACATAAACCCAAAAGTTGTACTACATCCTTCACATAAAAAAAGGAAATGGTTGTGGCTGATTCCAGCTTGAAAGCCTCAGTTTACCAAGGCAAATGGAACTTGCCACAGTGCACAATCATTTCTTTTCTCTTCTTTCTAAAGCATGACTGATTTTATGTTTTGGGTTTACTTTTTGTTCTGGTAACGTTTCCATTTGCAGCAGAAAATCAGTATCTTAACAGAAAGGTTTCTAAGGGGAGGAGAGTATTTGCAATTATCTTTGACTAGCTATCCTGTAAACAGCACTGACTTCCTTCAGGAAGACCATAGACAAACTGTTTTATATGGAGGAATTTTAATGACTGGGCTTTTGAATGAATTAAAAGTGGAAGATATTGAAAGATCTTCAACCCTAAACATTTTTTACATACAAGTAATCTTTATTCCAATTATACAAATATGTTAAGACTATTTTTTGCATTCCTAGACTGCAATTCTGTAGCATGGTTCTGAAGCATAAAAGGAATGTTAATTACACCTTGATTAAAAAACAGTAACAAAAAATAACCACAAAAACTCCCAACCTAAATGAATCAGATATAGAGCCATGTGATCAAAACCAGGTTTTTCTTTTCTTTTTGTGGAAAGTAAAATTTTCTTGACATGTTTCTCTTTATGGATTCCAGCATGCAAAGATGTTATTGGACCGGTTTTATCAAAGTCTGCATTTAATTGAATGTAATTTTATGCAGACAAAATGCAGTCAGAATTTGTAGACCTCTAAATAGAGCAAAATGATATATACAGTGATACATAAAACCTCTAATCTTGATTAGCATCAAAGAAATCTTTTCCCATATAAATCTATTCAATAGGGTTCTTTTTTATGAAAGAAGGAAAAAGTAGAATAAAGAAATCACAAGACTAACCACAGCTCCTTTGCTCAGCTTTAAAAAATGTCAACTCTGCAGATCCTACCTTAANATTTTTTTTTTTTAGGGGCCTGGCATGCAGAAGAGAGATACTGTCTCTGTGGGTCATGAGCATGGGACTCCACTTTCTATATCCTCTCCTTGGCACCGCAGTAGCTGTGAGGGGTTTGGGGTTCTCTCACAAACATGCAGGAACCCCAGCTTTGGTGTCGTGGGTTTAACTGAGTTTTGGATAACCCTCTCACTTATGTGGTCAGGCATTTGCTCTCTCAGGCATAGCAGGCTCCCAGCATCTGCCTAACACATCTGCATAACATCTGGGGGGCATCTGCCTAACACTCCCCTCTTCTCTTAGAGTGAGAACCTCCCCAGTGTTCCACCACTGGGGCACAAATGAAGATTTCCACCAAGATAACACAGATAGCTTCACTCAAGGTTTCCCCTGATTTAAGAGGATAGCTTAAAGAGCTGCAAACCTCTGTATACAAACAAGTGCTGCTACAATTCTGACCAGGATTCCTACTAGCCTGGTGGTTCAACATTCTCTGTGTATCTTTTAAAACATAGCTGGCAAGTTTTGATTAAAATGTTTCAACGCAAGTTGAAACCCAATCACTGTTCTTCAATGGGCAAGAGAACTATAATTGAACATCCCTATTCCCTAGTGGTATATAATTTTGTTTCATCTGGATAATATCGAAAACATTTTCTTTACATTATAAAATGCTGTTTTATAGTGGATATGCTATTACTGTATTGATCAGAGTAAGTAAAGCAAGATGAGATTGTTAAAAGAATATTAATAACAGAAATGGATGCCACAAAAATGCAAAATACAAAAAAAAAACATATCTGGAAAAGCAGTTTAACATCTGAGAATTAAATAAATCAATGATTTTCATCTTTTAACACAGGGTGTACTTTACACAATGCTACATAAAATGCTTTGTAGTAAAGTGTAGCCTAGGGAGACAGTGAAAGCCTTTTAAAGAGATCTATAATAGCAACTCATACGCAGAAAAGTGAGCATTACCATATGGCAACATAAAAGAAACTGAATTCAGAAGGCATTACCAGTGCAAATAGATATATACTTTAGGGATGAATGGAAATGCATAATTAATTTCTAAGACACACGTATAACAACCACACCGGCAACTCAGTTTTCAAGTTGCATCTATGGTACTCTGAACTTCTTTTCTCTAGTCAATTTGTATTTTTTTGGTTGGAAACTGTTTTCTGAATATGAATATTACCTCCAGAAAACCCACTTGTTTTCCTTAGTTTTCTGAATTTGTTACTGTAAAACAAAAGGACTTCTAAATGATAAAAGACTATAGTGTACTAATTTCAGTATTCTGCCCAGAAATATTTAGTTGCCGTGTTAGCTAGCAATGTAAATTTTTCCAGATATTCTTCTGATATAAACTATAGTAATAACAAATTGTTATTTATATGTATATGACAGTTATGTTAAAGTTTAGAAACCCCTTTTAGTAAAGAATTTTAAACATAAGAATATAAATAGGCATGTGGTAGCATTTTAAACATCCTAAGGTACTCTGGTATTCACCTGCTATCCTAGAAGGGTGCACTTCTCCCAGAGGTCCTGTGTCATTTCTGCCAGTCCCACGCTACACCTGAGATACCGTGTGGTACCTAAAACGGCGCTAGTCAGCAATGGTTATGCACCTGAATCCTGCCCAGTGTGTTTCCACTGTGGGAAAAGGTTGTTGCTTGACAATACTGAGTTGAAAGTAAAGAAACAAACTTTCTGATGTATGCTGGACTTCTTTAAGATAACAGATATCTGGGTGGGAGTAATTACTAATCATGTGGGAATTTGGGAAAGAAAAATGTCTCCTTCAAAATCTTGTTATGAAACCTAACTTGTTCCAGCAGCTTACTGCCATGGTGGTTTTGCTTCCTAAAATTAATGCACATACTGTCTGTAACTTTGGTTTCATGGAAAGTGGTAGATGGATTACAGCCACACAAGAACTGTGTCCCTGTGGAATTCAGTGACACCATGGCTCAGGGAGTCCCTGTCTAGAGTATGGACAACTGTTTTGGGAAATTATCATTATATTTTTAGCAGTTCTTATACCCTTCCTGAGGCATTTACATTGGTCACTCTTGGGCAGCAATAAGGACTTCTGTCTCATCCACTGGGTGTACTGGACTTTTGGTCTGATCATATATAACCATTCTTATGTACTTAATAGATAAAAAGAAATCTGACACACATTATAAATTGCAGGACTAACACCTCAAGTATTTGTCGGTATGTTTTTCCCTACCCTGTCCCCATCCCTACACAAGATGTTTGCTTGATCAGTCTTAAAAGGGAGTTGTAGGAAATTATCTGGTCTGAGAACCTTTACTTTTGCAACATTTTGTTTGTTGTTATTAGTGCAGATTAATATCCAGATCTGAACAAACAAATAGTTTGTGCTGAACAAGTTCTAACCGTCTTAACTTTGGGGCGTTAATGGGAGTGAGTGTCCGGAGTCGGGTGTGGGAGAACTACACTTTGGCCAGAGCTGCTGAGGGTAAGTCACTGTACCCAACTGTACCTTTAGAAGTTGCCGTGTCTTTTAAGAAGAGCATGATGTGTATGTCTTCAGCATATTCATAACCGGCCTAATACTCAGGCAACCATATTCTCATATGAACTGAAAACAGAAATTAAGGTGATTTGCTGAAAAGTTTATTTGTAATTAACAAAGTTTCTTGCAACCTGTGACAGAGAGTGCTGTTTGTGGCTTTTTGTTTGATGGTCTCCTAAGACCATATACCCAATTCATGTTTCCAAGACAGAATGCATCACTTGTTTTGAAGCAGAAGACGATGCTACTTGAGCATACAAAACCCACTGCTGCATGTGCACAGCTTGTCAGGCGTACCCTGTCTAGCTAAATGAGGAAGCCATGTTCAGATTTTAAATTTTCGTTTATCCATATGCAAACTGGAGTGAAGTTCCAGAACAGTTTAATAATGACATTTTTAGCCATGGATGACAATGCTGAAGTATCTGCACTTGCCTATATTTTACTGATCATTATTTTCAATTTTGTGCACCAGGTTTGTCAGGTCTCCCCCAAAATCACAACTGATGCCAGTAATGTCCACTAAAAAATAATATTTCTCTCTTTTTCTATAACAATAATTTCTATCAAAAAGAATCAAAATATGACAGAACATACAGCTGTCAAATAATTGGATTTACCTCTAAAGGTTAAACTAACCCTGAAAAAATGAACAAGATTATAATTCATAACCATTGTTCTAGAAAGAAATGAAGCCAAAAACATATTAAGCCTGCAAGAAACTGTTATTTTATTAGGCTTCTCAATATCTTTTGTGAAAATGCTCTGTAGTTTTAACATGTTGAGAATATGCATTGTTAAAGACTGCAAAGTCCTCTACAGAATAATCTTTCATTCCCTCCACTGAAGAACATTTTTTTTTTCTTTTTTTTTTTTTCCTGGACAATATCAAATGTTCACTCTTTTCCAATTATCAAAGATAAATATTAGTGATAAAACTTGGACTGGCAAAAATAATTGCAATAAAAAAGGCACTCGGCAAGCATTGTCATCCTTTCTAAAGAATTCTGAAACTGATATATCCTGTTGCATGTGCAAGGCCAATGTCATTATTGTACTTTTATTATCTTTTCCTTTGAATTTACATCTCTAGGAAGGTGATCTTTCCTTTTTTTGGGCTCTTAATTATCATTACACTTTTCTCTGCCTCCTTTGTCACTACACAATGTCCTCACCACTCCCCTTGAATTTTATTCGATATGTAATTGTATTGTGGTACTAGCAATCTTCTGATTTTTTCAGTGACTATCTTCTACTCTAAAGTAAATTTTGTGCTAATATCTTAGCATTCATAAAAACTGCTAGTCAACAAAGCAAAAGATTGAAGGCTTGTTCATACACCAAAAAATAGGTATGGAGATTTTTCAAAAACTCTCAACCTATTAATGAATACCACAATAACTGTGGGTTAGATCCAATACAAATACTTAAAAATCAGGCAAAACAATCATAATGCATATTTCCAGGGTGAAATTTGAGAAAGGTTTTCTGTAAATATGTGCAAAAATTCAAACTGTTCATCTTCTGGAGATGGTAGTAGTGTACTGTACAATCTCATTGGGTCATTTTTTTGTTTAGGATGTTCAAGTGCCAGAAGCATAAGAAGAGCCACCTGAGGAAGGGTAATTCACAAAGTTATATATAACAGTGCTGCACAGAGTGGAAGGGACTTTGATGCAGAAATGATCCTTTAAATGAAAGCAGAGACTACTCTGTAGCCTAAAAATTTGGTTCTGTTTTTGTGGATCTAACCGCTAACATTTTGATACCCAAAAACTCTCCAAATTTATATAGCTGGTCCTCCTTTGGGTCCAGTCCTAACAGCAGTCACATGGAAAAAATCATGGATGTAATGTCTGGTTTTGTTTTAGAAAGCTTTTTTTCTAGAACTCTTATTTCTGGACCATAGACATGACAGCACACAGTAGTTAGGAAAAGCTACTTAGAGATGTGCATCTTGTGGAACAGACTGTGATGTCTGTGAGAGTGCTACCTGCATGAGCTCATCTTAGCCCTCGCCTCACCTCCCAGGGCTTTGCCTTCTGCACTCATGAGCTTTAGCCCTGGGAGTGAAATTCACTGTGCCTAAACAGAAAAGCTGCTGACTCTAGACTTTATCACAGAGCTCTCAGAAAACTTCTATTTGGGCTTAGACCCAGGCAATTCAGCTCCTTGATGTTTACACAATTTTAAGAGGTCTGCAAAGAGAGACAGCAACAGCTCTGAGGACCTCACAGCTGCCTGACACTGAACAGACATGTGCAATACTCTGCACTGGCTTTCTAAGGGACTGGTGGCTCCAGGGTACGTAGACTGTATTTCTGTAGCCCAGAAAAAGAGGTGACAAAATCAAGTATAATCAAGGTCAGATTCTAGATGCTAGGATGAAATGGAGACCTCCAGTTATCTGGAGATGGTAACAAGTTATTTGAGGATGTTGCTGTGTGAAAGCTTAAGCCTGTATCCATAAAGGATCTTAGACCACTTTCTTCATCAGTCTTAGTCAAGAAACAGCTTGTTGCAGGTAATCAAGGATGGGACTCTTTATCCTCTGAAAGCTGGAGTGGAAACATCTTTAGCACACATCCAGGAAGTGGAAAATCTAACTCAAAATCTGTTTTGTAGGTCAGGCAGATGAAGCATGTTTGGATTTGGGCCCTTTCACATCTGTGTGTATGAGTTATTCTGTAAGATACCAGCTCCAGAGGAACCACCAACTCCTTGTCCATTACCTTCATCCCAAAGATAGACTTTCTCAGACATTTTTCTCCAGAGCAGGGTTGTGACCTTTGAATACTGAGAATAATATTTCAAGCTGACAGTTAGTTAGATACTCGTCTCTTTGGACAGAGGACTTTTAGGCTTAATCAATCATCTCATCCCTTCCAACTGACAAATTTAAGCAGCTTCCAGTTTATGTTGAAGGCTTCTTTGAATTCTATTTCTACAACCTAGTGTCCCCATACAAAGTGTAAGGCATGAACATGTCACTGTTTTCCAAAGAAGCAGGCATTGCAATGACGAGCATGTTGTTGTCCACAATGTTTTTATGGATTAAGCCTTCCCAGTTGTGAAGTACCTCCACAGTATTCCCAACCTGGTCAGCTACACTGGCCCATGGTGAGTGGACACCTCCCATCCATGCACCTGGTGTCCCTGTCAGCAATGCACTACAGCTTCAGACTCTTTGCACCCGCTGTAAAACGAGCAGTGCATTTCTCTCTTTGAGAGAAGAGACAGGGCAATGCTGAGCCCTTTTGAGATTCTTACCAATGGAGTAAAGAGATGGAATGTTTTCCTAAACTGTCTATAAGTTTTCTTCAGTCCTAGCATGAAGGATCATGCATACAAAGATGAATGGTCCTGGTCTTCAGGCCTATTAATTCCTTGGATGTCCTATTGAGACTGACAAAATGTGTCATTAAATAGAAGCCTGATGCAATTCCAATTAACTTCAGAGAAAACTGGATTGTAATCTCAGCACCAACTGGGGTGATAGATTCTTCGAGATGGGCATTTACCTATTGAGATTTTGATGGATACCAAATTCAGATCACATAGGGCTGGTTACACATCTAGTTATTATCCAGCTGTGCTCAATTTGGAAAAAAAAAAGCACACCCTACTTTTGAAAAGCTTTACATCCTATCACCGATATCTCAAGCCTTCTAATACATTTTCATTTTGATTTAATAGAAGTTGAACTTAAGTTTTATGTTTCAGCATGATAATTTTCATGTCTGAAAAGATTTATATTATAAATCCTACTTGCTTCACTTGTCTGCTCTAAAAATTCAATGATAACTAAATAATTTTTTTCAGAATATTCAGAAGTAGTCCTTATTTTAGGGTTCTGTATTGGCACAAGGTAAAATGCTTTTACAACACCTCACAATTATTTCTCACTAAATAGTCTTTCTATATTATTATTTCTAAATATTATTTCTATCCAGACATACACGTAATTCCTATTGCCATTAATAGGAATCCCACATATAGGGCAAGGGTAAAGATTATATTATTTCTGTAAGTATATTGGTTTTTTAGGAACATTTTTCAGATTTTCTTGATAATAATGAAACAGTCAAGAATTCTCACAGACCAGCAAACAGTACAGCAAGTATTATTACTCAAGTTTCTTATTTAATGATTTTGTTAAAGAACAACTTACATTGTTAGTAGACTGACGTGTAACTAACAACAGAATCTATATCACAGGTATACTAGTTAATTCTTAAAATGGTTGCAAAACTTTTGCCCCCTATAGTAAGGCAACTGACCAACCTTTTTTCAGGGAAGGTTCCACTTCACCTAAACCAAGAGAAAAGAACAGAAGTCAGACAAGAGATATCATAATTTTAAAAAATCATATTTTTTCTCACGTCGGCTCATTTATTTATTTTTTTTTTAAATATATTCTTTATATGCTAAATGGCAAGCACTCTATTCTGAGATTTTGGATTTTTCATAACACATCTGTCTTACCATAGAGGTTTTCCTGGGTCTGGGGTAGATAAATTCAATGTGCAGTAATAACCAAGGAAATATCCAAATCTGTGTTTGTGCTTCTGATGTTATGTATGCTTCCATGTTTTAAGGAAAGGCCCAGCGGTTCCATTTTAGCTCCAAATAATAAAATGCATATGCAGGTTAGATTGTAAATCTAGCAACACTTACGTGAAATCCAAGGCAAAAAATACTTAACTTCTGTGGAGCTATGAACATTCGATTGCTGCCTTGTGTCACTGCACCTCCATGTGGGACATGGAATTTAAAGGATTGAGCCTGGACAACTGTGGTGAGTGCACTGCAGTGCACAATGGGCAGTGAATTCACACACACGTTTCATGTTATAATGCAGTAAGTTGCCTACTGCCTTTTCATACTCCTAGTAGATATTGATGAAATTCCACTTGGGCCAAAGACTGGGACTGAAGTCTCCAAAAACTTAGTGAGCATTCAGATCGTGAATTTTTGTATGATGTCAGGTACGTTATGACCTTTCCTACTTGCATTAACACTTATCCACTCAAGTATTTGAAAGCTTGCAGGCGCTTTGGGAGCTATGAAATTGTAAAAATGAACACTTTTCAAATTTTAACAAGCTCTCCATATTTCACCTTTTCTGTTTCTCAACCATATGAGAGATTGGCTTTCTCCTAGTTGTAAATCATATCTCAGAATAGGATGCCCAGTTCACAGACTCACGTGTAGCAGCCTACCTATTAGTAATCATATATGGTGCTAATATAAAAAGCTCATGCACAAATTTAAAAGGTAGAAATTTGATAATATCTCAAGTTTATGAATAAATGGGTCAGTTTCAGTACATGTTGCTTTTAATTGTATTCTGGTATAGCCAAATAGAATATAAAATAAACTACCGTGAAATGAAGATGTCACTCCTACACTCATTGCGTGTCAAGATGACCAATACGGTGTGACATGATGATCCACTATTACTCTGCTCATACCAGGGAACTACTTTTTTTATAACAAAAGGATAGTTATTTCCAAACTTGAAATGTTAGCAATTTACTTTCATTTATCAAATGATGTCAGATGAAGAATGTTACTGTAATGACAGAACCATAATTTCTAGTAAACTGAATTATTTGCAATATGCCATCCAAAATCCTCTTAGTTCAGCCAAAATGCTATTTTTTTTCCCCCAAAAATATTGTCCTGTCATCAATATATCAAATAAAAAAGTTCTAAGTTTCTTGGTCTATCTTGTATATTTACCACGGTTCTTTAGATTCTTACTGATTAAAAGAAAATAGTTATTTCCATTCTCTAAAGCAATATCCTGATGCATATTTTGATTGTGGCTTTGAAGTCTTGTATAAATTAGTGCTCTTTACTTCAAGATGTACTAATGGTAATATTTAATTCTGACAGCTTTTCTGTAATGGTACATTAAACATGAGATGAAAGCTAACAAAGAGACCAATTTACTGATTGGAATAGCCAGTAGATGCTTTATTAACAACAATGTTCACTTTTCATTTTGTTTGACCTTCTTGTCTGTGAGGTTAAAAGCTGAGTAAGCCAACATAATGCATGTAAACCAGCAGTTAAAGCAGTTACAGAAGTCTTTACATTACAAATACCTTCATCACTGTCATCATCATCACTCCATACGATGTCAGACAGTAAAGAAATAAAGCCATAAAGCCAATCAGTGGATTCTTCCAATGCCTCATGAATGATTCTCAGTGGTTCTGTGCTGAGCTTGTTAACAGATCTTCCTGAGTGCAGAGTTTAAAACAAAAGTGGTTTGAAAAAAAAATACTCCTTCAGTGATTAAAGTCAATCTTCATTTTATACAGGACTAATTATACTACCTCCTTTAACAGAAACAAAGATTGTGAATGTTAATTTTTATTATTCAGTGGTTTGAGGACAGCTCTCCTTCCTGTGAAAGACTGGTATAAACTTGTATCCTACTGTACTTGCTGTTCGCAGAATCATTCAGGACCCAGTGGATAATTTTTTCTGCGCTCCAAGTTTTGGCTCTTCTTTTGAAGTTTGCTTGGGTTAAGGAAAATATAGATTTGATTCTACCTAATATTCATCCTTTCAGATAATCTCTTCCTTTCAGCCCAGTTTTTTTCTCTGGCCCAGGTCCTCTGTCTCTTGATGCCTATTTAGGATTCACTGCCCTCTGTGTCCCACTCCTTATGTCATATCTCCCCTTAAACTCCCTGCTTTACACAAGTCCTAGATGAGGAAATTGTTGAGCCCTGGCTTCACCACACAAACAGACCATATCAGTGCCATGGAGTACATGTAAAAGATGGGAAGAAGAAAGCTATGTAGACTTGGGCCAGAATAAACCTGAGTCTGGAATGAAAGGGAATGTAAAATCCAAATTGCAACACAGACAGCTACTTTCAAACACATACTCCTGTGTGTCTGGTTCTTCTCTTACAACTTTTCCACAGTTTCTTTCACATGCACTTGTGAACATACTTAGCTGGTTCTGGTCTTACTGCTCCTGGAGGCAGGTGAGCTGGCAAACAAGGAAGCTGTGCAGTTTAATGCGCTCCACCGTCCTGGGACCTTTAGTGGAAGTGAGGCCCCTGCTCCCCACTGGATCCACACCCAGGGAGAGCAACCACCAGTGGGTAATACAAGTATTTCCTTCAAGGCTTTTCCAATGGTGATTTCACCAAATTTCTCCCTGCCCTGTTTATGCTGACATAGCATTTCGGAGGAACCTTCCAGCCTCTGACAGAGTATTTCTTCCGACCTTTCTGTCCAGTAAACTTTTATTCTCTTGAAATCTGTATCAAGCACTGCTTAGGAAGAGGGACAACTGTTATTCAGTCTATGTTACTGTACACTGTACTTGAAATGGCAGACTGAATGATCACCCTCCTCTGTGTGAAGGCTCCCCATACATGTAGACAAAGGTAGATGACAAATACGATTTGAGTTGTTGGCCTAGTCTTGTTCCTAGAAGTTATATACATATACACTGAATTTAACAGTATCAAGATGGGAACCATATCTCTGTTTACCACTATCTTTCTGCATGCAAATATTTCAATAAGAAGTTTAACACGAGTCTCTTCAGAACTGCTTCTGGTTGCAGTGTTCTGACTCACAAGCCAAATCTTAGCAGTAATCAGACGTAGTCTCACATGGACTTGCAGGTTACAAAGACAGGCAAAGTGCAGGCTTGAAGCAACTTCTTTGATGGCAGCAGTATGAACAGTTATTTCTAAAAGTGCTGGAATGTAATATACAAGTAACTTTATTTGAAATATAAATGGATCACTACATAATTCCTTTTATTTCTAATTAATTAGTCTGAAACAGAAAAGACCAGACTGATTTTCTCTTATTTTGCATATGTTTATTAATAATGTAGAACAAAGAAAAATTTTGGTTAATTTTTTTTAAGATTATGTTATATAGATATATGCTACTAAAGAATCAGGCACATCAAATAAATTAATCCTGTGCCATGATGAAATGACATAATTGCAAATAAATATGCATGATCTCTTCATTTAGTGTACTATTGTGAGTTATACTTTGCAACAGATTAAAAAATTCAGAAAGACTAACGAGTATAACAGGGAATATTTACTTTGCTCATCATAAGGTATTTATTTATTTGCATTGGCCTCATGCATTGAGATGTAGAGATTTTATTTTTTCAACTGATTTTCCACAAATGCCCTTTTCAAGCGTTTACCAGGAGAATGAACACCTATATTTAGGCTATTAAAAAGTAAATCTGCAACCTGACCCCTGATGCATTTGCACTTTATTCTAATCTCGAGGTGCTAAGGAGTCCAAGTGGACTAATAGAATTAGGCCAGAGGGGTCTTGTCATAACTGAGATTTTGATTCACAAGCAGGGATGGTTTAACTTCGGACAGCTGCCTTGATTTCCACTCTGGCTATCCACCTCCCCTTTACCCACTGGTTGCTTAGGGATGGCTCAGTTGCTTTTAAAGCCACGGGCTTTTATAGCCGCAGGGTCTACAGCTGTAAACTGAATGAGAATTGGTGTCAATTTATTTTAATATACTGGTCTATCAACTAGCAGTTTAAGAACTGCTTCACAGGTAGCAGAGCTGTCCCCCTGGGCAGGCAAGGGAAATGCTCAGAGAAGAGCAAGATCAAGAGCAGAGGAAATTATTCCAACCACCCCAAGGCAAGCCATCTTTGCTGATGAATCAGAGCCCTCAACGTCATATCCTGGTCTTTAATTCACAACGTCTTCATAGCAAACTATGAAAAGGGATTAGAAATTGTAAGTGTCCAGAGGCGAAATTCTCCAGTCACGCCTACACTAACAGACCCAAGCTGCATATCCTCTGTAACACAAAAAGTTTAAAAAAATCAGTTTGGGGCTGTGTAGAGGACACTTCAATGGTATTTGCAAAATTAAATTTTGTGTACAAACAGATACTGTGAGATCCACTTGCAGTCTGATGCAAGTGACACAGGTCTGGAAATCTGTCTCCTTGAGCATAAATCTTCTGTTTAATTTTTGTGGTGTTTCCTACATTTTTAAAAATTAGTGCTAACGGTCACGATGTGTCCTACAATGCTTAAGAACACCACACGAGGTAATGCTGAAGTGAAAATTACTAGAGATGAAATCCATGCTTTTAGGTCTCCCCACAACTTTGACAATAGCAGGTTCTTTTCCTAGTAGAACAAAACACACAAGAAACAAAGGAAATAAAGCAATTCAGGGGGTAAGAAGTAGAGAGAAAGATGCTGTTTGCCTCACACACATGCAAAGAAATATAACCATTTCCAGAGGATTTGCATACTCATGCTTCAAAAGTGAAGCTGAGAGAATGCATATTTTCATAACAAAGTTTGAGCTTGAGACTTCGATGTAATTTAGATTTATTTTTTTATTTATTTACAGATGTCCAGCAAGGGTACAGTATGATGAGTGCTTTCACAATAGTCTTGGATTCAACACATTCAGACTGGATAAACTGTCCTCTGTCTGACTTTTCATTTCTTGGCAGACCTTAGAGCACAAATAATTTTAAAACTGAGCTCACAATATACTTCTCTTGCTACCATATATTATGTAGTATGTAATAAATAATTTAGAACTAATCTATAACTATGAACTATAATTAGTATATGATATATCATATAGTATATAGCATCTATTGGGCTGGGAGTAGCAGGGGCAAGATCTTGAATTTAAACTGTAAAGAGCCTTTATGAATACAGAGTATTTCTCAGACAGATACAGGCTGTGAAGTTCTACCTTTTGCTGAACTTGTAAACAGGGACTGAGCCAATTGTTCCCCTAAGATAATATAGTAGAAAAATGCTAAATGTCTGTCAAAGGAGAAAGGAGGGGAAAGGAAGCGAATGGTTACTCAGCAGGTTAAGCTCAGGGATGAAACATGCAATTAATATTGAAGGCTTTTTGTTGACAGTATGTAATTTAATTTAATCATATCTTAAATTCAGATTATCCTATCTAACCAAATATACCTGAAAGCCAGGTGTTGAGTCCCTGGTGGTTTCTATACTCCCTCAAAAGACAATGCAGAAAGACATATTGTGACCTTCAGAAGGCAAGTCTCTTGCTTTCCTCTGACAGCTTTTTTTAGGGCTATATGAATTCATTTCCAAAGATGTATATCCCTTTCTATTGACTGAGAAGGAAAGGAAGCCTGAAAAATTAGCATGGGCATGACACCTTATTTTAGTGACACCTTGTGATTGAGGTATGTGACATAGAACATACAGGTGGTACTATTTCATATTTAAATCCTTCTTGTCATTGTTTAACTTTGGCTAAGCACTTAGATTTGTAACTTAACATTCATAATTAATTCCACTTGAATATGACTATTCAACTTGATAAATTACTTGCATTCCAAAACAGCACTGGTACCACCAGCAATGCTTTGCTATAATATTTTGTTTTGTCCTGGCCTTTTATTACTTAGTACAGTAGAAGAGATGTTTTTGAGTTCAGTAAAAGTTCAGCTCTACTTATGATGGCACTTTCACTGCTATGAGAATAATTAACAGCTTTGGCTTTTTTTTTTTTTTTTCCCCCAGTGGGAACTTCAAAATTTTAATTTCAGAACTTTCTGGAAAATGCTGAAATTTGGAAGAGTTAAAACTGACAGGGAAAGAATCCCAGTCAAATTGAATGACTTTGTATAGTAATTTCAACAAAACCTTCCTGTAGGAAAACTCAGATGAATTTGGCTGGAGAATGCTAGTTACTTGTAGATATCTGCAAGAAAATGTGGAAGTTTCTTTAGATTTTCTTTACTAAACATATGCAAATTTGGTCAAAATAATTCTTTAAGAAATAATTTCAGGTGTGTTGTAAGTATAAAATACTTCTGAAAACTCCCTATATATTTTGAAACTGGCTTTCATGATCATTACATCAAAATTAACCTGCTACAATTCTTTATAGCTCTCCAGCATTATTGGTACAGAAACAGTAATTTGATTCAAAATGTGAGAACGAGAATTCCGACCGACTAATTTCTTCAGGTTTGAACTCTTCTTGGCTCACAATTTTAACTCCAATTGATTTGAAAATAGAATTCGTACATTTAATGGTAATTAATAGCTCACAACACAGCTCTTTGAAAACAACCAACGACAGACTTCCAAATTCCTTCAATCAGCATTGGGTACGTTCTTGGGACAGAAGATGATTTTCTTAAAGTGACAAAGTCATTTCAACTTCAGTAAAGTTGTGGTATTTTGTGAACAGAAGAAATCTTTTTTTTTTCATCAGGACTGACAATGGGTCCTTTAACAGTGGCTTTTGGAAATAGGAATTGATTAATCACATGGTATGATTTGTTGTAGTGCCTCAAGCAAATTTGGTTATGTTTCATGGTCTGTGTCATTTATTCCTGAGAAGTGCACAACAAAAAGTGACTAATTGCTTTATCTGTGCAAATCACTTCAGTCATTATTCCAGTCTTAATAACTCTGCCAGGAATGTAGTCTCCTATCAATCTTTTTTGCTTGTCAAATAGTTAAATACATATTCAGAGTTCAACCTATTTTAAAGGCTGGGTTTTTTTAATGAATTGTACTGGATTACTTAATAATTGTTGGATTTTCATCAATTACATATTTTGACTCTAGTGAATTGAATGCAATTAAATTACAAATTATGGTAATTATCTGGTGTAAAGATTGATCTATGAGATATAACCTAATTCATTGATCCTGACAAGGCACAGCTGATGAAGACAGAGAATTCTGTCATGTTTGATAAAATACAAAAGCCTAACGCTAGTTTGTGATAATAAAACATATCCTAGTTTTAGTAAAATATTATCTTATAGATTTAGAGACACCTGCATTTTAATTTGAAAGTTTATATATTTTAAAGTTCATTATTATTAGTAATAGTATATTTCTACTCTGTGGTCTTCTGAAGAGTAGTATATAACATATAAAACTCAATACACACATAAAGTCTTCCATTATTAAAATTCCAGTTTATCAGCTTAGGTGTCCTTAGGTCTTACTGTCCTATTTCATAGACTAACATTTTTCTCATGCTTACAGCAGTAAGCTTCAGGACAAACTCTGGTGGGTATCTTTGAATTATAAGTATAAAAATAATAATTTAATTTTGAATTATAAGTATGTTGAATTATAAGTATAAAACCAATGCCAGATAAAACTCAGACTGAACATTACCCAGTAATTTCCATTTTATAGGTAATTAAATTGTACATATGAAGATTACAGACTGTAGTATAAATCTTCTCTGACTCTTTCCAATATCAGCCTTAGATAGTTATATCAAGGTGAAGTCCATAGAGAAAACCTCACCTGAAAGTGGACAAAAGCATTTTACCCCAAATGAGAACAAAGTAATTATAACTAGAATCTACTTGTGAAAATTTAGAAAGAAATTCTAAACATGTCATAAAGTATCAAGTACTTTTGATACAGCCATACAAGTGGACAGGAATGTAGGTTTAGGGTGGGCTTTACATGTAATTTATACGACTTGATTTGATATCAGCTGAAAGCCTTCTGTTTTGATGGATCAGACCCTACTAAGGTGGTGTTTTCTGAAACAGCCTCACGTTTTATCTAAATAATTTGAAGCTTTATTTTTTCTCATTTTAAGGATTCAGTTCTCTGACTGAGAACACAGATCTTCAGATTAAAAAGGCAGTGCTGTTAAATAATTGCACAATGGCAATTTTAAAGGGCTTTTATGAGGGTAAAATGAGTATCCCTCAGCTCGCCACCATTTCCTGGGAACCTCCTGACTGAAGGCATCTCTTGGCTGACAGATCTCTTTCAAGCGTGATGTGACAATTGGGCGGAGGCTATTGCCATGAACTTTGCCGTCCCAGCCCGCCAGATTTGGGGGTTAGCAGAGAAGCAGTGCTGCCGCGTCCTGGCACTCTGCTCGTGCCCATGCTTTGTTATCTCCGGCCAGCAGACCGCACACGCATATTCAGAACACTGCAGGCAGAACGTCTTTACCAGGCGGTAAACAGGGATCATCGCAATGTTGTGAATAGGTGGCTATAGTGGATGGCAACAGGATGAACCCCAGAAAGGCCAATGAAAAAAAACAAAACAAAACAAGGAAGAAACACCATTAACAATAATGAACATCCTCAGCTGTCGCTTGACTAAAGGAAGCAGTTACGGAGTGAAGTGAGCAGCCGTGGGGCTGCTCTTATGAAGCAGAAATTGGAGTTCGTTAAAAAGAAAAACAATACACTGTAGGTGTGAGATAATACAGTACGAATCAGGGCAACGCAAAAACACAGTTAAATAAGGCACAGGTATTTTCACAAGTTACAAACATATTCTATTGCTGAAAAGAATATATTACACGTAGTTGTTTCTAGTTGAAGTATTTTGATTTCTTCAACAGCAAATAACCAAAAAATTACATTACTGCAATTGTTACTGAAATAAATTACTGAAGTTTTTTGTTTGTTTAAAATTAGAAATTTCACTGATACTCTTACGGGCCAGAAATTTTGTTTGTCTTTTCTATCCCATGAAGTTCATTTAAGCATGTAAGACATTTCTTTTCTTAGATTCTTCCCTATTCATCGAGCTAGTTTCTGAAATTTCATATTTTCAACTTAATGACCTCATGAAATTTGATCTATAACAATTTATCATCTTGTATATGCTAGACCATTTGGGACAAACACAGTACTTGCAACACTGCAGTACTTCATAGGCTGTCATTCTTTCCAGTATAAACTCATTTTCTAGGGGGTTATAACTCAGCTGTAAGATTTACTGCAGACTGAAACATGGGAAATAAGATGCCATCTAGGCAGCCCTTCTTTAAACTGGAATTGAGTTTAAATCCCTTTAATTGTTTTTATTATTATGGAAGACAGTGAAAAAAAAAATATTTTGTAGGTTTTGGGTACATTAGTGGGAGTCCCATGTAACTCAATTAAGAATTTCATTAAGAACTTTGAAATGCATAAGCTGTTTACTCATACTCTGAACTGACACCTGTAAACACAGTAAAAACTGTATTTCAAAAGACTATAGCACTGTTTTGATAAGTTCCAAGGTGAGCACAGCAAGGGCCAACACCTTTTTTTTACATCCCACTCCTTTGTTCTGTGGGAGATTTCTCTAGGGTTTTGCATGCATGGAAAAGCTTTTACCAATTATTTAAATTTGATGAGACTGTGAAACACCTATTGCACCAAGAGACAAAATTATTTGTTCCATTAAGTTTGCTGGTGCTTTAAACTAAGCCAGAAGTTAATTATTTTTCCTGAATAAGTGCAAAGGTACTATCAGTTTTAAAACCAGTGCATATATGGGCACAAAATACCAGAGTAAAAAGAAGGACACGCTTCTGCTGCTCGTAAAAGGTTCCAGTGAACACAAGCCCAATAGAATGACTACAACATGGTAACATTCCCAGAGAAAAATGGATGTATATATTCCTAATAATGATTACCTCACACACAAAAAAAACCCAAAAAAACCCAAAAAACAAACAACAACAAAAAAGAACCCCAGTAGAATAGCTGTATTTTGCTGACTTCCACTTCTCTTACTGATGAAACAAACACTCTGCACCTAACAGTTTTTGCACCTTACACTTTTATCATGCAGAGGCCTGGGAAAACAAATGTCTCTGTGTGAATTATACAGTACAAGTTTGGAGCCTTGTTCTTCACCTTTTTATGTCTTTTTTATGTGAATATATGGTTCCTAATTTTTTGTTTGTTTGTTTTCCTCTGCCAGACAATGTTAATAGGTGTATCATCCTGACTACCCAGGGCCAGCCAAAAGCTTTCTGCAGCCACAATAATTTGGCCAGACGTTTTGCCATTAACTTAAAAAGGAAACAAACCAACAAACAAACAAAAAAGCCTTACAGAGCACATCTGACTGGAATCCCTGCTGCTTGTTGTGGAGCTGGGAGCTCCGTGTCTCCATGCCCTGTCTGCTCCCCATTCCCATCATTGACAGGCATTACCTCCACAGAGATCCGCCTCTGCTGCAGGTCTCTAAAAAGCCTCTTTATGGTCGGGCAAACTGAATTATCCACAACAAAGAGCTTGTTCTTTTTTCTTTTATGAAAGCAGTCACAATAAGGTAGCAAGCTCACCATGCTGTATGTCTGTGCTATTTTTACAGTTAGATTATTTGGTGGCTAGTTTTGGATTTCATAGATTTGGTGAGGTTTCATTAGGTTTGATTTAGTCTGGCCTTTAGGTGACTGGCTAAATCACTATCAATTTACTCTGAATATTGAACACTCTAGAGCCAAAATTAGGGTGGTGTTAATTAGCTGTAATTGGTCACAGAAATGGCAGGGAATTCTGAACACTTTATTAGCCCATTAGCAAATGTAGATTCCTGGGTAATCAATCTTTAGGACTAAAATAATCTTAAATTATTTAGTTACATTTACCAATTAAAATATATAATCCAGTTATGTGTACAAGCAATGCGTGAAATACATTCATGAATTATGAAGCCAATTAACAAGGTGTATTTTCTAACACAAAGGATGGGAGTAATAACAAACTCTTGCAAAGTGCACATCAAATCAAAATGAATCTTTTTTCCACATTTCTGAAAATTCTGAGAATGAGTAAGAGAACTTTCAAAGCGATATGTTACTTATTGCATATTCATACACACTGCATACTGCACGAGATTCATCGTTTCTTATCTCAGGCTTTTGTAATGCATGTCACCTTCATACCACATTAGAAATATTTCAGTCATGTCTATAGTTGTGCAATACAACATGATAGGAATGCAAGCTTTCATTTCTTTCCTCAAAGGAATGAACATAACACACTAAAGTGAAATGCTGCAAAATTGAATTTCCTTCTTCTGGTTAGGTAGAACAGGGGAAAATCTTTCAGCACTGATCTAATTCTTGGCTCATGCTTTCCTCAAATTCCACCACCAAAGCTGACCTGCAAATCCTGTCTCTGTTCTAACCTCTGAACGAACTGATACATGACCACTGAGCAGGCACGGCTTTACACATGCACCCCATAAAACAGAGTCCTCCTGCAGTATTTCCTATCACAACCAGCACCGCCTGAATATTAAGACTACTATAGAATTTACACTAATCATGTTCTGGATGTGTAAAATTCTACAAAATATATCTTAAATATTTCTATGAGTGGAGCTTGAATTCATGGTATTGAACTTCAGCTACCTAAAACCTAAGCGTTATCCTCCCTCAGCCTCCATCAGTTCTAAAGGCTCCTTTTCAGAAAGCTCCCCTCTCCCAAAGTAATTTACCACATCTATTTTGGGATGAAATCAAACACTTCTTTTTCATATAGTTACTCATGAGACAAATTTCACCTTGTATAAATTGTCAAAATTCCCAAACTTGATAGTTTGCTTCTCAAAGAACATGAAAATATAATAATCAAGAAGCAAAATCCATGGGTTGGCACTCTGTTATTATAGAGGCAACATGAAGTTTATACTGATAAATAAAAGAATACATAAGAGCTAAAATACATGCACTAATACTATATGTATTTTTTGGAATTTGCTTTTAAGATAATGAAAGCAAAATTGTTAATTGTTCAAATAAGAAAACAGAGCTTAAGTTCAAGTCTAAAATCCTTCTTACTCTGCTGAGGTCAATTCTGTTTTGTTTCTACTTAGCTCCATGAATGTCTGTGTAAACCAAAGGTGCATCTAAATGAACTCATAATTTAGGGCGTTGAACTTCCTTTAGAGACTAGCAGCTCTGCAGCATGATCAGGAGGAACAAATCTGTGTATATTCCTCAGCCACACAGTTCCCAGCCTGGTTTTCCATGTTAACCGGCTCCTGTTTGCTGCTGCAGTCAGTCCTGTGCAGTACAGTCGCTACTAGCAGCTCTGCTACGGAGATGGTCATTTCTGGCACAGAAACATAGTGGGAGTCTCTGGTGGGAGCCTGGAGGTCAGAACCAGCCCCAGTGTGGAGGTGTGTGGCACTTTACCCAGCTGTCCCAGAACTCTCCCAACTCAGGTCCTTGCTTCCCGCAAAGCTGGCAAAGGGCTGGCTCTGCAGATGTGCACAGTATGCTTTTAAGTCATCCCACTGGGAATCACTGTGAAACACTTGCACAAAAAACAACAGGCTTAACTGTTTGAATGAGCGAGTGCAATCCTGACTACAAAGGTCCACGAATCCACTCCTCACAAGTGAGGATGGAAGAATCTGCCTCTTAGTTGTCTTTGTGTCTCCATGGAGATCCCTGGCTAGGTGCTTTCTAAACATCTTATGGGATTCTAACAGACATTTCAATGAAATCTTGCAATCATGTAGATGTTAATCAGCAGGCATTTGTAAATCTCATCTAGTGCAATACCTCTCAGTGAGGGACTATTGCCAACACTGGATCTGGTTGGCCATGGCCATCTGGCCAAGTCTTGAACACAACCAAGGGTGGATAATCTACAGCCTCTCTAGGCAACCTGTTTTAGTGCTGCACTACCCTCCTGATAAAGACTTCCCCCGCAGTGTTCAGCATGAACCTCTCAGGCAGAAATTTCTGGCCATATTCCTCTTGTTATATCACCTGATACAACAAGGGCATTGGCTTGGCAAATGTTTGTCCTCTGTTACCTTTGCAACTGCCCTTCAAAAAGCTTCAGGATGCTCTTGGGTCACCCCTCAGTTTCCTCTTGTGTAGACTAACAAAGTTCAGCTCTCTCAGCTTGCCTCATTCATATGCTATGCATACTTTCTAAACTTGAACTTCATGGAAATTCAGGTAAAGAAATGGGAAATAAATTGAAAGCACTGACTTATGAAAGGCAAGTGTTATTTACGGAAAAATATATGCTGAATATTCTGTGTTTTATAGATTAAAAAGTATACAGTTGAATATAATTTCTTTGGTATCTTTCATTTGCTTTTAAAAACTAGGAAATTAATTTTAATCATGCTTGCAAAACTAAACTTGCAGTCCTGAAAATAACTATTCACTTTTTTAATACAGTACTGGTTGTTCAAAGAGCAGTGTCAAAACCAAGAGAAAATATCCCTGGGGTTTAAATGTAAGGAGTCACTTAAAAATATGCTCCAAATTCTACTTTCTATATGAAAAGATGGTATTACCTCCACTGGAGGCAAAGGCCCAAACTGTCAGTGGGTGAAAATCATTCTAATATCAATAATGCCAGCCAAATGGTCCTGTATGAAATCTTCAGCTATTTCCCTACAATTTTTTATAAATCAGTGGGTTTCACCTGGAAAAAATCAGCCTGAGTAGGAACTCAGGAACTGAAACCCAGGGGTCGTGATAAGAGCTGTGTAGCCATTGTTATATTTATGTAAATACAGAAAACAGTTTAATAAATCCTGGTCTGAAGGAGCACAGCAGTTCCTTCTCTTAATATTTCACCATTGAGACTTGATTTAAATGCTGGCTTAATTAATCACTTAGGAACAGAAATATCTTTGGGAAGGAAAAGAAATGAACTCATGAACTCAAAGTACTAAAGTATCATCTCTCAGAGATCTCCAGAAAATATGAACTCACTCTGCAGATTAAATTTTACATTTTTTTTATTTCTACAGCCTGGCCTGAAAATGTCAGTTTCCATCAGCACCTTTGGGATTTAAGCTCATTTAACCAATACAACATGAACATCAGATTTCCATCTGCTTCGAAAGTTTCCTTCAGTCTCCAGCACCAATACAGATTCTCATTGCTTAACATTACCCTGACATCGAGCATGCATGAACTGACAGCCAGCTCAGGAATCACTTAGTTTAGGAGTTTTGCTTGAGTTATGCCATGGTTCCTGACTGCTTATTGAAACCATATTAAGAACTTGATTGATTGACTGACTGATAGTTAATATGGACAATTAAAAGCAGAATATGATGATTTCTGTCGCTCCATTTACATCTATGTTGTAAGATTAAGTGCGTTGTGTACAAATTAAAATCTGATGCCTGTTTTGGGAGAATCGCTCAAAAGGAACTTTATGTTTTGCTGTGACTCAAGTGAATTCCTTCTCAAAACAAAGACAAATGAGAAGCAAAAAATTTAAAAGAGGTTTGTAATACATTTTCTCCACATTTCAAGCTTCCGTCTTATCCATTGATCCAGGATTGGTTGGTTCCTTCCAAGCTCTATGTATGTCTCAAAAGCTTTTAAAGTAAATCTTGAGGTCAATATTGATATATAGCAGGACAAAAATCTATGGATTTATCAGTAAACTAATAAAGTCTAGGAAATTAACTTCGAAACATCAACTCAATTTGTTTTGAATTAAAAGACTGAAGTCTGAATTTCAAATCCTAGTTAATTATTGTGACAGATGTGATAACTTTAGATCTAGAGTTCTTTTTTAAGAAAGAAAAAGACTCTAATAGTTTGTTTTCTGCTTCACTTACATGTTCCCAGTCATTACAGCCTGATTATTTCACAAAAGTTTTGCTGCGAAAGTGGCTTGCTGAACACTATGAACCCTTTACAAACATAGGTAGTTAATACATCTTATTTTCCTTTGTATATCATTGTGAGACACAAGGCATAAAAATCAAGCAGCAATGAGGTAATTTCTATTCCTCATTCTTTTTTTTTTTCCCATTCCTAAAGCACAATCACAGCCCTTGTACCACACACTTCATTTTCACCTTCGCCCTCAGTTACCAATATGTACCCTAACACTTGATCTTATTGAGTCAGTTTTGCCAAGTCTTAAACTCAGTTTGAATTATTGCCTCATTAAAGACAAGGGTGTGACTTAGCAGATGTTAAGAATCTGGTCCTCTGTGCTTATAGTTTTTGAAGGTGAATTTAGGGTTAGCATGTTTAGAAATGAACTTTTGCATATTTCTTGTCATTGAACTGTGTAAGCAGATGTCAGAAGACTCAAAGCAACTATGAAAGATTTTAAAATATCTTTCAGAAAATGTGAATTAATAATTAATTTTATTTTTCTTGAAATAGTTTTATATAGAAATTGCAAAACAGAAATCTGACCACGCATGCTCATATACTTATTATATTACTGTCAGCATACATATGTTCCAGGATGAGGATAGACTGCAAAATGGAGAGGTTTAAATTATAAAGATGTATGAAGTGTAAACTA
This sequence comes from Aramus guarauna, assembly GCA_013400195.1. Taxonomy (NCBI): domain Eukaryota; kingdom Metazoa; phylum Chordata; class Aves; order Gruiformes; family Aramidae; genus Aramus; species Aramus guarauna. The sequence goes on along the minus strand of VXBL01004751.1, from coordinate 2,554,294 downwards.
ATAAGTTCTGACATTTCTCACAATCTCTCTTCTCTGGATAAACTCAGCAGAGACACAGTGCTGGCTCCAAAAAGGTGAGAAACATGCAAATTTACATAATACACACTCCTTAAATAAATTTTTAAATTTTTATATAAAAGACGTCAAACAGAATATGCTGAATTTTACCTGCAAAGGCTTTGTAATCCACCAAGTCAAACATTACAATAGCTACTGCTGACCAGGTAACAATCAGAGCAATAACAAGGAGCCATGCTGCCGGTGAGCTGAACGTTGTCACGAGGTCTTCCGTAACTGATTTCTTGCCCACTTTCATGGATGATGAGGGAACGGATCCGTTCTTACCATCTATTATTGTCGTGGTTGTAGACATACGTCCTAGGCAAATAGTCAAAGTAGAGGAAATAGAATGTAACACTTGGACCCCAAAAATCAAGAATATGAATGTTGTTTTGAAATCCTCTTGTACTCAGAATATTTAAAAGAAATGTAAATGTTGCATTATTAAAGACAAGTTCTTGTGCTTTCTGGAGGGAGTTTTTCCTGAAATGAGGCCACTTTTAGTAAAGTTAATTTGGAAGCAAACATGGTGAAATAGCCACAACTGGCCTTTTTAATTATAAGACATTTTTTAGTTTGCTATGAATAGCTACAGACATAGGAGAGTGATTGATGAAAGCATAAAATATTATTACTCTCCAAAGAACTGTCTTGTTACGGGCTGTAGGCCAGACTCGCAGGTGATGTGATCAAGTATACTTCCATTGACTGTAATGGAGCTAATGCGTCTACACCACTCTAGGTTTGGCTGGACTTCTGCTGTCAAGGGCAAGTATCAATGGCAATAGGAATGTATATACTCCATTTCATCTGACAGAAACACAAACGATTTACATGTCCAGTATCCTTATAAGTTGTGGAGAGGCTTGCAGCTGATTTTTAAATAGTTTTGTTTGTGGCATTCTTAATTTAATGCAATAATCTCCTAAAAACCAAGGGTTACAGTGCCAAAGCAGACTTAATTCCAGATAGTGCAGGTTTGGTACCACAAAAGTGGTAGGAAGGTGAGTACATACATTAACTAAGCGAACAGTTGACACACATCAACTATTTAATAGTTCACAATAGTGACTTTTTCTACTTCCTCGGGTATTAAGAAATGTTAATTCTGGACACAAAACAAAACTGTAGCAACTGAGCCCTGAAAATGTTTGAAAATTCTCATATTAGTCTTCTTCACAAAAGAAAGTGATAACCTAAATAATCTTGGTTGGAATTTCTTTCCCAGTATATACAATAAAAATGGTAAAAATATTCATAACTCCACAGTCAACAGTAGAAGAGCACAGTACCTCCACTTAGTTTACAATATCTGCTTGTAAGCTATTGTTAAAGTATTAAAAGATATATTACATATATTCCTGGTCTGGTTGATGATACCAACTCTCATAAATTAATGTCAGTGATTTCAGGGACCCTTACTCACAGAGATCTGAAATTTCAAGGAATAAGGTGATGCTTGGTTTACTCATACCTTTGCTTCTCACCCTAAGATCACCTATCTTCTGTCACAGCTGATATAACCTATAAAGCTGGTAATTTTCTAGTATGAGGGAGTTAAAGAAAGTGACAGAGCTGCTCTATACAAACATAAACAGATTTAGTTTCACTTTTCACACAGAAAATGGCAAATATGCCATTGGAAACTTAACAGTAGAGCTAAGGTGTAAGGCTGTTGAAGACTTTCAGGTATTTACCATGTCAACATGTATGTAGCCTCTATTTGAGATTCACTATATTGATATTCTTAAAGAAGTAAATGAATAATTAGGTCCTTGAGATTACCCATAGGTAATTCATCCACAAGAAAAAAAAAAAAAAAAAAGAAATGGCATAAGAAGTCTTCTAATCTTCATGGTAATGAATATTGATTGACTTTGTTTCTTCTGCAGAAAGTGAGAACAATAGCCTACAGTGATACTGAAATGACCTTTATGTATCTCACATATATCTGTAGAACAGGGAAGGACAATTCTTGTATCAGGGGTTCCCTAACTCTTAACCTGCCATATCTGTAGAGTGTTCAAATTCATACCCTGAATGATTCTACATTTCTTTATTTATTATGTAGTGCATTGCATTTGCATGTACTTCCCTTAATTCTACCTTCTAAGCTTCCTTCTGCACAAGCATCCTGACACTGATCAGTGCCTTGTTTCAAGCCCCAGAAAGCTGCTCTGCTAAACAGCAATGTTGTATAAGCAGAACAAGATTGACATATTACATGGGTTTTTTACTTATTTGAAATTTACTCTTATTTATAGAATGTTTATTCTGCTTATGAATAATGTCTATCTACTAGGATAGAATTTATGCTCTTTTTTTTTTTAATATATTATAAAACTATCACTGCTTCCATTTCTCCAAACATAAATTTTGAATCAAACATTTCACAGCAGGAGGAAAAATCTGCCAAGCAACAACTAGCCATAAAGATCAGTTTCCTAAAGTCAAATTCAAAATCAATAGCATTTTGTTATCTTACTGCATACAAAATGCAAGTGATTTGTGCATACAACAGGTTATAAATGACACATTATGCATTTTTTTCCCTTGGGGATATCAGTCAGAGTTTATGATGTGTAAAAGAGAATAGAAAAGTACTGTCTCATCTTGACAAATCTGATTAGTATCAGAGCATATCTCCAAGGACATACTAATGGCAGATATTTGCACAGTTATAATACAAGCAATTAAAAGTCTATGTGTGTATATAGATGTAGACATAGACATATAATTACCATTCAAAGGATCATCCCTCTAGGTCTGTTGCTATGTAAAAATAGTTCCTTTCTGTTTAGTATACCTAACTTTTCAAATTCAGACTGCTGTATGCCTTCTTTGGTGATGAAAATAGTGTCCCACAATTTATCAATCTGAGCAACACTGCAGAGACACAGCTCAAGTATGCTAAGAAGGTTATCTATTGCATGCTTTTGGCTTTTGATGTAGCCAAGTCAGATTTCCCCTTAAAAACTCAGGATGTTATATAATAAAATCATCACAGTTACATTCATTGAATGGACTGAGCAGCTATTGATGCAAATTTGCCTGGAAGTGAAGCTAAGAAAAATGCTGCTGTACTGCGGGAGGTTCCCAACGCAGGTGCTTGCAGTATGATTCAGGTGTCCAAGAAAGGTCTCCAGTGTTGTTAAAGGTGCTTTATGGTATCAGAGACATCCTCACAGGACTGGCAGGCATCATCTACAGGACAGTAAGTTCTGTTCTGGGAGGAACCCAGACAGGATGCCGTAAACCACTGAAAATAGAAATTAGATTTTTATGTCACTAGATACTAATATAAATACAATTGGCTGGACTCCTGAAGAAGGCATTGCTTTGCGCTACATTATCTTGTGTGGGTTGGACTGTATATTGATACCATTGTCATTTCATGACTTCAAAAAGAAGAGACAATAACCCCAAGATGATTGCCCTCCCTCCTGCAACCACGCTGTTATTGCAGTACCCATGGTGCTATCCTGATCTAACTAGTCCCTGCTTCTAGTGCTCAGGTGTTATGTGCATTTTTGTCCATCTCCTAGTAGTGATAACCTCCTCACTAAAACCACAGTGATGCTATTTACACAGATAGACCAGTAGAGAAAGAAGGGACCTACACATGAACAATATTTCCATCAATTCAGCCTGCAGCAGTTCTGTTTCTCAGAAAAGTGCCAAAGTTAAGCAGAGCTCCTGCCTAAGAGGTCAGTGAGGCTTCAGGTGCCCAGTGGGAGAATGAGAAAAACAAGTATTTTTTGTGCTTTGAAATCACCTGATGAAGCCTATCAATTTTTATTTTTACAGTTGACAGGGGTCATTCAGTAACAGGTTAAAATCAGATTCCTGAACTTCTCCAGACATCCTTGCTGCCCATATCATACACATTTTCTCTGCCAAGACAAATTTCACTGTCTGTATTACATCCAACCGGAGTCCAAGTCAGTTTACTTTAGTATACTTAGATGAACAGTGCAGTGGATCAGGAGATTCATGAGCAGATCAGTTGTCCCTGCTTTGGGGGAGCCGACATCTGTCATAGGAGTGGAGGGTGCAGCTGAAGGCTGTAACATTTTCAGCCATCCAATTTTAATCCACCACCACATGTCTGCTAGAGCCTCCTGGCACTTTGGGTTGTGATTGCTATTGATTTTCAATGAAGATGGGAACTTTAAAAAGTTATATGTACATTTCTATAAAAAGATTACTCCAGGGATATATACCTCTGACTCCACATAACAATTTCTCATGCACACAGAACTACCCCATCAGGTCACAAATGTCACCTTTACATCAACAGATTGATTTGCTAAATTCCAAACAGCTAAAACTCTGAGATTGTTACTATTCCTCTGGTTTCAGAGTTGTCACTTAGGATACAATCTGAAGACCCATAAGGTCTCATAAGTATAAATAAACCTTGACACTTGGTGACAACTTTGAGGAGAACACCGTGTGACTTTCAGTGTCCAGAGTGAGTTTGTAGTCCTGGCAGCTTAGATAAAATACTCTTTGTATTTGTGAGTTGAACTTTCCTTAAGGCATAATAAGCACAGGAATCCGTGGTTAAGCATGGGCACTTGATTTTACAGTTCAGCAACTACACTTTCCACTACCCCAGAAGAAAACCAAAACCACCACCCCCACCCCCCAAAAAATACACCTACTCCATTCAGACTCATCCAAGTGTAATTTATTTATGTATTTATGTTATTTCGTAGTTATTTTATGTATAACAGTCCTCATACTGCCATTAGAAAAAAAAAAAATTAATATCGAGTGAAATATTTAATGTGCAGTGCCTGGGCATATTAAAAGCAGAGGACTAGTCATGCTACTAAAAAAAGAGGTTGTTCTCTTTTAAATAATAATATTGTTGCTAGGGCAATTCAGTTGGGATGTGAGAAGCCTCAGTGCAGCCCACTCTAAATGAAAGAGCTGGTAGATTTTGATTTGTCTGTTCTGCTCCCCAAATGAACACTCCAATGAATAGACTATAGAGTATTCTGGATTCAGGTCATTAATGGCTCTTGTTCGACCTATTCCACTTCACTTGGAATATTTAAATACTAATTAAGGGAGCAGCAAACAGAAAGAATGACTGTGTAAATCGACACTGTAGGTTAAGCACCAGCTTGAGCCTTGGGCTTTAACCTGGTGACCTTATCAATCCACCACTGCTGCGATCAGGCAGGCAGGAGTCTCGGCCTACGGTAAGGAGGGTACCACAGGGAGAAGAGGACAAGGAATTAGAACCCTTCCTTGAAGGACTGGGCAATGGATATACGATAATCTGCTGCATTTTTTCAGGCTCAGCACATCACCTTTAGTGAGTTTACAGACCTCTGCAGCTCTCACAATAATCTTTTTCTTTTTCCCATGTGGTGAAAATATTTTCTACCACAAGAAAAATCTATACCTGGGCCTGTTGTTCAGGTGGTACTTATGCCTGACTGTGGCGTCCTCCTCTTTCATCTCTCTTCTATGGTTTCTGCACCCTTGGCTTGTAAAAATGGAAAGCAAAAGACAGAATTTCCACTGTGGTTTAGAATTAGTAGCTTGCAATAAAATATCAGTAACAATATTCTTTCCTGAAGTGGTCTAATGACTTTTGTCCAGAAAGCTTTTGCCTCATCATAAGCATGTAGCCAATTTCCCAGCACTTGCATAGGCACAGGGAGCTGAAAACTCTTCACCGGATTCATGCTTTTTGCCTCTTTTATACATTTATGTGGGAACAAAATGGTGAGCCGAGAGAAGAGAGAACCTCAAAACCTACTGTACGCTCCTGAACAGAGTGCCTCCACCATCTCACCTGGCCAGCACCAGAGGCCAGATACTGGACGACGAGTAACAGAGTGCAGAACAGCTCAGAGGAGGAAGAGCAAGAGGAGTCCAGCTGGGCAAAACCTTTAGCTCTCCTCCAAATGCTGCTAAAACATATGATAACAGTCAATTTAAAACCGCTTACTATGGAAGGTCTGTAGTCCTGGTAACCTTCAATAGGCTGGGAAGCTAGTTAGATCTGCTAATATGGATCATGTTTTCTATTGGTCATACATGGTAATATAAAGGCAAGACTCTTCCTAACACTGATAGAAGCAGGTGGAAATGGGGAGAGACAACCTGAATAGGCAAATTCAGCTTATCTTTGAAAGCTCCTCTGTCTCACCATTATCTGCAACAGATTCTGTGAGTAGGGCAGCAATCTACAGTTCAGCTCAGAAATGGGTGGCGGGCACCTAGTGTAGGTCTTCTGAGTATGAAGAAGCTTCTGCAAGCTGTTGAGCAGAAATGTGACAATTTAGAAAAGCTAATTTATTTAGAGCTGCAGCATAAATCTTCTCTTGAGATGGCTGACATTCAGCTATTTCTTTTCTTTTGTATCATATTACATCCCCATACGTATGAATCAATGAACGCAATTGGAATATAAAACAGAATAATATATAAAAGGAGTTTCACAACTGATACCAGAATTTACAGACTTCTAAATTCATCGCACAGGGTACTGAAGTGTTGTAATACAGTTTATATAATTAAAGCAAAGAGAAAAACCTCTTAACACATATTGTGTATATATCGGCAAACTTCTCAAAATTAAAAGGTAGTCTTTCTGCAGACTAAAGGCTTAGAAAGCTGTGACTGGGACCGTCTGTGAGGGAACATTTGCAGATTTATGGGTGACTGATAGTTATAAAATGTAATATTCTTTATGAAATGTGGAAAATAGAGTTGGAGATTATGCAGAAAGCAATTCTACATGACAAAAGAAATAGAATAGAGATTATGGAATATGGAGAGGATGGTGCATGAAAATTAACTGAACAATTGAATTCAGAAAAGGCACTTATAATTACATATGGTGCTGTGTACTTTTTTAATTTCCTTTTCTGTTATTATATCTGTATTGGTTTTATTTTTGATCAATAGAGAGCATCTGATAATTCAAAGAAGTAAATTGCATTAATCCTTTCCATTCATTCTCCAAGAAATTATGTACACCAATCTTTTGATCTCATCAATTTCAATAAGAAGTTGGTAGAATAAAAGATACATCCTATCAAGCCATTTCATTATCTCATTCAAAGAAAATGTGTACTTCATACAGTATCAGTAAATAATACTAATAGCAGTACTACTACTAATAAATTCTATGAGGTGAAAACTAGAAGCTATTAATGCTGTATTCTATGGTGTGTTATACATTTTGGGATTGTAATAATGACTTTTTCTTAGGAGCAAGTACACTATCATATGCTATATGAAAAAAAAAAGTGAAGCAAAGAATCTCTGAAGAAAATAGTTTAACTGATACTAATTAGAAAACCTCCATAACTCTAATAACAGAAAATTACTTTCCAATGATGTATGGCCAGGTTACATTAGGGACTGGGCAACTGCATGAAAGAAAAAAGGACTTTGGAATGCAAAGACATAGTCTCTGACTCTGGAATTTCATTTATTTCATACCCCTGAATGCTGAGCAAGTATTCTGGCAGGGCAGGGGTTAATGCCTAAACTTATACTTTCTCCTCAGGAAGTGGCTGCTGATGAAGACAAGACAATGCACCAGCTGGACTAAGCCTCTGACATGTTGGCTGTTCTCATGTTCTTGCTGACCTTATTTTCATCAAATAATACCAAATAAATATCAAAGAAAAATCCATTTAAAAAAATCTTTTATGTCTGTTATTTCTTCTCCATTGCTCTTTATTTGCAATGGTACTTGTATGGAGACAGGATCTTTTCCCTTTAAGAACCTGCTCCTTATAACTTACTTGCAGCCATAATTCTTCCATTGTGATATTACAACCATTTTCACGTCAATCTCTTGTGAGGATTACGATGATTCTAAATGGGAGAGAGCAGCTAGAGGAAATTAACTTTTAAGAAACAAATCTACTATTTTTATGCAAATGGCCTTTATAATAAAAAGGGAAAATATAGAATGTATGGGAGGATTTTTTTTTCCACATGGAACAATTTTTCAAAACCTGCTGTGCAGTGCTAGTGACACTAAAGAAAAGAAATATGGAAAACTCAGAAACTAAGCTCCAATGTTTTTAAATAAGTTTCTTACTATATTTTCCTTTCTTATATAATGCATCGTATACCTCGTATAAATCACTTTTTGAAATAATTAATCAACTGAAGCACAGCAGCATTTCATCATACTTGAAGAATACCAAATCAAAATACTTCCAAACTCCACATTTTCCATCTAGCTGCAATTATTTGAATGCATGTATCTGATTTTGTATTTTCTGAGAACAGCTATAGAGATAAAGATACTTTTGTGTATATAAAAGATTGGTTGAATCTAATGTAACAAGTTGGCATATGTGGTTAACTCTTTGCCATGCAGATCAAACGCTGGATTTGGCCCATTACTGTATGCCAGGAGTCAGAATCCCCTGAGGACAACATGGTCTCTGCTCCTATGGGAGCCCTCTTGATCAAGGAGAGAAATCTAATTAGTAGAAAATAAGGATAGTTTGTCTAAAAAACTCAGATCGTGTGAGAGGATAGTAGGGAAAGAAGTCTTCTACAGTCAGGAAATTCAATTTGGACTAGCAACAGATGTAACTGAGAGAAAAGTTCTTCAGAAGATTTTGAAAAGGAATAAGAAAAAAGGTCTCTGCTCCAGACAGATTGCCCCTGTGGAGACAAGTAGAAACAAAAATCTGACCGAACACTTCCCCCCCCCACGAAAAAAAAAAAAAAAAAAGCCTTGATGCTTGCAAACCTAATACGCAACATCTGCATTTTGGGGAATGCATCATTGGTTCCTGTTGAAGAAATACTAATACTAGCTGTTACTTGTTCTGGAATAGGCTACGGTATGAACTGTAGTAGTAGATAAATTACATACAAAAAAGAGGAATTCTACCTATTTGTACAGATGTCTTGAAGCAATCTGAGAACTTCAAGGAGGGCAAGTGGAAACCAGTTTCAGTCAGAGCCCAATTGCACTGTGTTTTAAAACACGATCAGCAGTAAAATAAGTTAACTCCGTCTCAGCTGACAAACTTCTAACCTTTGACTACAGGGAGCCCAGTTAGGTCAGCAGAAGTCTGCAGGGCTTAAGAGCCCGCAACCCGTTGAAAATTCATGTGAGATGACTCCTGAATCATTTGAAAAGCTGAATTTCAGTGATTTGGAGCCAAATTTCCATCTTTATGTGTTTGAATTTAATAATCTAGCAGAGCATTGATAGGTACTTCAAATTAAGGGGAAGAAAATTTCTCTTGTATACCTTTGCAAGGAAGTGTAAATTGCTTATAAAGAACATTATGCTGATACGACCTTTAACCTTCTGTCTCTGTGTGGTTGTTTCTTGTGTGCATATGTATGTCAAAGAGCTTTTACATTATTCTGATTATTCGTGTACCACAGACACAGAAGGGATTAGTGGTTAGTTAGCAGTTAAAAGATCTTCTGTGTTGTTGAGCTTGCTGAAATAGTCTTATATGACTGATTGTATTGTGAGCCTCTCTGCAATACTTCATACCTGAAAGGACTTTAGCAAGAAAAGTAAGGGAAGCCCTAAGGACCAGGTTTAAAAGATAGCAGGTTTTATGGGGAAATTTTATAGATCATTTTACTTACAGCTATATCATTTTGTATAGTAATTTCTTGAGAACTTAGAAGCCCACAGGGGTTAACAATAATCAAGACAGAATAAATTACTTCTATAAAATCAAAACTATAGGAGGTACAGTTGATAAGAACAAGAAAGTGCCATTTATTGCACTTTAAACCGGTGACCAAGCATGGCAAAGGGATATTGAGCTGCTCCCTTTCCAAGAGGCAGTAGACTTCATCTTTTCATGATCTGGATGTTGGACATTTAATTATTTCTCTTTGAAATAACTCTTCATTTTGATATTTTTTTACATTTTCTTTTAGAAATGCTGAGATTTATTCAAAAATCAAAGATTTCATTTCTAGCTTCTCAGTATGTAGATAAGAGTGTAACTAAATTCTGAACACGTAATACTAAACTATCAACACCCTGAAAAATCCATTTGTCTGGTTCCACACCTGAATTTTTTTATTGATCAGTAGTAGTACCTTCTCTTCTTTGGAAACAAATTGGTTCTCTAAACAGTAAAAAGTTTTACCTACCTGTTCATCTTAGAAATCTGACATTTCTGAAAGAGATGCCAAAGGGATATTTAGACGTACTTGTGAATTGATATCAGCTGAGAGGTACATCTTATCTTTTAAAATGTCAAAACGAAGGTTGGAGGAAAATGGTTTCCATTTATCTTTAAATAGCATGAAATCTTCTGCAGCAAGAGCACTGTATGCATTCCCTTTGTTATTTGTTTTTGGAAACTCAACTCTATGCATCCCTGCAACCTTTAGAGGGGATTAGAAAAAAACAATGATTTTTTTTTTTTTTTCTGTTCCCGTCTGTAAAATAATGACAGTCATAATAAATATTGAAAGTCACTAGTAGAAATAGCAGGTTACAAATGTCTTTACTCCAGACAAGTGTATCAGTATAAAGAAACTCTGTAAAGAAAATTCCAGATCTTTGCTTCCTCTGGTGGAACTGCCATTATCTCTCACATAAGTATGTCTAAGAATGATTAATAAGATCATTTACTTATATTCATTTATTCCAAGCTAACTTGACACTGGAGGTAGGACCAACTTTCTATGTCTTAATGGATTTTTGTCTACAGACTCCGAAAATGAAAGTAGTTCAGAATAGTCTCCAGAACTTATAGTGAAAGTAGTGTCTCACATTGCGAGTCTGCCAAGTCTTCCATATGGAGCTATTCAGTCATTACAGAACTCAAATATGGAGATCACCACATGCATACAGTTTGAATATATATATATATATGCATAAGTCATATTGAAGAGACCTGGCCCAACTGTCTTACCAGAGACAGAAGAAAAAGGCATTTTTGGCTAATAAGAATACAGAAATTTCTATACTAAGAGTTATGTAGTAAAAAATATATATATATACATATATATATATATATATATATATATAAGACTTTGCTAAAAAATGGAGAGAGAAAATTCCTCATCTGACAAAAGGGGAAAACTAAAATAAGTGCTCATGGCAAGTCAGTCATCCGTGTCACTGATATATTTCATCTGTAAATGACAATTTACTATGAAACTATTACAGGTCTGGGAGAGAGAAAACTGAAAGAGATCTATGGAAGAAAGCTGTTATGTGGCTTGCAAAACAGTGTAACCAATTTTGTGAGAGACAGTAGTTAGTCCATAGTAAACAGGAACAGATGAAACAAGGTCTATCTTCTGTCAGGGAGTTATTTTCTAATAAATATGAGAGTACTCCATCTGTAAACTTACAGAATAGCTAAAGGCAAGTCTGCTACATAGGTACCTAAAATACTAGGGAAACAAGGTTTTCTAAAGCTTGCTTTGAAACTTATGGGGCTATCAAAATATACCCCCAAATGCTTTATGAATACTATTTGTATTCAGTGTGTGTTCCCATAAAAAAGGAATTCTAGGCAGCAGAGGCAGTCATGATAGAAATGGCTCCTCTGAAGGTTTTGTTCTGTTTTTTCTTTTCTTCTTTTTTGGTCTGAAAGAATCCTTTGGAAAATATCCCTTCAGTTTTAGGGCATGAGAGGGCTCTTGAACTGACACTGAGGAATAGAATTTACTGTTTAGGTAAAAGTTAATGGTGTGTTTTATCATTTTCCTTTTGCAATACTGATTCCAAAAATAGTAACCTGAAGTTAAAGTTTAACCTTGATAGACTAAATTAATATTATCATTCATCTCTGATCTTTATTTGGAAATAGATGTGATCTCTATGGGCAGCTGAGGAGAGGATACGCTGTCACAGGGAGGACAGTTGATCTTTGTTGAGGGTGCATGTTCACAATACATCTGTCATCTAAAATGTGTTCTGAGATTCTTAAGGGCTGCGAAAATCTTTACACTATCTTGCAAAGGTTTCTTTAATAGAAGCTTATGCCAGATACTCACATCTTAGAAGAAAACTTTGTTTCAAATCAGTATTAACTAATCTAAAGAAAATGAGGTGGTTTTGAGACTATTGAGACCTATTCTCATTAGCAAAATCTTTGACCAGGTAAGACAAAGTCACTGTGTCCTCCCTTACTCACAGTCATTCTTGAACTAGCTAACACCAATTAGCCATGTCTTAATCCATTTTATTCAAGATTTTACCCTGGCCAAGTTTTGGAACCTGTGAAAAACTTGTCAATTCAAGTTTGATGAGAAAAGATCGCTACATAGTATTCATGTACAGGTACAGAGTCTTAGGTATCTTTTCTTTTCTCTCTGTGCAGATATTTTTATGGCACCTCATCTACACACTGAAAAAAAGGAAAACCAAGAAGATTTAAAATTCCTCGAAGGTTACCCAGGGAAAAAAAAAAAAAACAAAACAAACACTTCAGTAATTGTATCCATTCTCTACATCCTTCCTCCCACCAGCCCAAATCAATTGACTGTCAACAGAACAAGGTCATGACCAGATTTTAGAAATTGTTAGTGATACTGGACTTTTACTCATCAGTGAATTAACAACAAATGAGACTATCAGTGAGTCTGTCTTGTACATATACCTAAGCCCAGAGGTCTTCAACTATTGCTAATTTTCACACTACCACATTCTGAACAAACCAACCCAGGAGAGTTGCTCAAGAGCACAATAAATAGCCTTACAGGTTGGTTTAGTGACTCTTGCTCTTGTGAGGTGGGAATCAGGCTTATAAACCTTCCTCTATTCTATTCTATTCTATTCTATTCTATTCTATTCTATTCTATTCTATTCTATTCTATTCTATTCTATTCTATTCTATTCTATTCTACTCTACTCTACTCTACTCTACTCTACTCTACTCTACTCTACTCTATTCCATTCTAAGGGACCATATCTTGACCTGCAACTTAAATCTTCCTATCACACCTCTTCAAATCTCTGCAGAGCAAATGAGATAAAATATTAAAGACCTCAACTAACCAAATAGATACAAGGTTGATAGTGGTCTTCAATTTATTTCAGTGACAAATGTCAAGAAGTAGTTACCCAGCTATATTATTTAGCTTCAGGAGCCATTCTCTAGTAATTCTGAGAAATATCTTTCACTAGGTGGTGAGATATCCATGTGGCATATAAACATGAAAATTATGGGCAAGTCTGGCTTAAAAAGTATGCACAAGTAAGTACAGTTCCATACTTCTCCACTATTACTTGTCTGAAGAAACTATGAAATCCAAATTCAGCTTTTAGGGGTCAGTTATGACTTTTTCTTTCAAAAATGAGTGCATGAAAAATAATATTTTGATGTGTGCACTTAAAAATGCTATTTGTTTAATTTCCAAACTACAAGTGAAGTTCCATCTTCTACATCAACTCTAACTTTAAATGTTATTTAAGTTGAATGATAACCATGGAAATATGCATGGAAGATACCAAGAAGTGCAAGGTTATTAAAGCAAATATTTTTTTTTTGTGTGTCTTATATTAGTGTTATTATAGGGGCAGGATGTTTATTTTGCTTAGTCTTTTCTGGTATATAATAATGGCATTATACAAATTCTGTGATTTACAGAAAGAGAATTGGCAGAATTATCAGCTGATTAATTTAGTTCAAGATTTTTCTGTTGCCTACAAAAGATGATAACTTATCTTCCCACCTGGTAGAGTAAATCCAAAATCCCAAATGAATGCTTTTTTCAAGTATATATGCCACAACATTCTGTATTAGTTTTTTCCCCATAAAGCAATAACAACATAATTTTAAAGCAACATTTTTTCTTTCACTAAACACAAAATTTCCAACGCTAGTACAGAACATGTTCCTAATGTGAATATATCTATTTTTCAACATTATTTTTCTGAATCATAAAAGTAAAAATAGCTTTTTCCCTACTTCCTTGAAAATGTAAATACTTATCCATATAAAAGCTATAATACCTGAGGAGAATGCTTTTGGTATAAGATGCAGGCCTTAGAAAGGAAAAAAAGAATTTTGATCTATGGTTTAATTGTTAAGTGACTCAGAGAAGTGACATCTTAATCTTGAAAATGGTTCGTATGAAAGATTTACTTCTAGGCTAACAGTGGTTTAAACTTATTCAGTGACAGATAAGATAAAAATCTCTGAATTCAAAGATATCTAAACCAGAAGATGATTTATTTTTAATATCTATCTATATAGAGTATGTCTAAAATATCTCTTTATCCTACTTACATTAAACTTCTAAGCACATAACCCAAAACAGGGAAAATGCATTAATGATAAGCCTATGTGTTTGTAATATACATGAAGTAAAAATAATCTCTACTGAGAGACATGTTTGTGAAATCATTTTAACAATGTAGGGTTCCAAATTTTGTAATACAAATTCAAACTACATGTGCTTATCCAGAGGATAGAATGTTGCAAAATTATCATTAATTTTAATTCATTCTCATCACATTTTCCTAATCAGCACTAGCACAGAAATGGAGCAAAACTGTTGAAACATCTCTGAGTTGCCCTTTCTGGGCACCTCTGCCCTATTCATGGACTGGGCATCAATTTACTTACATTTTTTGAATGTTAATCTTTCTGAAGTTCTTACCCTCTCTCAATTCCTGTGTCTGCATTAAAACATTAGACACAGACACAAAATAGGGTTCAACCTTATTTGGTCATGGAAGACTAATTAACATCTAAGTGGACTCCAGCAGAGCAGTGCTCAAATCTCAGTGATACATCTCAGAACAGAGGAAAAACTTTCCACATTTTTCATGGCACAATCAGTCCAAAAATAATTCATAATGTTAAGGTTTTGCTCAGTACAGTTTAAAAGATTTTATTCTGAGTTAAAAAAATCCTCCATCTCGAGGTGGCCCCTCCACGTTGTTATTGATAACTGGAACAGAAAGAGAGCTACACTAGGGAAAAATTTTGACCTGGCTGGAATGATAGTTTCCTTATTTCCTCCCATGGATTCTAAATCAAGTAATCTTTAGCATCTGCTGTAAACATGCACAAAGTCATTGCAAAACCATTCAGCTCTCATTCACGAGCTGTAACACCTCCCCACGTTCTCTGTAATAGCAGACCCATATAGTAGGAGCTCCAGTATTCCTAGCCCACAGTAACGGCAGGTGCTGCAAAGTCTCCACCGAGCTTGCATCCACATCAGACACTTGCAGAACCTCTATAATGTTCCTGGCATCTCACACCAACCTTAGTCTTTTGTGCTTCACTCCCTGACTCTCATGGTGATAGGAAAAGAGAAGAACAAAGTTGCATACTTATGCCTGAAGTTCATCTGTGATGCCTGAAAAGGATATTAATGCATATTTGTCCTGATTTCATCCCACATTCTTTCATCCAACAGAAAAACTCTTTTGTTCCATATCAATGAAATAGAGACAGCAGCTGAAAGGACATTTTCAGCCTAGTATGGCTTTCCAGACTGCCTGTGCTGTATTCACAAATCTAGCGATGCTCAAACATATCCATGTAAACACAATGTTTTCCTATTTACTAAAAATTCACATAGTCTAAGGTAATATTCAAAATGTGCAATTCTTTTCTGGGTATTTTTATAGATATTCAAATCTGGATTTATTTGTGTCTAGTTTTCTAACATTTATCTTCCCTCCAGCTCACACTGGTGCAAGGCCATACTATTTTCATTCGAACAAAAGCAAGCAATGAAGCAATTAAGTAAAGAGCAAAGGCCATACTGGAAATCCGGCAGGAGACAGATCTGAACCCGAGTCTCCTGTTCTAACTTCTGGCTCATTGCTCCTCTACATTGTGTAATGTTTAAGCTAAATATATCACCGGCTTCCTCTGAGTGTAGTTGTTAATAGTCCTTGCCCATCCTTTAAGGCCATTTATATACATTCAGCGTGCATGTAAAATTTCTTGAAATCTTTCCATTTTGTATTTTAAGAATACCAAAGCTACTGCTGCTTTCTCATTTCACGAAACTTCTCTGAAGTTTCTTTAATATTAATACAGCAGTCTTGACTCATAACTTTGTTAGTATAATGAAAAGAGATAGAGATGCCCTCTGCAGATGTAAAAGTTGATAGTCCTTTCTAAATTTTTAAGAAAGCTTTTGAGAGTTACTTAGTTATTCTGTATACATCTTTGCAAGATTTTTCTGGCTGTTATATTCTGGTCAAAGGCCTATTCATCATCTAACCTTCCTTTATTAATTTCCTTTTCTATTCTATCAATAGAGTGCAGCTTCAGCTGTAATTAGATAAGTGCTAATAAATAAAAAATGCATACTTTCACATTTATTGAAGATGAACATTTACATTACAGTCGATATTTTAGCCTTACAGCTTACATTGACTACATTCTCATGTTCGCATAACTGATAATCTTTCACTCACTAACACAGTTCATCCCCAAAAAAGTAGAATACATTCAGAATAGTATTAAAGTATTATAGTGGTAGACAAGAATAGACACAAAGCATATCTAAAATAAATGAATGACTAATAATGAATAACATTCACAATATGAAATAGAAGTAGGCCATAAGACATTGTACTACACTTGCTATAACTTTTCTTGGATTTTTATTTAAGGTAGTGCTTTATTTAAACCTTAGGCCAGGTGCCACATAGGAACTGTGAAAAAACCTGTATAGGATGATGTTCTAAAGAACTCTACCTATATACTGCATAGCATCCCATGAGCTCCCCAGGACCTGTGCAGGCAGGCTACTTTTGACAGATAAGTAGAGAAAAGCTAAAGTGCCTTTAGGGTTCTTTCACCATTGGGAATTGCTACAAAAGGTTTGCACCACCTAACCAGGCAAATAAGATTTATAAGACATCAGTCTTATTTACAGCTGAGCCTGTTTCCTAGTCCAGATCATCAGTTCATTTCTGCTCATCCTGCTGATCAGGGCAGGAGTGGCATTGCTAACTTTTAAAGGACATTCGTGAGATACCTGTTCTGGGAGAGAGCTGGAATGTTTTCCTTGTCACCAAACGGGCAGATACAGGTTAGATTTTCTTCCCTCTATTTCCAGAAATGCTCAGGCCTGGTGAATTACAACCTGACAGAGTCCCTTGGGTGTTCATTCCTCAGAGGGTGCTATTCCCTAGCAAATCACTACACAAATGGAATTGAAAGACTATTAAACATCAAGGGCTTGTTAAAGTCACAGTTCCTGTGATCGAGTGCTGAAAATGTAGGTAACAAGTCTGCAAGTATAAGAAAGTGTAAGATCTACTTGTCATGGAAAAATATTGTCAGGATTTGATGATGCGCAGTGTAGTTCTGTCCTAGCTGATACTTCAGTTCATGTTACCTTTAGTCAAGAGCTACTTCTCTGCAGAAAGAAGTATAGAATAAAAAGAGTTAGAGTGCTGAAGTATTTGCAGATTCATATTTTGGAAATTTGGGCAGGTAACTTTTATACAGCATAAATTCAGCTGATACCTTCAGAAGTGCACAAGCCATGAAAATGGTATTGGTACAAGAGCTCTGGGCAAAATTAATAGTCCGTGTTTTGGGGAGTTCGCATTATTCATATCTATGTCCAAAAAAGTGTTCATGAAATGCTGGTTATAAAATCAATGAAGAATAAAATAATTTATGATTTCGCTATCTTCCCAGTTCATTGTCTTAGCATCTGAGCAAGTTGGAAACACAAAACAAAAGAAATGTTTCTGCAACCAAAAGTAAATCAGCAACTTACTAACTGATAATAAGGGACTAAAAATATATGCTTTTTCACATAAAATCTGTGCTCTTCTTTTTCAGCTGATGAGACATTACTATAGTAGTTTTATTAAAAACCATTGAAAATATTCTTTCCAATCACTGTGAGAATAAAAGGTAATATTTCTACATTTAATGTAGCAGAAAAGTTTGATTCTTCCAATTAAAAGAATCAAAGGCATAAAAGAAGAGGAAAGATTGAAAGCAAATATAGATATGAAGTCCTGACTGTAGCTGAAAACAAGAAAATCTTTTCCAAAACCAAATTCAAAGATTTAGCAAACTTCATGTGGGCAACTTTAATGAAAGCGCATCTACTTTTTGAAGACTTAGAATTACTCAATTAGGCAAAGTGAAATTATTCTCAACAAAAACTTAAAGATAACAAGGATTGTTTTAGTAGTAATAGCAACAATAGTGATATCAAAGGTATTGACTTGGTATATTCAATAAGTCCACAAATACAAAAGATTTTACAGTAAATGCAAAAAGTGGAATAAAAATAGGACCGAGTAGAGAAAAAGGTGTAATGATATCTTCAAGAAATGCCGAAAATGTATCCATAAAAGATGAAAACATTAGCTGAGTTTTCATTCACACTAACTTGAACCTGTGAATCTATGGGAATGTTGTTTTCATTTGTATATTTCTTAGGTACAGCTGACAAAAGTTGGTTTTGTGAGGAAACTACTGAGAGAACTATTATAATAAAATATACTTTCAAAAGTATGATAAAGTTTCTGAAGTTTACAGTATGATTCTGCAAAATCACAGACTTAAGACAGGATGCAGTTCTTCATGAAATGCACTAAGCCTCAAGATTTCAAAATCTCCATTTCTCTTTCTGCAGAATACACAGAATATTCTATTTTAAAGTGCATTAATGTGGTATCTCATGTTTAATTTATATTTATCTAAATAAAGCACACTCTAAAAGACAATGCATGTACCTTTGGTATCACTTACATTCAAAGATGAGAATTGAGAGGAGAAAGAGGAACATGGCATTCAATGAGGACTTCACAGGCTTTTGTAAATACTCCATTTTTTTCGCACACTTTACATATTTTTGTTGGTTTTAACACCTATTCTTGTGCAAAAAAGAAAAATATCTGTGTGGGGGGTTTTGTTTTGTTTTTTGTTTTTGTTTTGTTTTTTTTTTTTAATTAGAGATTGATCTCCATATTACATACTGAACTACAGGCTGTTCATCAGGTATCTGAGAAAATGAGTAGTACAGGGTGGGAAGATCTAGGAAATTTTCTAGGGACTTACTAATATAAGCTGTATTTCACCATTCCTTTCTAATTCTAACACAAGGACCCAGTACTAATCATAGCCATTTGTTATGTGCCTACATGACCAGGAATTCAGACTTCTGCACAATTTTTTGCAGACATCCTACAGCACAAGAGGAAAGGTCTCCTTTCTTGCTTATTCACATAAACATAGGAAAACAAGGAGAGGCGGAGTTACAGAATCACAGAATCACAGATTGGTAGGGGTTGGAAGGGACCTTTAGAGATCATCTAGTCCAACCTCCCTGCTAAAGCAGGATCACCCAGAGCAGGTCGCATAGGATGGCATCCAGGCAGGTTTTGAATATCTCCAGAGAAGGAGACTCTACAACCTCTCTGGGCAGCCTGTTTCAGGCTCTGAGGTCACCCTCAGAGTAAAGAAGTTTTTCCTCATGTTCAGATGGAACTTCCTGTGTTCTAGTTTGTGCCTGTTGCCCCTTGTCCTGTCACTGGGAACCATAGAAAAGGGTCTGGCCCCTTCCTCTTGACATCCGCCCTTTAGATATTGATAAGCTTTGATCAGATCCTCTCTGTCTTCTCTTCTCCAGGCTAAACAGACCCAGCTCTCTCAGCCTTTCCTCATACGAGAGATGCTCCAGTCCCCTCATCATCCTTGTAGCCCTCCACTGGACTCTCTCCAGTAGTTCCCTGTCTTTCCTGAACTGAGGAGCCCAGAACTGGACACAGGGCTCCAGATGTGGCCTCACCAAGGCAGAGTAGAGGGGGAGGATAACCTCCCTTGACCTGCTGGCCACGCTCTTCTTAGTGCACCCCAGGATAGCATTGGCCTTCTTGGCCACGAGAGCACACTGCTGGATCATGGTTAACTTCTTGTCCACTAGGACTCCCAGGTCCTTCTCCACAGTGCTGCTTCCCAGCAGGTCAACCCCTAACCTGTACTGGTGCTTGGGATTATTCCTGCCTAAGTGCAGGACTCTACACTTGCCCTTGTTGAATTTCATTTGCTTCCTCTTCAGCCAGTTCTCTAGTCTGTCAAGGTCTCGCTGAACGGCAATGCAGACTTCTGGTTTGTCAGCCACTCTTCCCAGTTTTATTGAATTGGCTGAAAATGAGATAGCTGGGCTACAAAACCGACCCATAATAGCATTATAAGGTGTTTTTTGTTACTAGTTGAACAATTTCATCTGGAAAACAGCTGCCTCCTCCAGTGGGATATGGTCGACACTGGAATTGCTCCAATGCAACTGATGTACATCAAGAAAAGATGTAATCCATATCTGTCTACCTGGGCATTTTCAGGGAAAGAAGGAGCATCTGGAAGTTAAAATTGTGTTCACATTTGAGAAATGCCAAGAAAATTTAACCAGCTTAATGAAAGAATAAAGGGGAAAGTGGCTGAGTCTGCAGATACAGAGAATCAATAGTTACAGGTTGATGATGTTTGTAAATGAACATTATTTTGCATTCAACATCTCTTAGAGTGGCTCAGGGCCACAGAGAGAAGAATGGACATGGGTTAGTTGAAATATTGCATAATGTTTGCAATATTTAAAGAAAGATCACATTATGAAAGAAATCTTAGGCCTTAGGCCTGCAAAGATACTTGTCTAGTTTTAAATGTAGGCACCTATATTCCTGGATCTGAAGCTTTATTGTTAAAACTCACTAAAGATGAACATTTATTTGAAGACCAATTTCTGCTACGGTGAAAAATTCTTTCAGAACATGAAGATTTGTGAGAATCGAGGAGAGACTCAAAATCACTGTAAGTACGAGAACTGAGAAGCACTCTTGCTGCCTGTTCTGCTTGGAGTAGTGGTGATTTGAGACAGCAGACCAAGAAGTTAATAGATGGGATGATTAGGGGGAGGACCAAAGGTGAAGAAAAGCAGGAATGAAGGTACGTTGAAGAAGTGTGTGCCTAAGGGGAGCACGGGCTCAGCTGCCCTCCTCCCTGAGCCGGGGGATGTGGGACCACCCAGCCATCTAGCACTGGGAGGAGAGGTGTCCCACTGCAAATGGCTCTGGTTGGGGGCAGTGAGGAAGCTCATCGGTCCTGAAGCCCACCAGATTTGGCTGTCTCCAGAGTGGAGAAATCTCTTTTCTTCTTGATTGGGTTACTCATGTAAAAACAAACCAACAAAAACCCAAACCAACAAAAAAACCCCCAAACCACAAAACAGTCAGAAAGCAGAAAACGTAATGCATGATTTATGTACCTAAATAGCACAGTTAAGCACTAAAAATATTCTTAAGAATTTCAATGTTAACTTTTGGAGAGTTGTATAGTTTAATATTTACCTTACTAGAACATTAAAGCTTAAAGTTATTACCAACAGGACTTTATTATCTAAAATATTAAGGAAATCAAAGAATCTTTACAAGTTAAAATTATTGTAAGAGTCTAGTGCAGAGACTGTTTCTTACTACATGAAGTGATTAGTCCACTGCAGTCCTGACCTCTAGGCACTACCATAGTAAATAATAATTTAAAAAAATGGATCAAATGCCACTTTATACTTCTGTCAGCCTCTGCAGAAGAGGCATTATTTCTGTTTTTCTATACTTAGCATGACACACTGAAGAGTGGATAGGAACCATGCTGTAAAGCTAACTTAGTCATTTGTATCTCTTTTGTGAAACTGCATTTAGCATTTCACAGTGTGAAAAGCATTAGCTTATACTGGGTGACAAATGAAACAATAGCAAATATATTTTAAAAGAAACTTCCCACTAATTAGTTTTTAAGACAAAACCCTAGCCCTCTTCATTGTTTTGCATGTATAGTTGAAATGATCATAATTCATTAACTCAGGCAAAATTGCACATTGCCCCCACACCCTGATACACTAATATCTGCATATGCACATTTAATTCACTTTTAATTTTAACTTTAAGCGTGTGCTGAAGCCTCATCAATATTTGTAGCTAGCCTTGCAAAGCAAAAAGGCTTTCCTGAAATTGCATTCTCACATATTTGTAGCTGTTTTCTCCCTGATTTCCACAGTTACTAAGGTCCCTTCTTTGCAGAATAAGAGCCACCTAGCAAAGTTTCCCTTATGATCTTTCTTACATGTGCTCTGTATAAATCACTGAAAGAAAACAACAACAAATCACTGGAAATCTCTAGTTCAATAGCAACTTTCAGGCAAAATATAACAAATTGTATTGCAAAATCTATGGATTTCTCACTTGAGATACACGCAGGGAAGAGGCATGGAGGTGTGCCTCTGGGCAGAGGCCCCTGCTGCACTTGTCTCTGGACGGGGAAGGAAGAGAGTAGGTTGGGAAAGAAGAGTTTTGGCTGTTACTGATCTGGAAATTCATCACTTCACCTGGTTTATTAACAGAAGAGTAAAGTGTTACATTCTCCAGAGCGTTTCAGGTGGCTTCAATACAAAATTATGATGTCTAGAACAAGAGATTCGTTTTAGGTTCTGCTTGAGTGTCTGTTACCAGTGCTACTCTTGCTGTGAAAAAAATGCTTGTATTTAGTTCTGAGTTCACATGCCTCTTATTAAAGTGATAACTTTATCAAATATATTTACAGATTTAAAAAAATGAAGGGAAAAGAAAAAGGCAGCTTTTTGAGCCCGCCCTTTTTTTGAAGCAGGGAAAACCTTGTATTCTCAGAATTCACTCTCCACTACGAAAATATCTTCATTGACTTTACAGGTTGTGACACAAATTAAAGGGCAGAGTATGTAGTGGTTCTGCTCCAAGTGATAGGATGCAGTCAGCCACCTCGTCGTGTAGATGTCCCAGGCAGACAGAGGTCACACTCAACCTCTATCACAGATCTTTTGCTATAACTAGTGTGATAATAATACTCCTGGTAATAAACCAAACCAAAGCAAATCAAAACAACAGTAAATATTTAAAGGGGTTAGTCTAACTTTGGATATCTCCTTGTGAAATGCTCACATTTTTTAATCCTATCATGAATGGTGATGCAACAAAATCTCTAGGAAGAAGAGGGCTTAAAATTTTCCCTTAAAAAAGGCAATTGAAATTATAATAAATTCATGTTACAATTACAGTTTAAATATTGGGATTATAAAACTATGAAATGTATATAGCCTGAACTGTATCATATATATGTGATATAGCCTCTCTGGGATGTTAAATTGTATCCTACATCATATATGCTCATGCACCAATTCAGCTGTCTTCAGTAGGAATTCCATAGATAAACCTGAAGTCAAAATTAAGGTCATACCTGTTATAGGAGGAAAAGGTCAAAGCAAAATGAGGATCTTAACATTTGAATAGATGTATTAAATTAAGCTTCTAAAAACAGTAAAATAGTTACCAGAAAACTATATTTATGGTAATTGTGTCAATTGTGAATAACCTCTTAGCGAAGATTGAAACAAGATTTAGCCTTCCTGACACGCATAGAGAACCACAACTTAAATCTACATAATGGAATATAGGAAAAAATTGAGTTCATTTGCATACCAAAGGAGGCTACAAAGGCTTAGATTCATTGTGCCTTTGACAATTTGACTCCAGGCAAAGGTACAGAGATACTTTTGAAGTTGTGAGAACATGAGCATGTACAGGCACTAGCAGGTCTTTACTCATTACACATTTGTAAAGGATTTTTTAAAACTATCTTTGAAGATAGAAAGAGAAGACTTCTCCAGTGAGAAAGTTTTTCTCTGCTTGGCATTTTATATTTTCCTTTCTTATGGTAAATGCCTTTGCATGGCACCAAGCAGAACTTTTAGGCCAGAGACAAGTTCACTCTGTGCTGTAGGACTGATTCTAAAAAAAGCCCAAATCAGCCACAGGATTCAAGTGAGGCTTATTCAGGACATAAAGCCACAGTTTTTTCGTTCTGATTTCTAAGGGCAAAACCCAGCACTGGCCATGATTTTGAGCAACTGAACTGATTTGACTGAAATTGTCATATAGGTCAGTTCTAGGATATGAGACATTTTGGGATGAAAAAAAATATTTAAAAATCAATATCTTCTACAGCTCTTTTGTTTAGCCTCCTGAGCATTACATGATCTGTTTTGTTAGCTCAGCCCTTTTCCTCAAAATCTAATGAGTCTGAAGAATAATGTAGCTGCTAACTGTGTGTGTTACCATGTTGTTCTGATTATGTTTTGCATACATTAAAGAAAAAAAAGAGGACCAGAGTTACATCTCCTGCATATTACCTGCAGTATTATCTATCAGATCTTGGAAAAGGGAGGAGAAGAGAAAGAGAAAAAAGGAAAACTACTAAAGAGCAAAAAAAGTATCAGAGGCTGGGAAGAAAAGGACAGAATGTGGGACAGGACGAGTTGGCAGTGTCATCTGGTATCTCTGCTGCTACCTATTGGTGTCACTATCTCTACTGTTAAATATTTGGTAGCCATGTACTTGCTTGATAATTCCTGAAACAAAAAAAAAATTACTTACATAAATCAACTATACTGTAGGCACATATAAGGAATAAAACTAGAAGTTAAATCTTGCTGGTGCCTTTTAACCACATAGTGCTTAAACACATTCCCACTCAGGAATCTAAAGTCTAAATGGTCATGTCTCGATGTACCAAAGCACGATTTATGTAAAGACAGAGGGCTAAGACTAAAATATAAAATAATCATAATTTCCAACTGAAGTCTTTAAAGCTGACAAGAAAGCATGACAATGGGATCATGTGGGTAAGAGGTAGAGCTTTAAGTGAAGTCTTTAGATGCAGTGACTTTACAGTTCAGATTTGCTTATCTAGTTCATGTTCCCTGTTACCAGTCTGATCTGACAATGTAAAGCAGTAAGGATATTAAGCTTCTACTTCTCAGTAGAGTTCTCTTTGACCATAACTGGAATTGCTGGTGCTTTTTGAATCACAAACTTAAGTTTTCTTTAAATGCTTTTAAAAATACACCTTTTAAAAATTAAATATGAAACTAAGAAAACCTGTGCTAAAGATTACACTTTTACACTATTTATTAAAATCACTTTTATTTAAACAAAAATATACAATCAAGCCACTACAGTTGTGAACAAAGTTAAAGAAATCACTGAGTTGTTGGAAGTCACTGGCTAAGCAGATGGAGTCAAATTAAGTGTGCTTATTTTTAAGAGTATAACCTGTTTGCAAATGCAAAGACTATGCTATTAATTTCACTTTATTTTACTATTTGAACTTAATTATTATCTTATTTTATGTCGAGAAGTAATCAAGATTTTTGTTTTAAAGTAGAAAATATGTTTTCTTTCTCTAACCTTTGAATAAACATTACCTGAAAGAAAATGAACTCTATCAGTTGTATATTCTTGTAGGATGCAGTGGCCAGAAACTAAATTACAAATAGTGTTATATTTGTTTAATAAAACACTTAGCTTATCAAAACAGGTTCTATTTAAAATTTACTTTTCCTATATACCCAGTACATTTACAATACACAAATAAACAATTTTAAAATACTGGGTTTGTTCCATTTTAATTGAATTCCAATTTCTATCCTAATAAAGCTTGATAGAAATCACAAGTAAAAATGAAATCATTATCTAGTAAAAAAAAAAAAATGCATTATTTGCCATTCTCTATGATAAAAAAATACCATGTAAAGACTCAGAATGTGGATAAACAGATCCTGAACTATAGAAGTGTTTAATAGACAGAAATTTAGGTTATCTTTCTCTCTAAGAGCAAAAGACATAAATTTAGTGAGAAAGGCTGTATCCAGTCACCATATTAGTAATCAGCCAGCATGAATCTGTGTCTCTTTTGCATTCTTTTGGGAAAAAGAATGACAGACATATGCCAAAAAAAGATTAAAATTGCTGTTATGAAATCCAGGTTTCTTGTTTGCTGATTTAAATTATGATTAAAATTGGTGATTTAAAAGGTTTTTCAATCATTTTGATTTAAAGCAATCCGCCCTCTACTGCTTTAAATTTGGTTTAAGCTGATAAAATGAGCACTGCCCACTAGTTCAATCTGCTTAAACAGAGCAGAAAACAGCCAATATTAACATCAGAAAGAAAAGGAAAGCTTCTCTGTTTCTGTAAGCAGCTGACCTGCCTCAAAGAGGGCAACGCTGGTTTCTCTGTCCTCAGTGTGTCCTGGACTGAAGCCAGACCTGCATTATGAAACGTGTTTTAAACTAAACCAGTTTTCGCTTTCCAGAGAAAAGCAGTAAAAGCAGCATGAATTCACCTCTTAGTGTTTACACCATAGGCAATAAGTAAAAGTACTCAAAATATTTATAGACTAGATTTTTTTCAAGAATT
Source organism: Aramus guarauna (assembly GCA_013400195.1). Taxonomy (NCBI): domain Eukaryota; kingdom Metazoa; phylum Chordata; class Aves; order Gruiformes; family Aramidae; genus Aramus; species Aramus guarauna. Next base: position 2,528,007 of record VXBL01004751.1, on the reverse strand, counting down.
AGGTACCTGAAGGTGCAGATTGGGACTTTTGAGAATCTAAATAGTTGTGCAGATTTCATTTTTAAATCAGTGGGAACTGATCACCCCAATAACTGGAAAATGCTACTAGGCTTTAAAACATATTTCTCATTATGTAAGTAACCTTAAAATATGTTCCAAATACTTATGAGCGTAAGGTTCTTCTCAAAAAAGTGAACAAATGATCAAACCTACAGTCCAGCTGTTTGCACACAAGTAAACACGAGTTATCTGCACACACACACTTTTATCAACAAAATGCATTAGCTTAAACCTCTGGTTTATAGGTTTTAAGGCTTCCTGCTGTTCATAGCTAGCTGACTTTCTAAGGGGCTACCTAAGGTAACAGTATGTTAGAGTTTCTCTGGACCAGCTGAACATGCATAGATACTGTACCAGCTGCGACTAACATTGCCCACAAATTCTTAAACCTAAAACTTAAGCTAACAAATTTGGCCTCACGTTTGCTTGCTTGCCTTAAGAGGCTATGAGAAAGCACCCAAGTAGCAGCCAAACTAACCAGCTCAGTTGTCCGGGCCCACAGGCACAGGAGAATCCAAGTCTTAAGGAATTTCAGTGGGAATTTGGAGCTTCTGTTCCCCCTAAAGACTTACTTTTTTGCAGGCAGTCCTGGGTTTTCTGAGTTTTTCTCTCTCCGGGTAATTAGGCTGTTAACTTTACTTGGTACTTGTATTTTCCTTACCCTGCTGCAAAAGGTATACTACTATTTCATCAACACTGAAAGCCAGAAAAAAGACGACACCTTTTCATTTTGCAGATACGCTTGTTGCAAATTCTACAGAAACTTCCTAACTCAGTGCTTAAGCAGCAGTCTGACTGAAGGCTAGGAAACATCTCACATGTCTTTAGCCATCAAGAGGAATCATGTAATCTAATTTATTCGCCTAGGCCCCTTTTGCAGTCAGCACAACTAGCACTTCTAGCAGCAACTCATGAATTACCATGAGAAGTAGCTATCTCCCTGTTGCCTGTAGTATGACTTTACTAAACTTCTTGTGAAGTGGAGACGGCTGTTAGCTTCTGGCCATCGCACGTGTGAAGTCGTTATGATTTTACCCTTTGGCTCTTGTGTGTTATTTCTCGTACGTTATCATCTTCGTGTATATTAATCTTCAAGCACCCGGATCTTGTTAAATCTGCCTTTTGAAATGGTTTACATCTTAAAACTTTTCATAGTTATCAAATAGGCTGAGAAAAGGACTGAAATCCAGGAGGTAATCTTGATTTTGTCACTGACAAGCTGTGTGTGGCCCTGGGGCTAGCCTGTCTCCTGGCAGCCCGCTCCAAGGCAGAGGAAACGTGTGGTTGCACAGCTCTCAGCAGCAAAACAAGGACCAAACTGTGACTCATTGTCACATTTCTGTTTGACTCCCGCTTCTCCCTTGCTCCGCTGGGGAACTAAGTTGCGGCAGACAAACAGCTGGCACAGAAACCTTGTCTTTCTCCTCTAATCGGCTCCCCAGATGAGGTCAGCGCAGTCTCCCGTGCATTGCAGCGGGCAGAGCCGAGTCTCCGTGCGTTTTCCCTGCGTGGGAGGACAAAGTGCCAGGGGACAGCCACCAACCTTGCACCCTGACCTGCAGTAGATTGGACCAGAAAGGGCCAACCACAGGGCTGCTGCTGGAGCTGTTGCGCACAAACAGATTAAGGTGTGCATTGGTAGAAGCCGTAATTCAGAGGTGCCAGGCTATTTGTATTCGTATTTCAGCGGTGGCAAATCTAACTAGGCCTGCCATTGAGTCCAGTCCAATCCCTGTGTTCATAAACGCAGCAGAGTGGCATAGTTAGATACCCGTGGCTTTCTAGGCAAGCTCTTAAGTGGTTCACAGTAAAGTCCCTGACCATTTCAGAATATTCATTAACAGCTGAAATGTGATAATAACTATAATAACAACAACAACAACAATAATAATATCCTGAGAGTGTTGCAAAGACACAGTACTGAGATTTTTTTGTATACTGTTTTGAGGACTTCCACATTTTAATAGCACATTTCTGTGGCTGCAATTACATGTAATATGAGGATGCTGAAGATAATCCTTTGGAATCTTTTCCTAAATATTTACCAGCAGGAGACCTAGGTCCTGCCAGCTTTCTAAGGACATTTATAAATTGCTGTCTTCAGAGATCTCCTTTTGTCTTTCACTGGGTACGCTTCACCAGTGCTTCCACAACTAACAATTTGTAGCTGTGGAAATGAATAGGCAGCACTTGTGGCTGGCAATGCAAGTAGACAGGCCAGGGTCATTACCTGGTGGCTACATTTTAAAGCTACTTAGTGTCATTGTCATGATGTTGACCTGAAAGAGCACACCATTGGCCTCGTGCATCTGTCTCCGAATAAATGATGGTACTGATGTGGGCTATCAGAAAAAGATACCTTGAGTTGTGCACCAACAGTACAACTCTGCCAGGGCTGGACTATCTCTCCAAACCAGCAGCCACGCCGGCCATGGCAGTGTCGGCATTGCTGTTGTGCCATGCTCTCTGACCTGCTGGCGTGGTACCCCAAAAGGCAAGGAGCCTGACAGTCTGTCTAGCTAATGTGTGGCCGACAGTGCAAAAAGGAGTAAAGAATACCTACTGCAGGCAGCAAGTACTTCAATCCTAATAAAGTCACGAAGACCCCAGCAAATCATGGGCTGGGATGTAGTATGAAACAAATAAAATCAAAAGGGAATTGTGTGAAAGAAGAGGTATTTTAATTGGTTTTTATTTATCTAGCCTATGTTGCTGAAGTTTAGATCTGAACTTTCAGACTGCCTTGTAAGTGCCAGCGGTAGCCCCAGAGGAAAATAAACTGCATTGAAACATTAGCCCCAGGCTGAATTCTTAGTTTTCTACCATGAATAAAATTTTGATCTCATGGATCCAGAGTTTAAAAGTCAGCCAATCAACATAAGTCCACTCTAAATATAAGGAAACAAAACAACAAAACAAAACAAAAGCAAACCTAAACCAAACTAAACTAGTTATATGGCTTATTTACCTGTCATGCTGGAGGTCAGGCTACTGTGGAGCTGATGCCCCTTATTACCTAAAGTTTATTGCTTTGCACAGAAAAAACACAGAAGACAGACACACACTATCACAGTTCAGGAACACTTGTAAAAACACTATATATAAAAGCAATATAATAACATTTTCAGGCTCGTCATTTTATTTTTATTTTATTTTAGGGTCTTTTCTTTCTTTAGTAAGCTAAATGACTGAAAGTCACTTCCAGACTGATTGAAAGTCTTCTATTTTTGCTATTAATTTTAGACTAAAAATCTTCC
>VXBL01004751.1:2498949-2524629 GCA_013400195.1 Aramus guarauna | reverse complement strand
TTTTTTTTTTTTTTTTTTACCTTGGAGAACCTCGCAAGAGGTACTTACATGCTGCTCCTCTGACACTGATGGTATTAATGCACATATTTTGGAAGCTACATGTAATTTCACAGATTTCCCTGACAGCAGCTACAAAATAACCAATGTTTCCAACAAACCTGGTTAAGAATATCCAAATAAACTACCGCTAGCATTTGGGTTAGGGCTGTCAGGCTGAACCACCTGTTTTGGTAGTATTTGCTGCCAGAAGCAAATTATAGATCCGTCCAACTGCTGATTAAAAAATCATACGCACACTGTCTCCTTGCTGGGGCTAACCAGACATCAGGCAAGGACTGTATAATTTGACATAGTCCTAGCATCAATCCTTTAGAAGACAACAGGCTTACTCTCTACTAGTGCTTAATGCAGATCCTCTTCCAAATATTAACAATGAAAAATGGAAGATGAAAAGTACAACTTTCATACATTGAAATACCACATAACCTTGACAAGCAGAATAAAAATAACTTTCAGAAGACTGCTTAAAAGCTTTTTTTTTTTTTTTTTTAATAATGTCATTATTAAATTCAGATAAACAATGGAGTAATTCACACTGGGAAAAAAAGGTTGGAATGAGATTGAAGTAAAATTTAAAGAAGGTTGCATTTTAAATATATCCCCTGTCTGACTGCAGTTGATAAAATATTGTTATGCATCTAAAATGTTATTTAAATATGAATGGTCAGGAAATATTAAAGTACATGAAATATTCATATTTTTAATATGTATTTATTGGTTAATACAACTGCCTTTCATTCTTGCAGGCCTAGCTCTGGCGTACTTATTTCAGCACAACTTTCACTGACTCCTTTAGAAGTTTACCTGAATAAGAATTGCAGAGGTGATAGCTTTTACCCTTCAGTAACTTCGTGTACAGACCACAAATACTCTGTTGTCCTTATGGAAAAATCAGGGCCACCAAACTAAGCTATTCTGTCTGCGGCAAATCTTGATTATAAGGAACTACCCAAGCTTTACCTGAGCAAAGGCTCGAGGGTGGAACCACCTGGCATTCAGATGTTCCCCTTCTTGTATCACTCTAATGGAGCTGCCTAAGCAGTGTTCTGCAAATGAGACTAACACTATTTTTAGAGGTGTACAGAGATCTAGCTTCAGTAACTGGTAAAACCTCAGGCTACAAGAGTAAAACGGAAAAGAGAAAAAACAAGAAAGAAAAGTAGAAACCCATGCAATAAACAAAATGGAATGATCCTGGAGTGAAAACATTATTTGTTAAGAGCAATAAATCCTATTAACATACTAGCTCAATTACATTGTCAAAGTACATATCATTTTTGGTGAATTATATTTGCAAATAGTTACCGTACCTTCTGCTGTAATCTCGGCCATGATGATGATGGTAAGAGATACTCTGTTACAAAGGTCAAGATCTGCTGTGGCAGCTTAGATAATACTTCTGGGTCGCTGGCTCTAGCAGGAGCTGCAGAATGAGAAGGAGGGAGGTCCTCTGCTTTTGCTAATTCTGTTCCTTCTTCTTTTGCACCCCTCTGAACTTTCTGTTTCCTCTGCAGACTCCTGCCTTCCCAGAGCAACCTATGGCCTTCCAGAAGCAACGCTTAAAGATCAGTCTAAAGTATCAGCTTCTAATAAAAATAGCCATGCCTCACAGTGAATCTTCAGCATGGTTTTTCCAATATCCTGAGAACCATGCACACGACAAATAAAAAAGTAAACAGGTCCAGCTCTAAACAGGTCAGGAATGCATGGAAAGGCAGCAAAAAGCAAAAGAACTGGGAAAGAACTGTTTAACGCTCCTGCAGCCTCACTAGCATAATTGCAGTTCTTTAGGGGGTATGTCAGGAAACATGAAATATAGAGTTCAAAGTAACCTTATCCATCCCAGCTCAACTTTATTCTTAGCACACTCAGTGCTTAGCACATTCTTCCTGGCCTTATTTGGTTTGGGGAGGGTCCTATGAAGCTTACTGCTGACTAAGGGGGAGGGTAAATTTAGGTGATTTTCTCCACTTTGGTTCTTAGTCACAGTTCAGAGCCAATTAAGACACCACTTCAAACCTGTGAAATTGGTAGCTTCTTCAGTTTGGGTTTTTTTGTTACTTTTCTGATTTGCTGCAATTATCACACGTATCTGTGAAGTTCGTCTAAGTATTATAGAACACTGTCAAAAATGTAGTCACAGTTTAAATACTCTAACTGCGTGAAGGTAATATGCAAAAATATTAAGCAGATCAGAGTTTTTCTAGGTTGAATTCATGGAAACAATTAAACAATTCAAAAAATCTGTGATTTGAAATAAGGGTTTTATAAAGCTGAAAACAAATAGACTTTTAAAACAATTTAGAGGAACAAAAATATTAACAATTCAAATAAGAATATCAATTTCAAAACCTGCTCAATATTTTCATTGCATTACTTGCAATTTAACAGCTGTGGAATTATGTATGTGGGCAAGAGCTTGACAATGAAATTAGCAAAAAAGTTCCCTCGAGCCAGCATACCACTACATAAATGTCATCGTCACATGAAATCAGAAACCATCTTAAACAGTTCTTACTAGGGAACCTATAGTCAGCTCGTCTGTGCTACATGGGCTGGCATTTGCACTTCTCATCTTCCCCCTCCAGGAGATATAAGCACCTGGCTCTGTGGCAAAGTATAACGAAAGGAATCTCTTTACCCAGTGCACAAGATGCAGAAGTGAATGCTCACTGAACAGTTTACAGTCACCTCCAGGATTTTTCTTTTCCCTCTAACAGTTCAAACCTGCCACATGTCTGAAAACATTAGCCTTTTCTGGACAAAGCTTACAATCAGTACTCCATCTCCTTTCTTCTTCAACTCTACTGACCGAATCTTTTGCACTGATGAGTTTTGATAACTCGATGCTCAGTAGTCAGTGTTTTTCTGATCATCCTCCTAAACCTCCGTTTGCTCCCTTACTCTGTCCTTCAGAAGATCCTCCTCACTAAGGCTGATGAAAAGATTTTAGAAAAAACCTTATTCCTTCAGAAAATATCCTTTCATGAATACTGAAATGTTCTGTGGAATCACATTCACATCAACAAAACAGCTGCCTACAATAGCTCCAGGTGCTAGGTTGTGTGATACTAAGGCAAAGCCCTTGTCCTTCTTAATTAGTTTTTACTCTTTTGCTGGAGCAGTTCCATTTTACATGAACAGTTAAATGTTTTGGGTCATCCATATTTTGACAGCTGTGCTACTGGCTTGAGATGTGAGAGATATCAGCTGAATACCACAAGCACAGAGCTAATCCATACTGCAAAGTCAGGATTGCTTTCACTTGTATTGCCATTCAAAGGGAAATAAAATTATAAAGGCTCGGTTTGGGTATATAAGAAGGGAGAACTGGGGAAAATATTCATGTCTGACTCTTGTTCTTGTTTTATGTAGAAAGATCCTGAGAATGTGGACTATACCCAGGTACATCTGTTTGTATAATTGTATGTGTATGGTAGTCTGTCCCTCACTGTTTCCATTTCAGCTCCTACCACCTGCCCTCTTGCCTCCATGCCTTCCTCCTTTTGCTGTTATTTATGCTTACCCTCAATCATGGGCTGATATTCTGAAACCAAAATATAAGAACAGAGGAAATGAGAGAATCCAACTGGAAATCAATTTTCCACAACATCACCCCAGTGGTCAGAAAGAGAACTGCTTGGTCCTCTCTGCATCCCTTGTATATGCAAAACATTCATTCTGGGAAGCAGGCTAAAGCTGTCATACACACAAATATCTTGCGATAAGTATAGCTCTAGGCAACTGTGTTGGAAGTTACACAGTTGATCCCTTTAAGGGGGGCAAAGTCAAGGGAGCTGGACATCATAAGGAATTGGCTGGGTGGTCACACTCAAAGAGTTGCAGTCAATGGCTTGACATCCAAGTGGACACCGGTGACAAGTGGTGTTCCTCAGGGGTCAGTATTGGGACTGGTGCTATTTAACATCTTTGTCAGTGACATGGACAGTGGGATTGAGTGCACCCTCAGCAAGTTTACCAATGACATCAAGCTGTGTGGTACAGTCGACACACTGGAGGGAAGGGATGCCATCCAGAGGAACCTTGACAGGCTTAAGAGGTGGGCCCATGAGAGACTCAGGAAGTTCAAAAAGGCCAAGTGCAAGGTCCTGCACATGAGTTGGCACAATCCCAAGCACAACTACAGACTGGGGGAGGAATGGATTGAGAGCACCCCAGAGGAGAAGGACTTGGGGGTGATGGCTGATGAGAAGCTCAACATGATCCAGCAATGTGCACTCACAGCCCAGAAAGCCAACTGTGTCCTGGGCTGCGTCAAAAGAGGCATGGCCAGCAGGTCGAGGGAGGGGATTCTGCCCCTCTACTCTGCTCTTGTGAGACCTCACCTGCAGTACTGTGTCCAGCTCTGGGGGCCCTGAACATAAGAAGGACATGGACCTGTTGAAGCGAGTCCAGAGGAGGGCCATGAAGATGATCAGAAGGCTGGAGCACCTCTCCTGTGAAGACGGGCTGAGAGAGTTAGGCTTGTTGAGCCTGGAGAAGAGAAGGCTCCAAGAAGACCTTATAGCCGCCTTCCAGTACCTGCAAGGGCCTACAGGAAAGCTGGAGAGGGATTGTTTACAAGGGCAGGGAGTGGTAGGACAAGGGGTAATGGCTTTAAGCTGAAAGAAGGTAGATTTAGATGAGATATTAAGAAGAAAGTCTTTACTGTGAGGGTGGTGAGGCACCGGAACCATTTGCCCAGAGAAGCTGTAGCTGCCCGCTCCCTGGAAGTGTTTAAGGCCAGGTTGGATGGGGCTTTGGGCAACCTGGTCTTGTGGAGGGTGTCCCTGCCCTTGGCAGGGGGGTTGGAACTAGATGATCTTTAAGATCTCTTCCAACTGAAATCATTCTATGATTCTATGAAATGCTAAAAATTTTGTTTAGGGCTGGTCAGAAGTTTTGTTAAAATCTGAAGTTTAGTGCCTGGCTCAAGCTTAAGAGTTTCTTCTATATTAATCTGTGAAATCCATATTATGCAGACCAGAACAAAATCTACACAGATCTTCATTCAACATAGTAAAGATTAATTCCCTGACCTAGCTTATATACTGAACCTGACCGAGAATGCATTTTGGTGGGAGTCTTCTCTGTCTAACTTGATGGAAATCTCCTTTTGTAAAATGTCCTTTCTCTCCCCTTGTTCATATTTCAAACAATAACAAAATTGAAAAATTTAAAACTACTTTGGTTCTTGCAAGTGATATCCAAAGCTGGACACAAACAATTTCTCCTCATTTTCTTCCCATCGGGTCTCAGGCACAATGCAAAATGCTTTGGGCACAAATTAGCAATAGGTACTCCCTTCCCACTACCAGGGGCTAAAATTGTCCCAGGATCAGATCTCGCATTCAGTGGTGATAGAGGGAGTTGTGGCAGAAGGTTAAGTGTCTCTTCTCACACCAGATTCCAGAGATAATAGAAGTTTGTGTTAAAGAGAATAAAAAGGAGGTTCTCTTTACTCTATAGTTGCCTGGATAGGAAAAATGCAGCAATCTTAGGAAGAGGGGAGAACGAAGTACTGAATGTTGCTATGGATGTCTGTGTGTAACCATGTGCCTTGATCCCAGATGATGTGTATTTCAGTGAGAGACCGAGCTGATGAATCAAAAAAAACCAAAAAAAAAACCAAACCCATTATATGAATATTTTATTTTAGGAAAATGTCAGAGGTGTTCTATTTGACAGACTCTAATACAAACTCCCACTTTTAGATGAAAAGTTGTGTTGTTCATATAATCAAAGTAGGAGTACACGAATATTTTATGAGCTGATTTCTGGGTTGCCTTGATGATATTATTAAAAAGGGAATAGAGAAAGACAATAGATCACATTGAATTACTAGGTAATGAGAGGAGAGACTTTCACACTGATACAAGGAAGCATTTGAGGAATTGAGTAAAACCGTCAGTCAACAAGAAAATGCAGAAGAATATTTGAGCTTGTCTGCTAACACATTACTGAGGAATTCTCAGAGTTCAGCCCTACAAAATCAAATTAAGCAAAAGAAAAGGGCTTTGTATCTCAGTGCATGCTCAGCAGCACAGCATGGTCAAGGAAAGGAAACTTAACCTTAACTCCTATATATCTGATGAATCCTGGGAGTATGTTGTTATCAGAAACAGCCAGTAATAAACTGATAAGAACTAAATATAGGATGGAGGGATAATGCTAGGGAGAGGGTGGATGGTACTGAATGCAGTGAATAGTAAAGACACATACAGAAGCAAATACAGGATTAAAGTAATGTCTGTCACTGAGCTGTGATGTGCATATGAAGAAAAATAATAATATTTGTTTGATCTGGATTTGTTTCAGTGGAAACCAGGACAGGCATGGGCTGGTTTCCACTGAAACCGACAGTTCCACTTGTTTTTTTGTTTGATTTTTTTTAAGAACACTGTTACTTATAGATGAGATTTTCATTCAGTCCCAGTGGTAAGACCTTTGTTTTTCAGTATGAATTGGAGCACACATTTATATTCTGATGCCTCTGAAGTCCTGATCAGACAGAGATGTAGTTGAGACCTTCCATGGATGGTTACACAACTCTAAAATAATTGTTTTCCGTTTGTTATTGATATTTCATGAATAACAGTTGCAAGATTTTTGGAATCAACATGGCCAAAGTATAGACTTATTTTGGATATACTATAGTACACCCAAAGTACAGAACTCAACAAGACCTAGGTATTGTATCTGATCTCGGTTAAAGCTTGGTATATGTTCAAAGAGTCTCATAAACCAGTCTGCATCATTTTTCAATTAGAGAGTTGCATACATAGTGCTTTAAACAATTTCTTCTTTAATACATAGGAGACAGTAAGTTGAACTCCGTAGCGGATCTGTCCTACATTTAATGTGAACAACTGACAGACAGTTAAGAAACCCTGTCTCTGTAGGCAGACTGGTCTGAATGCAAATCAGCCTCTGCCTGGGGACAGCTGACAAGCACACTGGGGTCACACCACCTTGACACTCTGAGCTCATTAAGGGACATTTCATAGGTTAGGTTTCACAAAAAGAAATTACTCCAAAGCTACATGATAGAAACTCAGTAGGTACCAAAGAAAATATCTGCAATACTGAGTATTCCACTTTACTATAGACAATACTCCTGATTAGACACCATACTGCAAAACTGCTGATGTCACCTCAGTCCGTGCGTGTGACAGAATAATGAACCATTTTGAATATCCAAAAAGACCCACTCATTATAAAATTACTTCCAGAAAACAAGGATGTTACAAGATATCCTACTTAGGTTTTTTGCAAACTGACTGAGTATGCGGTCAGTAGAGGGAAACCAGACTAAAGCTGCCCCCTTGTTTAGGAAAGGGTTTGTGGGTTTTTTTTGTTTTGCTTGAGGTTTTTTGGGGTTTGTTTTGTTTTGTTTTTTTCCAGTGTTCCTTTCTGTAATTGTACCAAGTATTACTATGAATTAGGTTCAGGGAGGGTATCTATTGCAGCGTGTCAAGGTGGACTGTATTTGGATGAGCTTTAGCAGCTCATAGGATGGTCTCTTTCTTTTCTTTTAATCTACTTTATTCTTGCTGTTCTCAATGAGTATTGTTTTATTAGCACCCTTGTAGCTCTACTTTCATGTCTGGGAAATTTCTTAGAAGCTGTCTCACGGATACCACAACTTCCATGACAGTGAAGAAAGGATATCTGGAACTGACCCCTTTTAAGATGCAATGACAAAGAGTCCACTTTAATTGTCTTTTTCTTCAGGACAAGCTGAATCCAAGGTTGATTGTGTACAGAACATAAAAGTAGTCAACCAGTTAGTAGAGATGGGGGTTGGCTTTGATATAACATGAATTACCAATATTATCAGAAATATTGATTGAGAACTGTTCTAATATCCTAGTGAGCTTGGTGTGCTGATCAAAAATGTTCTTTCAGAGCAAGATGACTTCATTTCTGATGATTTTTTCCTTGAGAACAGGATTATCTTTTTTTTAAATGACTGCTTTTTCAAAATTTCATTTTAAACCGAGTTTCTATGCTGAAAGAACAAGACTCAGAAATATATCATACAAATGTATGTAGAAAAAGAACTAAATAGTTCCTGAACTTTAAATTTCAGACCCAGATCCAAATTTCCACTGATACATTTCAAGTTTGTCTTCAGACCTTACTCTTATAAAAAGTTTCAATAGAAATCACCTTTTTTCTTTTTTTCAGATATGATCATAGCTGAGCACACTGCCAAAAACAGACAAAAAGAAAGACAATTTTTGACAAAAGTCTGATGTGAAAAGACAAAAACAAATATACGTTCTCATGCCAAGTACTTGGGGAAAAAATATGGGGTAAAACTAACACGCAAGTGCCTTAACTAATGTGAACTCTTTTTGGGATGCTCGAAACTAACTGCTCAGCCTGGCCTTTACAACCAAGGGGAAAACTCACCTTCTTCTCCATTTAATAGTTTATTCTTCTGCTTGACATGTCACATTACATACCATGTCCTCTTAGCCACTCAGGCTTGGCTGGACTTCTCATAGTCACATTAGTAAAGGATTCCCCTTGTAAGTAACTCCAGCCAAAATCTCAGAAGGCCCATCTGGATTTTGAGAGCAGACACTCAGAATTTAGGCACAGTCAATCAAAAGCCACTTCCAAGTTAAGCACTATTTGTTTGGAAATGCAGTAGTTGTGTGGAAATAGGCTTGGACAATAGAAGATTATATGTCCTAGTCCTTTCTTGCAGATTTAAGCAGCCTTTTTGTCCCGCATGTCCCCATGTGTGTGATACAGTTGCATCTCTAAGAATGGTCCTGCAGACAGTGTGTGTCTCCTGTGGGGTTTTTCTAACAGCAGGTTTTTCTGTTATTCCCAGGTCCCTGTTTGCCCTGGGACATTAGGACCTGCTTGAGTTATGCACTTCCACAGATGGGATAGATATCAGCTCCTGGCAGTGGATAAATCATTCTTTGACTCCCAAAATACAAAAGTCTGCAGCTGGAATGAACCCTTTGTGTGCTGCAGTCAGTCACCCCGCAATACACAAACCTATGATGCAAAATACTCGAGAAAAACTGGCATCTGTTGTTTGTCACAAGTATACAGGGAGACAAATACAGAAGGAAGGAAAAACAGAAAGTAGGCAAAATATTTCAGCAATTATTAGTTATAAGAAAGAAATTACCTGACAGCAACCAGATTTATAAAAAAATATGTGCATTTCAACATTAGATATAATTTTTCTTTGCATTTCATCTTTCTTTCTCTCTCATTGTAACCACAGTCTTGGACAAAATAAAGTCAGAAATTCAGATGAGAAACCCAATTTATTATTACTATAATAATAATAATAATAATTATTATTATTATTACTACTACTACTACTATGACTACTATTAAAAAAGAAAGTCTAAATAGGAAGCTTTTTCATTAGGGGATTTAGCCTGTTTATAGAATGCAAGTGGAAGACACAAAATAGTAAATTCAACCTTGTCAATACTGACAGCTGCAACTGCACTGAAAAAAAAGTCTAAAAAATAAAGGATCTTTTAAAAGGAGAATAAGTTTGAGCATTAGTATCTTTATCACTCATCATAGCAGATATATACTAATTTTCCTTGAATAGCACGTCACCATTTGTCACTGTCAATCACATTAGATTCCTGTCCAAGCTCCAACATATGTCCAAAGTCAACTTCCTAATGCAAACAATAAAGAATATTTATCTACAAAGCAGTTACTGAAAAGACTTTCTGCATCTTCCTTACTCCTCTGCCTCTCTCCCTGAAGGAGCAGAACAGAGGTAAACCAGATGCAGAGCAATGCAATGATCCTAAAGGGACCATTAAACCAGTTCTTTTTTCCAAATTCACAGTTTAAATGAAAATAAAAATATTACCCTGGAGACGCAGAGTAGAAGATCCTCAGCTGCGTCCCCAGAGCTCGGCAGGCAAGGCAAGGACATTGGGGACTTTTGGAAGCTCCCGGCTGCATTCCCAGGGCCTGAGGAAACCATGCCGCTCCGGTACAACTGGAACAAACCACAGCTGCCAAGGAGCTGTTGGCAGTTGTTCCCTGTGGGGTGAAGGGGCTGTGCAGCCAGATCCAGCAGTGCAGCACAGCAAGCCGTTGTGCCACCGTAAAACAATCCAGACTGGGACACAAGTATTTTCTGCATCACGGGGATTTGGCCTCCAGTATAAAGGTTTGTGATTGAGATTGTTTTGTGGGTCTTGGAAATAATTATATCTGTACTTGAATATTTTAAATTCATAGAGGCTTTTTTGAAGGGAGCATTTGGCTACAAAATATCATTTTATATCCCTGGTTTCTTAAAGAGTTTGCTTTCCAATCACTTGTGGTTCTTCCCCTTTCCTGAGCTATCTGGACAGTTTAGACTTTTGCTCAAATTCATGCCTGGCAAAAGGTTTTGTGAAATAAACGTAACCTGGATATTTGAATTCTGCTTCACCTAACAATACTACCTTATGATGAACAAGAAAAAGCCATGTTTCCTGTTACTTAGGTAACAGACAGTTGAGAGGCGAGGTTGGGGTTTTTTTTGTTGTTTGAGAGAGGGAAGGTAGCTAGGGTTTTACTTAATCTCTGCGGAAGGTGGATATAACAATACTCCTATTCCCTATACCTCAGAGTAACAACAAAGAGTGTTATCTGTTCTACAGATAAGAACCAGAGCATGACTGTCGGGCAAAACAACCCTCTGGTTCAGCTGCAGCAATAACACAAGGAAGGCAGCATTGAAACTACACAGATACAGGACTGGAAGTATAACCAACCAGAAGCTGCACTTTTTGCACACCACCAGATTTGAGCCAATGTTCATGATCATGTTTATGTCCCGTATACTGCAAAGAGGTCCTGAGAGAAATCTGTGTGCTGTGCAGTCCTGGGGGAGGTTATGCATAGAGGCAGAAGACCGCAAGCAGTGAGAGGTGCATGCCGCAAGTAGGATTATGGTCCCAATCCCCCTCCTTTGCTACCGGACTTGACAGAAACTGACACCATCACACTTCCTTTACAGCAGTTGTCAAATGAGTCCTTTTTATCACACGTTCCCTATCAGTACATTTCTTTTCTTAGTTAAAAAGCAGCTCTTCCTTTGTCACAATAATGCCCTGACAGTGACCAGCAAATGCTACTGGCAGACTAAATCCTAATGGTCTTTTTAAATCACTCAGAGGAACGTTACCAGTTCTTCCACTCTATACTAACACACGTGGGCTGGGAAATAAATTTGCTCGTGCCCTTGTCCTCCTGAAAGGCTGCCATCAATGCATATTGGGAGGAGAACAAAAGATCTTCTGCCTTGTCTGGCCATTCAAGGTCTAGCAACCCTTTCATTGGAGTCAAAAAGGAGTGGAGGATCAGGCCCTTAAAGCTCGTGATCCTGAAGCAAATTCATGTCTTGAATAGTCCGGGTGTTTTTTGAGAGGTTCATTTAAACACGCCTGTCACTCTTAAGTACCAGGAAGTTGGAGAATATTAATATTCTATTGAATTATTTAAAAGGTATGACTAATGCTTCATGTACCATAAGACTCTTATCTGCAAAAATAACATCTGTGTCAGTCTTTGCTGGGCAGTTAGAATTTCATCACTAACATTTATCAGTATTTCTGAGACCTGAGTGTAAAGGATTCTGCCAGGTTAGCAGCTCTCCTCCACCTTCAGGTGTAAAATCCAACCTACAGACTCCTTCACATTGTTCCTTTTGATCAGGGATGAATCAGACAAAGGTATGGAGTCTCCTTCCTGAGCAGAATCTCATATAAAAAGATCAAAACTATTTCAGAAAGATTTCTGATAAACTATTTATTTTAACTAGCAAAGACTGCAGTGTAGATAAGTTAGACAGTCTGGCATGATATAAGTCTTCTTTCAAGAAGGCAGAAATTGATCCTACAAAATTTTTATCTGAGTCCTGAAGAAAAGCCATAGTATCTAATGCAATAACTCAGGGAACTGAACTGAATATAATCTACTAAATTAAAAAAAAAAAAAAGTTTTCACAGTTTATGCTAATAAATCCCTCCTTTGGCTGTGGTAATGTGGCCAGGTTCATATAAAATACAGTCTTCACTTGCACACCACCAATGAATAATCACTGGGGGAAAAAAAAAATGAAAGGGCATTAAAAAGTATGAAAACCAAATTTTCGTTCCTTCATTTATGGCACAACATACCTCTCCCATGATATGTGCGTGCTTCCAGATGAAGAATATTTGACTATGAAAGTTATTTCTGATAATTATCTGGTTCTGTTTGAAGGAGTTAATGAAAGAGATTGTTTCTGCATTCTGCTGCTTCCAAATGGAACGGCACCAGCACAGCAAGTCGTGTACCCGTTTAAAAGTGTAGCTATCTCGGCGGTTCATCAGACAGAAGTCAGGCATGAAGTACAAGAAGATTTCAAGGGAAGAAGTTCCTGCTACAGCATGGGTGGAAGAAGCTTTTTATCATCTGTTGCTTATGCATTACAGTAGAGGACCTGGGACCAAAGAATCTCTTTCTCACTCAACTTGATCAATTAGACCCCAATTTTCAGTGTCAAAGATCTCAGTTAAAGCAAGTGAGAACTGCCGGAAATTTCAGAAACAGAAAGCAGGCTATGTACTTTTATTGCATGTATACTTGCATTGCATATGCAATCAATAATTGTAAACATGAATATTTAATTGAAAGTGTGTATATGCTATGATTACACTGAAAGACAACCATTTCATCAAATTATTCAAAGTTTTGCAGTCACTTCACCAACTGTCTTTCATTAAATGCACAACACAGTGGAGAATTTGAGTTGGGTTATGGAAGGAATGTGGAATGAAAGAATAGTAGCCACACATTTTAAAGGTCTAGTCCTTTATTATTTGGTATTGTCAATGTAAAAGGACATGTAATATCTGCTGTAAAGGAAGTGTGATGGTGTCAGTTTCTGTCAAGTCCGGTAGCAAAGGAGGGGGATTGGGACCATAATCCTACTTGCGGCATGCACCTCTCACTGCTTGCGGTCTTCTGCCTCTATGCATAACCTCCCCCAGGACTGCACAGCACACAGATTTCTCTCAGGACCTCTTTGCAGTATATGGGACATAAACATATGAAATAACAAATGTCCTCTTTCAGTTACTTCTAAAATAATCTTGTAGTACACTCCACAGAATAGAAACTTTATTTCCATAACTGAGAGTATCAAGATGTTTGCTCTCAGATTTCAGTTTAGTTTTATAAAATTTGTAAGTAGTTTTGCACTGTAAGTAGAATTGCACTTCCTTGGACCATTAACAGATATATTGTACAAAATCCAGTAGTTCATCAACACAGTGTTAGCTTGTAGTCTCACACAGTGGCAGCAGCTTACCTCATCATAGTCACTGATAGGAAGAAAATGAACCTCAGTGTGCAAAATACATTCAACACACACATCAAATACAGTTCCAGAGAATTCCTAAGGATTCATCTTTCACTGTAATATTACACTATCATTTTGGTCTTGACTAGATCCTGATGTGTTGCATATAGCCAATGCATAAGCCGTGTGTTCCTGTGGGGATGGGAATCATTACATTGCTCCAAATCTGCCCAAACATCTAGTCAGAGCTTTCAATAGGGCTGAGAGGATGCCTAAAAATTTCTGCTGGCACTTTCTGGAGGTGTTCTGGGAGAGGCTTCCTTGTGATGGCTGGCTAGCTGTGTGGGATTCCGGTCATATAAATCCCAGGGCAAATACTGCACAATTTAGAGACTGAAGAGTTTGAGCAGGGGCCCAGATGTAGAAGTGAATATAGCCCCAGTTTGAACAGTAGTTGAGAGTCCTGGGTCTCTGGCTAGGTGTGCTTGAAAGCGCAGATCTGCTGCTGGGGGAGGCACAGTGAAGATCGAGAGCTGGTCATCTCACTTTCTAGATTTGTGCTAATCTTCACCGAGGAGGTATTTGAAATAAATACACCTTTGGGACTGCAAACAGATAGGGGTATATCAAATAATTTCTGAATGAAAAGTTCTGATCCAAGTGTGTTTGTGTGCACTGGTCTTGATAGCTGTTCCCTGCCATATTTTCAGATTAGACAGCAATTTATGTCCACAACTCTAAAGAAGAGGTCAAGTGGCTTGTTTGAATGCATCGCAGTTGATATATTTTTTACATTACCATTAGGGTGATTTCTATTGTGCCAAAGGGCTTTTCAAGGGAAACACTAATATGTGAAATTGAAATGAGTGTTTCACATACCTTTGCAAGAATCTGGAACCCAGTGTAAGAAGTTTACACCTGTGATCACCTACTGTGTCTGTTGCTCAACACCAAAATAACATAGGGAGTATTCGTCTGTCACTATTAAAAAGAAATAAAACAGAACTATGAAAATGTAAGCTCACCATGAGAATTTTAAATACTTTGACACATTTAAAAAAAAAGAAAAGAAAAAACACTTAAAAGCTATTTTTCAAGTGATTAACATTGATTAATTCACCACTAAAAATATTATTTGCATAATTTTTAGGATATATAATTAACACAGTGATTTGTATGAACACTTTAGTCTTGAAAGAGGTTTTAAAGGTTCTCCTTTCAAATCAAGCTGCTATTTTTGCATTCACAACCAGTAGGGCAAAATTAAATATATATGTCCTGCTCTTTATACTGTCCACACTTATGCTACACAGAGCATAAGAGAGCGTATTTTGAGGCTGTTCAGAAGGAGCCACTGGTGATGGAAATACTGTGCCTGAGCCTTCTGACAGCTACACAATATAGTATTATTAAGGTGGACAAATTCTGGTGGCAATTGCAATTTTACTGGTTGTTACAGCAGATGACTGCTGCTTACACCTGATCACTACTGAGAGAAAGCCCAGTATTTTATACCTGTTAAATGCAGAATGAAAGAACCAATCTTGCTTGTATGAGAAAGTATGAATGCCAAAATGCAAAACCAAAAGGACATGATATACCAGTATATGCAATATGAAGGTGGCACATATAGTTTTCTCTTATACTTTCTGGCTTGGAAAAAGACAAAGAAAACACAGAATTTGAAATTTTCTCTGTTATCCACCCACCCCTTTTAAGATAATCTATCACTAGAGCCCTTGTGATCCCAATGGGCCAAGGCAAGCTAGTAACAGAAAAAATATATCTCCTTTGCCTGTTGAATCTTTGGCTGCTGTGAAGCTCATACACTAATTTTGCAAAGAGAGAACATTCTCAAGAATACCCTAACAAAAATGGGAGCAAATCTACCACGTGAATTCAGCACAGTATAGAAACAAATTGTCTGGCCATATCTGCCAAGGAAATACCAAAAGAATGGCAGAAAAAAAGGATACTTGATGTGAGCAGACTGGTGTTTTTCTACTGCTACTAGAAAAATAATTCTGTAGCCAAAATGCCAGTTCCTTGGTCAAATTGCATCAATAAACCCCAGCTACTTCACAGATCAATATCTAATCTACATTTCTTTCCTAGCAAATTTTAAAACCTTCACCATATTTTGGAGAATTAGAAAGTCTACTGTCAATGCACTTGATGACTTGTCAGCAGAAGGATTTACCTTTTTATTGCAACAACAGGCACAAACACACTTGATTGCAAAGATTTCCTTTAAAAGTTATTTATAAAATGACAGCCTCTTTTTTTTCTCTCATTTCCCTCTAGAAAACCTAGCATTCACAAATCTGATCTTTTGTCTTCCAGATTTTCAAACTTATCCTGCATCTTTATAATGTCAGATTGATTCTGTCATTGAGTTTGAGATGAAGTTACTCTCTTCTTAATATACTTATTTCACTATTCTATCTCAAATTCTTTATTAAAAAACCCTTGCACTTATCATTTATTCCTTTAGCTTTAGAAATCATCTGACACTGGAACAAAATATCCCCCCTGTATTTCTTATGCAGCTACCCCATCCTCCTCTGACAGTCTGAGTGCGCTGCAAGGAGATATAGACCAGAAGGGACTGGCAAGCCATTTTGCCTGAGTCTACAAACCTGCTTCATCTGGTCCCATCAGGTTTTGCTCTTACTTATTGGGGACCACCAGTACTGGTGGCACTTGGTACCTGAGAAGACTATCAGACTGCTGCCCTTTTGATCCCCATTGCTCCAGTGAAAGCCCTCCACTACCCAGACAAATCTATTCCTTAGCTGTATGGAAATGACGTGGATTCCCATATATGCAAGCTGATGAGTAACATTGGATTGCTTTGTCTTTCAAGGGCCATTAGAAATAAGCTGTACAATTACCCTTGACATGCTTGCTTAGATAGAAGATGATCAGCGCAACACAAAATATCTCCAAGTACATAAATAGTTTGACTAAGCAAACTTTTTCTTGGTGGCAGAAGAAATGAGTTAATTTTATGCAGTCCCTATCAGCAAAACTCCCGTAACAGACATTCACCAGATACAGGCAACACTAGCAGCAGGCCTTTTCTCCCCTCGAGAGCCACCAGGTACTGTTTCTTACCACACAGGGCCTTCACCGGTCACGTGAAGCAGGCTTTTTTAGTTATTTGGATAATATCACTTTATTAGGGAATATAGAGCCAATTACCAATAAAAAGCTTCTTTCTGGATGACCACAGCACCAGGTAGGGAGCTGGCAGCTCCACTGCACTGTCTTTATGGTTTCAGTGTTCTCATATAGAGACCATAGTTTCTTTACTGACTGCAGAATCTCCAGTAACAGTTGGAGATGTAAGGTTGAGTATGTAAGCAACAGCCAAAATCAGAAGCCACAAAATACCAGTTCCCCTGATTTCCAGGTTTGTCTCTTTTTGAAAAAGAAAATTATGGGGCTAGTAATCCCATTCATCCTTTGAGATCTTCACTGTCTTCTCACATCTACCTGCTTCCAGCTGATTTGATAGCTTGCCTAATTTATTAGACAGTTGCATCAGTGTTTCTATTCTTTGCATTTTAGCGATTCAGCATGCTCACCTCAGTGCTCTCTGCCAAATCTCCTTAAGGAACAAAACTCAGAATGCAAGATATGGACAGTTCTATATTTCAAATTTGAGCCTAAAATGGAGACTAAAAATTAAATAAAAGAGAAAGTAAAAAAAAAACCAAACAGCTTAAAATTTACATAAGAAGGAAAGATTTATCATTCTGAATTGAGTGTTGGAGCACTAATGGTCAGTGGTGGGGGACTAGCAAAAAAATTCTGTGGAAAAGTTTTACTATGACACCACTAGTCACCTGTACAAAGCTATGCTGGTCATTCATTGCAAAGACTTAAATACAGTCTAGTAACAAAACATACAGCACTGCTTATCAGTACCACAAGGGCCTAGGAATCTACTTCTGCTCTCACTGTAAGGAGATGAAATGTACCAGTTTTTAACTTTAATGTGGATAGAATAGTGCTAATAATGTACCCATGCCACACTTCATTGCAGTCTAACACTTGTTTGGAAAGGCAGGAAAAAAGCTTTCATGAGAATTATGATAAATAGAAATATTCCCTTCAGAAAAAGTCCTGTGGCTTTGTCCTTTGTTTAAGTCTTCTCTGAGGACTCCAGATTCTTACACAGAGTTTACCCCCCACTCAAATTATCCTTACGACTCAGCACATACTGAAGACGCCTCTGATATTGACAGGATTCCTTTTTTAAGTTGTATTAATTATTTTGGTAATTTGCCTGTTGCTGAAATCACTGAAAATTTCAACTTGACATGCATTTCTTTGCATGAAGATAGAATGAGTTCATGAATTGATTTTCATCTGTTGTATTTCTTCCTAAAATAAAAATATGTGAGCTGTCTTTCTCACTTTCTGCTTTAAATATGCACAGACCACTTCGCTGAAACTGTCTTGGGATATCTGAGAACTGAATATAAATAATTCTATTAATTTTCACTGACTAAAGACTAAATCATAGGGTTCTCCTCCTACCTGCTATCCACATTAGTCTTTGATGGTTAGAAGCTGACTGAACTTACAGGTGATATATCATTATCTTATTTTTTTTTTTTTTTATTGTAACTATTAGTGCAACAAAAAAGGAATTAAAAAGTTAAATGGAATGAAAAGAAAAGTTTGAAGGCAAAGGATTAGTTTTTAGCAGTCTACTGTCAGGTCACTGTTGAGTATCTCAAATCTAAATACCCTAAAGGGGTTTTTTGTTATCTTTGTACTGCTCCAAAACTAAACCCAGAAGGACAGTGTTTTGGTAAAAAAGTGGGTTTCACCACCCTGCAACAGAGACCCCATTTCCGTCCCTGACCTCTCAGAGAATATGAGAGAAGTACAGAGGGAGCAGACAGTGGAAGCTCTCATTCCCAGCAAAGAAGAAAAAAAGAGAAAATAACATAGGCCTGCAAGATTTACTCAGAAAAAAATAAAATGGAAGTTTAAGATGCATTTCATTGGAGCATTCTCCAGGGCTAGAATCCTATTTTAGACTGGAATTTCTAAACTTGACTATGGACAAGTATAGTGTAAGAAAAGTAAGATGAGAGCTCTGAGCAAAGAGGCTGTGGTGGGTTGACCCTGGCTGGTGCCAGGTGCCCACCAGAGCCAGTCTATCACTCCCCTTGTTCACTAGACAGGGGAGAAAAGTGTAACAAAAAGCTTTGTGGGTCGAGATAAGGACAGGGAGAGATCACTCACTTATTATTGTCACGAGCAAAACAGACTGAACTTCATCTAATTTATTACCGAACAGAAGAGAATAGAGGAATGAGAAATAAAATAAAATCTTAAAACACCTCCCCCCCACCCCTCCCATCTTCCGGGGCTCAACTTCACTCCCGGCTTCAAACTTCCTCCCCCCCGGTAGCGGCACAGGGGGACGGGGAATGGGGGTTACGGTCAGTTCATCACACGTTGTTTCTGCCGCTTCTTCATCCTCAGGGGAAGGACTCCTCTCATCATTCCCCTGCTCCAGCATGGAGTCCCTCTCATGGCAGACAGTCCTTCCCGAACTTCTCCAACGTGAAGTCCTTCCCATGGGCTGCAGTTCTTCATGAACTGCTCCAGCATGGGTCTCTCCCATGGGGTNGCTTTGGCCAGCGGTGGGTCCATCTTGGAGCCGGCTGGCATTGGCTCTGTCAGACACAGGAGAAGCTTCTAGCAGCTTCTCACAGAAGCCACCCCTGTAGCCCCCACCACTACCAACACCTTGCCATGCAAACCCAACAGAAAGGCATTGCAAGGTACTAGGCTGGTGCTAAAATACTGTCCTCCTTACATGTGCTCACCTTTTCTTGAAGAGTCTGATACTCTTGTATTTGGAGGTTAGTTTTTGAGATCATTCACTAGTGAAAGAAAACACATTTGTATCTTTATTCAAAGGACATGCAAGAAACTGTGAATCCCATGTTTCTCCCTAGCAAAGGGTAATGTGGCTCTCTGGTCGATCAATAAATTTTAAATGGCACACACCAGTTTTCACTTTACCTTAACAGGATTTAGTTCCAGATGAAGAGAAATGAGCTTTCCCTGACTTTAATGAAGTTTAGAATTGCAGAGCATATCATCAAGCTGTACTCCACAACTAGACTTCCATGGGTTTAAAGAAAGACTTCAAAGGGGTTAGAAACAATTTATTTCAATGTATCAGGACTGGCATCATCCTTTCTAATCATTAGAGAAAGTAAAGCAGCAGCACCATCACATGCACTTCATGGCATTTATTGTTGGGAAAGGCCCCGAGAAAGAACTAAATAAATATAATTTCTTAAAAGTTATTAAAGTCAGATTGTATTAAGGTGTAGTTTTAGAAAACAGTGGGAGATATCAACAGGAAATATGATAACAGGGAGCAATGGGAGTTCATTTTGGAGGTAAGCTGCTGTATCCTCCATCTGCACTGCCATTAGAGAAAACCATCTTATAATTGTTTACTACAGGCACCCCATGTCCAGAGGTTCAGTCAACACTGGCTAGGAATGAGAGGTTAGAACTTGTTAGGTCGGTAAAAGGTGAAATGTTTACAGTGCCTGAAATACAGTAGGAGCATCTGAATGTCATTTCTAAAGTCAACCTTTTTGTATCCTGAATTAGGCTGTAATTTTTTTTCCCATTATGATCTTAAATGTTTTTCTAGTAACAGAAGATAACAGCTTGAGTAATAAGAAATTAATTTCTTGTGTGTCAGTCACAATCAGATGTTCAGTTCTAGGCAGCTAG
Source organism: Aramus guarauna (assembly GCA_013400195.1). Taxonomy (NCBI): domain Eukaryota; kingdom Metazoa; phylum Chordata; class Aves; order Gruiformes; family Aramidae; genus Aramus; species Aramus guarauna. The sequence goes on along the minus strand of VXBL01004751.1, from coordinate 2,504,441 downwards.
AAGAAAAGCAGTGGTAGACATGGAAAAAAAACCCATCTCCTCAGATCTTCAAGCACCCCAATTTCTATTGTTCTGCATGAGTATCACTATTCCATGTAGAGGCTTCTATGATATATTACTTAGGCAGCAAAGAATAGGAAATACCTTATGTCACATTTAATAAAATATATTAGATATGTATTTGAGTCTGGCAACTTTGAAAGAGTGATTGTTTTTTGAGTAAGCAAGCACAACAGATATAAAATAGAGTATTTTTTGTTATCTTTTCCCCAAAATATTAAATAACCGTATAACAACTGCATTCTTTTTCTGTCTTGCACAGATAATGATTGATCTATCATTTTTCATTAATAACTATAGCTTCAAGTCTATACGAACCTTGTCCTGACATCTCAAAGGAACAGAATCAGTGTAAAGAAAAGGTAAAACATGAAAAAGAGAGGATGAACATTTTGCTATGGAGGAGGGGAATATCTCTACTAGGTCTTTTTAGCACTCCAAACTCTGAGAATATGTCAGTACTGAACATTTCTTCCATATTAGATCAAAGTTGTGCACATTTTTCATTAGCTTCTCAAGACTAGAATATTGAAGATATGTTAGCCTTACGTGAATGACTGTATTTATTCACTCACACTGGATAACAGATTGTATCACGCACTATTTCTTCTCCCTGCCAACTCATTTCACAATGCGCTGGCACAAAGAGTTTGTTGGTGGAGATGGATTTTCACCAAAGTGGTCATTACTGGCCATTGGCATCTGCTCACTGTCCTGCATGCAGGCTAGAGAAGATGGGGGGAGGGATTTCCAACTCCCTGTCGAAAATGTGCAGTACAGCTGGTGTCTGAGCCCTTCACAAAAGATCAGCCTATATTAGACTTGTTAAAAGATCTTCAGTGAATGGAGAATCTAGGAAAAAACAAAACAAAACGAAAACAAAACTAGGCATAGGCCACTTTATTTCTCTGTTTTGAGCCACGAGTAGGACAAAGTGTAATTTAGAGTGGTAATTCTGAAGTGGGAGGGTCAGTACTATGGAACCATGGCAGGTAGCTTGATATTGAGTAGTCCTTGTCAGCCCCATAACAGAAGGAATGGATTAAACTTAGAAAATGATGTCCCCTGACCTCCTGATTGGAATAAGGATCAAGATCCAAGAAATGCTACTGGAGCCTAAGAAGGGAGAATTTGCTCTCCTCAGTGATCATATTATGCACTGCAAAAGAACAGCACTAGTTTATGTGTTCTGAAAGCCTTTCAAAGGACTATTATAAGTGGTATGGAATTAATGACTGAATGCCAAATTCTGAAGAAGACTAAATGTCTTTATGAGATGCATGGCAACTCTATTTCCAGTTACATACTAATCTGGGGATTTGTAATAGCTAATAATAAGTCCTTGAATACCTTTGGCACTTCTAGAAGATAGCCTAAACTGGTGCCCGCCCATCTCCAATGATCCCCACTATGGGTAGTGGGACGGTCCAGATCAATCACATACCTGCCATATTCTGTCTGCCTCTGTCCCCAACATACCGCAGGACTGTTGTAAAGTTTGTAAAAAGCCTGCCTGTTCCTGCTTTCCTTAGTTTCTGAGTCATAGGAATTCTCAACCTGGGGAGGGAGTTTTCATATCCCTTATATATGACTAATGTCAGTTTTACTTCAAAATTGTGTAACCCAAGTAAGGGCAAGCTCAAGACAAATAGGCAGAATTTACTTTTTTGTCTCTCTTGTTTTGCTTTATTATCTTTCTCTCTCTCTTTTTTTTTTCTTTTCTTTTTCATTTAATACATAAAGAAAATAACATTTACAGACTGGAATATGCCATTTTTGTAATCATTAATTATGTTAGATTAACAGTCTCATCTTATTTTCTATATATTAATGTATTAACCATTCTCATTATCAAATAACATTAAATTAAACCAAGTAAAATTCAAGGTAAAATAGATATAAATCTCAAAAAGTATACTGAAATGTCTGAATAAGAATGCAAGAAAAGAAAATTAAAAATAACTTTTAGGAAGCTTCTTTAAATTTAAATATCAAAAAAAAAGGAAAAAAAAATAATCAATGACACACACCAGGGAGTTTGATTATCCCTTGATAATAATTCCCCCAGGCCTTCCCAGCAGTTTTAAAACCAAGATATAAATAGCATCACAGTAAATGCTAACGGCTGAGTTGCACATTCATTTTCCATGTTATTGCCGTGCAGATCTTAAGGGATGCATTCCTGACAACGTCCATCATGTCCTTCTGCAAAATGAGCAGAATTTCAGATGGGGATCTGAACACTATGTTTTAGAGACAAAAATATTCAGACTTTTTTTAAACAAATCTTGAAATAGGAGGAGTTGTTATTATGGAAAATCTCACACCTTCTTTCATATGTAAAGTGTAAAAAAATGTATTTCCACCTCTGATCATATTTATGAGAAAACCAGAACTCTAACAACAATCGTCATATTTCCATTAGTGTTTATATTTTGTACCCAGATTACAAATGAACATTGTGTGGCAGCTGGAAAGAATATAGATCAAAAATGTGTTAAACAGTAACTCACCAGGCTGCCTATAAGCTTTGAGAATTCTTGAATCAAGAAAAACTAGTGAGTTTTCAATAAATTTACAAAAGCTGATAGGAAGAGGTAAAGTTTTTTAATAGCTGGAAGGAATAGGAAACATTTGCCATTAGAGAAGCAGATTTCAGAGAGGGTTTTATATACAAACTATGCTCTAGCACTTTTCATCAGTGTATATTTCCATCCTCAAATTCAGTGCTCTCAATTTAAATAACAAGGTAAGGCAACCATAAATACATGCTGGGAAGGCATCATGACAAACTGGAACTCCTTAGAGGCACAGCTTACCGTGTGTGATCAAACTTGACGTATCCTAATTAATATACAATCTCAGTAGCTTTCAGAGACAATGTTTGACAAGGTCCAGTGGTCCTGTTATGATGTTTCAACTTGCATCTCATGCATGGAGATATGAAAGGTAGCCCTACATACTTGCTTGAAGTTTCTATTTTCAGAAAAGATGCCAGAAGAAACTACTTCTTCCTATTATAAAAATTATAATTTTGCACCAGAACAGAAATCCATGCAGAAACAATACTCCTATATAGCTGTATATAACTTATGAAGACACTTTTCATATTCTCAGCCAAGACATAACACTGAACATTCATGATTAAAATAAAGTGTGGAAAATATGCAAACATTAACCATAATTTAGATGTCTCTTACAGGTTGCTTTTCATCAGTGGTTCTCAAAGCTCCATATCATGTGATAACACTATTGACTGCCATTTTCAGGCATGAGAAACAAAACCGTAAAGAGGAATATGTATTTACCAAGATCATCAATTATTAAACAACAGAATTTGGAATACAAAACAGATTTCCTGGGTCTCACACCATCGTAATGTTTCTAGGTATGTCTTTGATCACCTCTATACTCTTCAATAAACATTTAAGATAAATGGTTTATTGTCTATGGTTTGTATTATCCAGTAAGAACTAAGTGCATTTGATACTTCATTGCAGTGCTAAGATTGTCATTGTATCAAATCCTCTCACAAAGTATTTCCATTTCTGCTTTTCCTCAAAACACGTGCTTGCTTTCCTTTCTAAGTTTTAAAGACAAACAATTCAAAAATATTCAGAAAATAAATTTAGATAATCAAAGGAGGAACATAATTTCCTGTGGCAAGGACATCCACTTACTTTCAGTTATTATTTTTTCTATTCTTATAACACGCCAGATGTTAATTTGGCTCACAACCCCTTGCATACAGCCCTATTGCAACCTTAATCAAGTGATTAAGAGAGCTGTTATTTCATTAGTGCATCCTTTTACTGATCATTGTGACACATTAGTCATAGATAAAATGGGTACCAGAGGCTTGCTTCAAAAATTGCGCATTGTGATTTCAACTGCAACAACACTTTTCTTGCTTTTCAACCTGCAAAAAAGTCATTGTTCTAAACAATCTGGTCTAGTAAGTCTTCAATCACTGTATAAAAGCCCTTCATTCTAGAGCAATAAGTATTCTTTTTGTCTTTTTTTTAATATTAAAAAAAGAAAGAAAAAAGAGAAAGGACAAAGCAATGCAGATAAGTATTTTTTTTTTTTGTTATTTTCAAAGGCCTCTTGACATGAAGGAAAGACTTGTTAATAATAATCAGCCAGACACCTCCTCCATCACTTGTGGTAAAATTGACCTAACTACTTAAAGAAGCACTAAGCTACAATTTCTTGGCCTGTGTATGCAAATCATTCAGGAGAATAGATATGAGGAGTTGAGTATTTTTTGTAATGGATTCTAATAAGAAATGGTCTCTATAGCGCAACCAAAAGTTTATAGGGACTAAAGTAATGCTATTAATAGTCAGAATTAAAGTATTTTTATTACCAACTGTCCATTTTTTGAGCTATGTGTGAAAAATTTCAGAAGTTTCCACACAGATAACACAAAGACAAATCGTACAAAACTTAATCCTTTTGTGAATGACATATAGCTCAGATTTTAAAAATTCAGAAGTCTGTGAAATTCATCCTATCTTCCTAGACATCTTCACCTTCATATTATACTGACATAATTCAGCATATAATGACAAAAAAAAAAAATTAGATATTCTCACACAGTCACGATTTTGTCATTGTGGAGAATACTGACCAGGAGTTTGGGGCTCAGCAGCCCCGCAGTCGACACCGGTGTCCTTCTCAAGGGCCACCCCACAGCCAGTGTCTCTCACTTCCCGAGGATGGATCTGCAACTCTTCCACCGCCTTCATCTACAGAAATCAGATTCAGCATGGAAATGAATGAGTCACTAAAGAATTCCCTGATATTAATCCTTAAAAGTTGTGTGCAGGGAAGAATTTTTAGCAGTTGAAAGAAATTGCTTTTTTCTTCCTGTACAATCAGCTATGCAGCTCAGAGATCAGTGGAAAAAGAAACTGAAGTTTTTGCCCAAAATTCGATATGATCTAATCTAAGGAGAATGTTAACTTCCCTCAACAGAGAAGCAGACCTTTAAGTTTTGAACCAGCAGAAAGGCCTAATTGAGCAGGTCAATCTTTCTCCTCAATTTCAACCAGAATTTGTAAGATAAACGGATTTGTAAATAGTCATTCTTTCCACCAAGAAAAGATGGTTTTCAGAATCGCTATTAAAGAAGCATTTGACATCCTATTATTATAGTCTAATTGCTGTGCACATTCACAATGCCATAAAATTGTGAAAGGGTATGCTGTTACTTTTGGCTGGCAAGTGTATTGTGATGTAAAATGTGCGGAAGTATAGGGTATGAAAGAGCTATAGTGAAATTCAATTACTGTAGCATACATATAAGCTTTGAGAAAAATGTAACAGGAACATACAGCTCTGTGTTACTGACAGATAATCAAAGTACTGGCTGCTTTTTGCAAGTGTTGTTAGAAGGGATTTTCTAATTTTTTTTTTTTTTTTTTTTT
>VXBL01004751.1:2488738-2498934 GCA_013400195.1 Aramus guarauna | reverse complement strand
TTTTTTTTTAAGTAGAATATGTACTGCTTCTTTAAAGATTACACAAACAACCAAACAAAAGCCGAAAGAATGAAAAGCATTAACAAAAATCACATTCAGTCTTCTGTAAACCCTCCTGCCTCCAAAACAAATGCAGGATAGCCCTGCATTTTATTATAGGTTTCATCAGTAGATTCAGATCCAGAGCTGTGATTAGGACCTGAAAATCTTAGGCTGAAACTGAAAGATGCACTTCAGCTGCAAATATGTAGCAATTATCATGAAACGAAGTTCATTCCACATTTTAGCTAATCACCATGGAAACCTATATTCATTGGCTCCTAATTGGAAACGTTCCAGAACTGGAAAACATTGTAGGCTTAAGACTGCATAGTTTCTTCTGTAAGCAATTGTACTATTCTTGTGTGCTTGTGACAGTATGCCATGGCAATTTTGGCAATAACCTTACAGAAAATATCTTTTTCCAAGAAGCCTATCTTTACAAGTATTTTTCATGACCTGCCCCTATAAGATTGCTTTGTCAATCCACTTCCACCATTTGTGACATTAATACCTGAATACCCAGATGCAAGTGTTATAGAAGGATGTTGTTCCAGTAACTCTAAGTTACGAATTAATACCTGAATATTGGTGAAACCAAAAAGTTTTTAAAATCCTTATTATGTACTTATACTTAGCTTTTCTAATAGACATAAGGATGAATTTTGTAACTTCATTGTCAAATGTTAGCTATCTTTAACACAATTTTTAGAAAAATACTTAGACTGACGTAAGCAGAGATGACACACTAATTTCCATAAATGCATTCCTAAATCCATCCTCCAAATTTGAAAATGTTCTAATAACCAAAAGTAATGAATACTTGTAGGTTTCATTAATATTACCAGGACCCATGCAAACCTTCTCTAAAAATCAGATTATTCAGTTAATTCATTTATTTTCCATCACCCTTTTACTTTCTTAAATATTTTGATTAACAACACAAATCACCATTTTATATGAATATCTTTTGTGTGCGTAGATATATATGATCTCAGCTATGTAATTTTTATTAAAGATGGTCACAAATTCCAGTTGCACGGATCGTTTCAGAAAGGAGACTTTTAACTACAAGTTCCTAGATGATTGCTTTCTCTTTTGAACTATGCAATTACACTCTCTGGCTTTCATTAGGACCGCAGCAAGTAATTTTCCCTACCTTTCAAAATGAAGGGTTTAAGTAAGAGTTGCTTTTCTGGAGAGAAACATTCTCTGAATTTCTAGGTTAGCTTGCTTGCCAAATTTCAATCTTTTTCATTCCCAGAAATACATACGTAACAGCTCATATATTTGTTTTCAATTCCACCTGTATAGTTGAACTCTTTTTGGATGGTATAGAGTTAATTTTCTTCATAGTAGCTTGTAGGGTTCTGTGTTTTGGATTTGTGCTGAAAACAGGGCTGATAATACAGAGATGTTTTTGTTACTGCTGAGCAGTGCTTGCACAGAGCCAAGGACTTTGCTGCTTCTCACCCCACCCCACCAGCAAGGAGGCTGGGGGTGCACAAGGAGTTGGGAGGGGACACAGCTGGGACAGCTGACCCCAGCTGACCAAAGGGATATTGCATACCATATGGCATCATGCTCAGCATATAAGTGGCTGGGGGAAGAGGATNGGTGGGGGGGGTGGGGGCGGGGAATGGGTGACCATCTGGGATTAACTCACAATAATGAATCCTTCTGTTTGAAAGAAAACTGTGGTCCAGAAAAGGTGCTAGGAAAACTCATACCAAAAAAAAATGTTCTCCGGGGATTATTCAGTTTGCTTCCATTACACAGTGCAGCATTAGACAGGAAGGAGTAAACACAGGCTGGAAAAAAACCCTATGTAAAGTAACTTCTAACTTAGAGTCATGCCGCTAGACCAAGCTCAAGCATATTGTTACATTACAGAGGTATTACGGTTTAAACTAGCTGTTTTTAAATCAGTTCTGGTTCATCTGCAACCACGCTGTTAGATTACAATGTAAATTCTTCCCAGACTGCTATCAAAAGCACTCTACAAATGCATTTCTTTCAACCATTACTATCTTCAAGAAGTAAAAATGAATCTTTGTTAAGCAGTTACAAAAAGGGCACAAAATACTTCAAGTTATTGGAAATAGTTCTGTTTTTTTTTTTCCTTTCTCTGACTAGAAAGGTTTAGCATTCCTGTTCCCTGTCTTCCCTGAAACTCACACAACATACACCAAGAGTTTACACCCTTATATGAGTATGTACAGTTGTCATACAGTGGTCATTAAAGAGAATATTTCCATGTAAGTTCCATGGAGCCTGTTATAACATGAGGTGGCATTAGTCTGTACAAACTGATAGTGCTAGTTTGTTGGCATGGCATCAATTCATACAGCCTGATTTTTCTCAGTGGAGTGCTACTTTCTAATCCCTATTTTCTGCTAGAAAATTAATTAAATGATGAGTCAAAAGAACATATTCCTGAAATTTACAAAATTAAAATGAAATGTGATTGTATATGAAAGCCATGATCTTCAGGTGGAGTAGTATATATTTATTTGAGTTTCAGATATGCCAAGTNTCATGCTCAGCATATAAGTGGCTGGGGGAAGAGGATGGAAGAGGAGGACATTGGGACTGATGGTGTTTGTCTTCCCAAGTAACTGTTACGCATGATGAAGTCCTGCTTTCCTGGAGATGGCTGAACACCTGCCTGCCCATGGGAAGTAGTAAATCAATTTCTTATTTTGCTTTCACACGTAGCTTTTACTTCAGCTATTAAACTGTGTGTATCCCANCAACCACGCTGTTAGATTACAATGTAAATTCTTCCCAGACTGCTATCAAAAGCACTCTACAAATGCATTTCTTTCAACCATTACTATCTTCAAGAAGTAAAAATGAATCTTTGTTAAGCAGTTACAAAAAGGGCACAAAATACTTCAAGTTATTGGAAATAGTTCTGTTTTTTTTTTTCCTTTCTCTGACTAGAAAGGTTTAGCATTCCTGTTCCCTGTCTTCCCTGAAACTCACACAACATACACCAAGAGTTTACACCCTTATATGAGTATGTACAGTTGTCATACAGTGGTCATTAAAGAGAATATTTCCATGTAAGTTCCATGGAGCCTGTTATAACATGAGGTGGCATTAGTCTGTACAAACTGATAGTGCTAGTTTGTTGGCATGGCATCAATTCATACAGCCTGATTTTTCTCAGTGGAGTGCTACTTTCTAATCCCTATTTTCTGCTAGAAAATTAATTAAATGATGAGTCAAAAGAACATATTCCTGAAATTTACAAAATTAAAATGAAATGTGATTGTATATGAAAGCCATGATCTTCAGGTGGAGTAGTATATATTTATTTGAGTTTCAGATATGCCAAGTAATTAAACTATGAAATACACAATTCTTTCTCATTTCCACAGGGCTAAGATTTGATCTTGCACGTTGACAGGGCAGCATGCGACAAAGTCATTGGTTTAGTTTTGCTCTGTGTCAAATCAGCTTTCTGGGCATGAGGAAGTAATGCAATTGTTCCAGCATCTAGTGAAAGCTTTCTTGGATCAGCTACAATGAAGGTCTGGAAGTATATGAAAATATACCTTTACTCTTTCTATTCTTCAGCTCTTGGTTTGGACTTAGCCTTTGGCTTTCAGTCCGTACACCCTCCATGTTGCTTTCTGTATTTCACTCTCATAAGCTGCTGAGTAGGTGCTCCTATCTTTACTATGCAAATTGCTTGTCACAAGGAGTCTCAGTATTATCAGGTTATTTGCGGTACATACTTAATTCTCTGTTTTTCTTACAATGGAAATTGCCTCAAGTTTGTGTTCAGTCTTGGGTGGTTTTGCCTACTGATGTTGCTGCTGCCTCGGGTTAGCTATGGCCAAGTCCAGGGTTTCAGGGTCTCTGACAAGCAGCACTTCAGTGCTGCCAAAAGCTGCTCCCATCCCTTCCTCCTCCCACTAATGACTACAGCCTCCTGCTGTCACTCTTACAAAAGCAGCTTCTCTCCCTTTTTTTTGCAACCCCATCTCTTTCTCCTAACCCTTCCTCTTTCCCAATGAATAATTGTCAAATAATCCTGCCTGCATTTTCTCCAGTGATTGTGTGGGCATTAGATGATAAAGGAATGTGGTGCCCATTTTCCTATTAGTACAGGGAAGAATGGTGTGTTTAGACACCAGGGCAGCATTGTTGTTTGAAAAGCTGATGGTCTTTTTCCAAAAAAGTGTCTATTGTAATACCTATTGCACCACAGTGCTCTAGCTTATTTGCTAAATTTGAGTTTTCACCAGGGTTTTGCTGCCTCAGTAGCAAAAAGGCATGAAAAATATTTCTTTCTGATTTGTTCTTTCAGAGAAGCAACTTCCTGTTGGCAGTTAAGATCTTAAATCAATGTTTTACATATCTGTTATATTGACTTTAGAACCTTCCAATCTTTAGGAACCATTCTTATTAAACATCATGGCCCAGCATACTAGTATATCCGTCATTGAGAAAACCTTTAAATTTTGTTCTAGCACTCTTTCAAGTTTCAAGTCTTGATACATCTGAGAGCTAAAGTTTGGATATATAAGGCTTCTCCTGCTACATCTCCTGAGAACCTTATGAAAAACTAGTCTTCAAATGACTAAATGTATTCAGTCATTTTATTAATGCTTCCTATCTCTGAGTAGTGTTCCTTCTTTCATGCAAATGTTTGGCAAACGTTGAAGTTTTATGTTATTCTAGCACTTAAGAGAGTTCAGAGAGTGTTGATAGCTTTTGCCAAGGTATTTTCCCCAAGCCGCCTTATTGCCCTCAAAAGAGCAACTTTACTTTTGGAAATACTTACGTGATGAATGAGTACATGTTTACTGCTAGTTACTTTACAAAACGGGCATTTTTTCAGTTCATGCTTTGAATTCTTGTTCCCTAAAATCCATTCCCATAAATGGAACTCCAGAAAGACTGATGGTGTTAAATTAGAGCATACTTCTTTTAAATCTGATTGCTCTCTTAATGATTATGTTTCTGTCAATATCTTCCTTTCTACATGCTTTCTGGATTGCTCTGTTAGAATAGCAAAGGGGAGATTGGGATGGCAAAGTGGGGGTTAGGAAATAAGATGGTTTTTCCACTTCAGCTGTGCAGAAAATGAATGCAAGAAATTAAAATTAGATTTCAATAAATCAAAAAGGAAAACTAAATTAACCTCAGGTAAAATAATAATAAATATTTATTATTAATTGTGTTCATTGTTAACAGAAGGGTAATAGATATCACTTTGTTAATTTATATAGAAGACAAGGAAATAAAAGGCTAGTTTGTTAAAAGTAGTTGTGGTTGCCATCTTTTTCCCAGAAGTGTGATGCTTGAAAGACTCTCCCAGGACGTATGAGGTAAATATGTAGTTTAAATCCCAGCCTTTGGTGACTTAAACAATAAAGTCCAGGCTGGGATATCCTCGTTCAGGCATAATATGGGAAGTTTTCAATTTTCATACCATATGTAACACGTCATTTTGCAACAAGTACTTTAATATTAATCTATCTGCAGGCAAAATGACCACAACTTGTCTTTCTCATTTTAAAAGCCATAACAATTATCCAGGTTAATCCCCATCTTGGGATTTTCTTCCCCTTGAGACCAGCTGGGTAAGAACTTCTCTTGGAGCCACTGTTGTCCTACCGGGAGAAGATGCTGGAGGTCATCTTTGGAGAGGAATGTTTATCATTAGAATTTAACTTTTTGAGACCAAATGTACTATCAAAAACCCCCAGTGAATAGTTAACTGAACCACAATTAAAACTTATGAAAGGAAATGGCTCCATGCTTTCCTTTATACATTCTTCTGGTGGTTAATCTTTCTGAGCATAACTGAGTTTGATTTATGTTACGTACATGCCTTCAAATAATGAAACTTTCCTAAAATCACCATTTTACTTTCCAAAAATCAGTTCTGGAGATAAGTCATTGATATGCGAACAAGATGTATGTGCATTTAGCTAAGCTATGCCCTTTCTCCCATGGTGGACAAAGAGATGCAGACAGGGGGATTGAAATCAATGTATTGTTTTAAGAGACAAATTAATTTTAAATCTTACAAGGAAGAGATAAGGGAAGGCATATATTAGTAGGATTCTGAAAGCAGAGAGGGCACTACAATTTGAAAACTTTAAAATACCTATTTTATAACGTTAATTTATATTTAGCATGTTATTAAAGATATTTAATGGCATTCTCTTTCTAAAAAGACTGTTTAGGAGGTTGGATAACACAATGACAGGTGCTAATAGAAAACCTAAAAAAGTATAGTAGTGCTGCAATAATTCAGATTGAATAGGTTGGCTGGGCTTTAAAAAGTTGTTCTCATAAACTTGTTACTTTATAATACCATGAACAGCTAAGTAAAGTAAAGAATTTGAGCACCAAGATAATAAACACTGTCCAAAATCTTTTTAACTTTTATTAAAGATACAGAAATGAAAAGAGAAAACAGTTAAACTTTATGACATATAAGGAACTAAACAAGGCTAATTTTAAACAGCATTTTTTTTCTATTACTCTCTGCTTTTGCTCTAAAGCTTTTTAGAAATAGACTTCTTATATCACAGCTTTTAGACGGTAATAGCTGTCCATTTGGGACAGAGAAAAAAAAGTAAGTGATTTAGATAGATGCTGTTGTTGCAGTTTGTGTCCCTCAGAACAAAAGAAGATAAACACAGACAAAAAGAAGATAAAAAGAGCAGCAAAAAAGGGAAAATGCAGCTTCTGCTTCTGAGCTTCACTTTTGAATTATGGACTATAGTTTAACAACTTTTTAACTATGATGAAGGCTATTCTCTCCTTTTGGCTAACCAGATGAGGGCACATTCCTGCTTTGGGCATGCATGACCCGGTGCAAAACTCAAGGCCTGGGTTGGGGCTTCCCTTCCCTGAGAATGGGTAAGTTTCTTTGCCCATAATGAGAAGAGGATCCTGTAGTCTGAGCAGAGGTCATACTGTTCTAACCTGCCCTTCAGAAACATGACGTGGACCTTCTAAAATATGAAGATTATTCAAAATCATTAGCGTACTTGGATACAGTGAGAGCTGAGAGGCTGCCCTGGTTAATCCAGGATGGCTGGTCACTCCACCAGAGACACACATCCTTTTCTGCTCACAGCTGTGCTGACGGAAGAGGTTACTTTCGTCAGCCAGAAGAGGATGAAGTATTTGCTCACCAGATAGTTATTTTCTGTGTGGGGTTGAGAAAACCGTTACCAGCAGCAGAGTATTTCAGAACATTTCTTTAGCAATCTCTATGAGATGAAGCTGTGGCTGGGAAAACCAGGGTCTTTTTTATACAGAAGACCAAAAGAGAAAAAAAAAAAAAAATCAGAAAAAGAGAAAGGAGATAAAAGGACATGTGAGGAAAAGAGTGGTGGTATTAGGGCATTAACTCATACTGTGTAGCTGTCATTTGCACTTAGTTGTCTCCATCTGGTGTGGCATGTTCAGGGCATTTCTCACAAATGGCTGTGAAAGTTTAAGGTGTTACAATGGCACCTCAAGCATCTTGGGTGGGGGACACTGGGGAGTGGATCTCCATTCTTTCAGTAAAGAAACTGGTGATGAAGGTAGGAATATCCTATCCTTTTAGGGTTTTTTTTATCTACCAAGTAAAGTGCAGTATTTTTTGATCCCACACTTTTGTCTGTCAGACATGATCTCAGCACAGTCCTCTGTGGATAATCTTGTGATAATTCCTTTTCTTTTTGGAAGAAAAGAACAGCTTGGCACAGTCAGTATAATACTGGCTTAACAATCACTGTATGAGATGAATTCCGAAAGTCACAGAATTTGCATAGTAAACCAATTGCAATAATTAAATTGACAAACCAAAACCATTAATTGAAGAACCTGTATTTGAAGATAATGCCTTTAATTATAATGAGGTTAAATATTTCTGACAAAAGTGAATCCTTCCAATGACATATGAGTTGGGGGGAGAACAGTAATCCACATTAAGTTCCATGGCTGTAACTTATTATTCTTCATAGACTCTAACATGCAAGCGAGCTATATCTCAAGTTGCATAATACTGATCTTTTTACCCCTGAGACTGTTGCAAATGTCTATCATTAAGGCAGCTACAGCTAGCCAGTCAGTTAATGTCAATCAAAGCCTGTGAGGCATTTTACAAATTAGTCCCTATTGATATATAATGATATATGAATTAAAAGCAAGAGATGGAGCCATTTATCATTATAACAGCTAAGTTTCCAATTAGCCTATTTAGCTACTTTTATTGTATATGCCATGTGTATGCCATGCATTTTTTATTGCTCAATGCATTTTAATTGAATAACACAAATGCTTGAAGGAGCTGACATTAAATCAGAAATCTTGGGGCTTTTTTAATTTACTGTGTGTATGGAGGAAGGAGGAGAATAACGTTTCTTATTTTATTCTTAACTTCATTTTGCCTTCATTATTTACGTCACATTTCTTCACACACAGAGACTTAAGTCATAACCAAAGCCTTTCTGACAATATTTTGAGGCCAAATTTGGTGATAACAAAAGATAATAGAGCATTCTTGGACAGAAAAAATACAGAGTAGAGAGATCTATCTCAGTGATGTAGACTAGCTTAAATCCAATGATGATAACTGAATTGCTTTCACATTTTACCAGTGCATCTGAGATGAGAAGCTAATCTATATTTTTCAAACAATTCCTCGGGGTTACTTCTGCACACCTGCAGTGAGCCTAGCCAGAACTATATTCCTTTGAGAGTGTGTTGGTGTACCCCAAGATGCATGGTCAGTTTGCTCCCCAGGATATTTGGTAAGGAACGAGGGAGCAGAAGAGAAGGTAGAATGACATTCTTTCAACTGTACTGCAGCATTTCTCTGTTCCCTGGCTAGGCATCACCCAAAGCATAAAGAATCAATTCAGCAGCTGGTTGATAAGCTGCAGGAATGGAAAATTGATGCTGTGTCAGGAGAAGCTTCTCTCTAGTTAGAGTAGAAAAGTACTTTTTTAATTAGTCTGTGTTGCTCTAGATTTAAAGTAGTGAAGTATCTTTGTTTATCTCAGTTTCTAAAATGTAGCTCTTTCATGTATAATATTCTCTATCAGAACAGTAATCCTACCAAGATTATTCTTGATTTGTTTGCATTCTATATGCAGATCTTAAGTATTTCAGACATTGATTTGTCATTTGTTTGGCCCCTTGTACTAAGAGAATATGATGGTTCCATTAAACTACTCTTGGACGATTCTGAATTTAAGGTGATGAAATACTATAAAGATTAAGATGTTTTTCAAAGAACAAGAATAAAGAAAATATCAAAAATAAAATAGAAGGAAACTATATATTTCACATAACAATATCAAGTAGTTACACAAATCTGCCAGAATATGGAAGAATAATCACAAGTAAAAGAGGGAATTGTTAGAAGCTCTCTCTTCTAGATTTCTAAAGCTCCAAAGCTTCTTGCCAGATAGACTGTTTTGAATTTTCACCTGCCAAAAGAGAAATTAGATGTTAAAGTCCCACTGGAAGGGCCTTTGAAAGTCCTCCCTAGGAGAACAGTCTGGAAGAAATTTTGTGCAAGGAGTAATTAGGAGCTAGCGTGTCCCTGCAAGCTGAGCAGATGCAGAATAACACCATCTGTATAGCAACTCTAATTCTGCAAAGAATTTAGGCCCAGAATGTTGCCTTTCTTTGCTCATTAATCTGATTGTCCTCATTCACCATTGTGCTTTCTCCCGTGTATACTCCATCTACAGGAAGAACACCCAGAGTTAACCGATTGCATTGTTTTTTTAATTCTTAAAAAAAGCACACTGTAATGAGAGTTGGGCTATTTACTGAACTAATAGTGCTTGTTTCATTGTAACATCCTCCTAACCCTTCTTGCCATGAAGCTGAATATTGTATGAATGTGGTGGACCACAAGTGCTGCTGAGTATGGACTGACCAGAAAAGGTAGAAATAAGGGCAGGTAAGAAGGAATCACAGGGAATGTTGAAGCCATGGGAGACTGCAGAGAAATAAGCGAGACAAAAAGAGACAAAAATAATCAATATAAGTCAAACTCCTTTGAGGAAGGTGTTTTAAAAGGTTATACAGGTATGATCTACCTTCACACTAGAGAACTCTGTACTGCTATTAAAATAATGACAAAATTCCTGAAACAGTTTACAGGAGATGGTGGTGGG
>VXBL01004751.1:2466088-2485678 GCA_013400195.1 Aramus guarauna | reverse complement strand
CCCCTCCCCCCCCCCCCCCTTCCTGTTCTAGAACTAAAAAACAGAAGGTGTTTTCTTTCTTTGGTGCAAAAGTCGTTACTTATGCTTGTGTGATGTCAACTTACTATAATGTAACAAGAATTTTCATGTTCAGCTACAACGACTTTCAGAGGGAATCAGTTGCTTTCGAAACCTAAGCTGCAATTGGAGAAGTTCCAAATCATTACCTAAATTTACATTCTATTCTGCCTGGAAATGTATTTTTATAACTTGCAGGCCTTATCCTTTACCTTTTAAAGTCAATAGGAATTTTGCAATTGACTTCAGTGTGAAAAGAGCATCCCTGTAGTTTTTAAGGGATAACTGAAAGTCACAAAATCATAGAATCACAGAACAGCCCATGTTGGAAGTGACCTTGAAAAACCCTCCGGTCCAACCTTCCATGGGAAAGGGAGAGGGAGCCTAGATAAGAACTATTCCATTTTCCTATTAGCCCACTTAGATATGACCCATTGTCTATATTTTATATTTTATTTTATTTTAAAATTTTAAAAGTGTCACAACATCTAGAAAAGACCCATAGTCTTTCAGAGGATGGATAGTTATGGACATAAAAGTTCTCTCAGAGAAATATCTTTTATGCACATGTACTGCTGAGACTTATTTCTTACATTTGAAGTGCAATATAGCAGCCAGTAAATGTATGTAGGAGCTCTTTTGTATGACAGTGGGTGAAATCCGGCTTCCCTTAATCATCACGTAGAATCCTTCAGGAGTAAAGGACCTGACTACTAATTCTGCTTTGAAATGGAAAACTTGGAGGGCAGAAGATTTCACCACTTATAAGAACAAGGTATACTGATATCAGTCATCTTGGAATTCAGATGGCTCCCTTCTTGCAAAGGTTGTGCTAAATATAGGACTGGTTTTGAGCTGAGGAAGAAAACCTACAAAAATCTGCAGAAAACCCTGGTCTAGAAATCTCTTTTTTGCTTGTGAGACTTCTCACATGTTTGAAATTAAACAAATGCCTAATTAAGGCCAAATTCCACTAGTTTACGGGAACCTTTTTAGGCCAAAATCTCATGATTTAGGAAAAAAGCAGAACAATACGTGCCAGTTTTGGGTGATTTGAATTGTGAGTCAGAAAAAAAAAAAAAACACCACCAAAAACCAAAAAAACAAAAACCAAGAAAAGGAATATTATTCCTTTTTTTCTGCAGTCACTCTCATGCTATCTTTCCCTTGCAGAGTAAAAGCATTAACTCAAGACGCAGAGAAAGAAAAGGAAAGCAAGCAGTCATCTAAAACAAATGTAATGATTTTTTTTTTTTTTTTGGCCATAAAGACAGGTTAATATTTTTGGCAACTTCGATTTTTCCCTCTGCAGCTGGAATTCAGCAGCTCATAGCTGTCTGCCAAAGCAGATGCATAATCTAGGCCATTGCCTCACAACTGCTTTTGTGAATATTTTTAAAGGAAACACTTTCTAGATGAATACTGTGAGAATCTTAAAATTAAAGAGTTTGAATAAAAAGGATCAGAGGACCCAGCTGGTTGCATAATTAAGGTATGGAGATATTTTTTCTCAGTTCTAATAAATGCACATTATTATTTCCTCCCTAACTACCCATAAAATAAAGTTCTAGCTGGTAGTTCTAATTCAGAGGATTCTGTATTGACAGAATCAAGCATTTTACATGATATCTTATTAATATGAATACAATCATCATGATATATTGAATACAGGAAGAATTAAACCACCAGAAGTTTTACCTGGTCACAGTCCCAAGGTTTTTTCAGCTCGTGTCCTGACTGTATAGCTTTCTTTTCAAGTACACTTTACACTGCTGGGATGATACTTTTCACTCCCTTTTTAATTTTGCTACTTGCTTTTCCAATTGTTCTATTACTCCCTCTCTCTCTCTCTCCACACACACACATGCATACATGTACCTATTCAAGAAAATAGTTTGCAATGTCATCCTGTTTTTGGCATGGGTCAAAATGGGTACTTTGTGTTGGGGATTTGGAGACTGCTATTTACTCAGCTGTCTCCTGTGAAACCACTTCCACTGGTATTCCTGGTAAAACAAAACTATTAAACTCATTGGTTTCAATAATGTTCTATCCAATGCAATATTTTTATAGGTCTGGTAGAGATCTCCTTCAAATCAGGGTAATTTGGGGAAACAATCATGTGCTACATATAATGTAAACATTTCTGCATTTGGTTCTCCACCTCTGGAGGTCATCTTTGGTCGAAGTACAGGCAGCTAAGAGCAGGTTCTTCAGGGCAAGATTTCACAGCCTTTCTGGGAAACCTGCTCTAGTCTAGGATTACACTCACTCTGGTGTTATGCTTTCTAATATATGCTCAGAATTTCCCTTGTTGTAACTTCTGCCTGTTGTCTCTTCTCCTTTCATTGCTGACTTCCAAGAATAGTGTGGCTCCTCCTTTTTTTTCTATACACCCTCATTAGGTGGTTGAAGACAGCAGTAAGAATCTCCTTAGTCTTCTCAAGACTAAACAAACCCAGTTCCCTCAACCTCCTCTCATACATTGTGTGATCCAGCCTTTAATCATCTTTTTTTTTGCAGCAATGGTAGGTTGGAAAACCCAGCATGGTAGAAAGACCCTGACAGGGAATGCTTACTGCTTCCTGCTCTTTCATAAGCTCTATACCATCCTTTTGTCCCTTCTAGATTATGGGAAAGCTTTTTAACTAGGGACATTTTAGGTTCATGTGGTGGTTTTGATTGGGATAGAATTAATTTTTTCCATAGTAGCTTGTATGGGACTATGTGATTTTTGCTGAAAACAGTGTTGATAATGGAGAGATGCTTTCATTATTGCTGAGCAGTGCTTACACAGAACCAAGGCCTTTTCTGCTTCTCACACCATTGCACCAGTGAGCAGGCTGGGGGTGCACAGAAATTTGGGAGGGGACACAGCTGGGTCAGCAGACTCCACCTGACCAAAGGGATATTCCACATGGTATGATGTCATGCTCAGCACATAAAGCTGGAGGGAAGAAGAAGGAAGGCGCAATGTTTGGAGTGATGGCGTTTGCCTTCCCAAGTAACCGTTACGTGTGCTGGAGCCCCACTGTCCTGGAGATGGCTGAACACCTGCCTGCCCATGGGAAGTGGGGAATGAATTCCTTGCTTTGCTTGCGTGCATGGCTTTTGCTTTACCTATTAAACTTCCATTACCTCACCCCATGAGTTTTCTCACTTTTACTTTTCTGGTTCTCTTCCCCATCCCATTGGGGGGAGGAGTGAGCAAGTGGCTGTGTGGGGCTTAGTTGCCAGCTGGGGTTAAACCACGACAGTCTGGAAACAGGCTGCCCTCTGCACAGCACAGCTCCTGAGCAAACACTCCTTCCCAGCACCAGAACAGCCAAAGACTGTGATACAGATAGGTCCCACCAGCTCCATATTGGTCTGGGAGGACCTGCAAAAGGCACAGGTTAGTTAGAGCTTCCTAACAGGAGCTTGTATCTTGTGGAGTAGCCATGTTTTTTTCTTTGCCATCAATTCCCAGTCTTCTGAGGAAATGGCTGCAGAAGCTGTATAGGCTGATCAGTCATGTCAAAATTCATCCATTTTCCACTAGGTCAGTTGAGGTGCATCTGTAGCACAGATGGTGAATCTCTTATTTCTGCACTGTCAAACAGTCATTTTCTGGAGATAAGTAGAATCACATATCTGTGTACCTACCCACATATCTGTCCCATGGTTTACAGAATTACAGTTAATCTAAAGAAAATAAACACAACACAAAACACTGAATTACTTCTTTGTGGCCATTGATAATGAAATAATCAGGACATTAGGTGTGAATTAAACATCATCTCTATGCCAGCTGATGGAAGGAAGAACTTGGCATCTACTTTATTGTGTTTTTCATGTTAAAATATTAATTCTGTGTAGACACAGCATGTGGAATGACACAGGGGTTTTATTCTGAAAGACTCAGTCAGAATTCTCTAAAGGTTTCCCTAACTAATAACTATTTCTGACATCAATTGTGGAAAAGAGTCAATATGTTTTAATGGAATACCTGCTCTGGAAAAAAAAAAAAAAAAAGTTAAATGCACATAGTCCTACATCATGAATACAGGTATTATAAAAAGGCAAAGGAGGAGAGGAAGAAAATTTTAAAAATTATAGATACCAAGTTAAAAACTTTTTGATTTCTAGCTGGTAATTACCAGGGTTATCAGGGAAGAAGTCAGAAACTCTTGCATATAGTATTAGGTAAACCTTAATTATATATAACAGAAGTTGTTGGCCAATTTCATGGCTGCATTCAATAAGCTCCTTTCTCAAGTAGTAAGGTAGTGAAGATATTGTAGTTAACATTGTCTTAAGACAAAAAATAACCCAACAAACTATAATGAACCACAACAGGCATCGTTTAATGTTTTTATATTCCTGCCATGAAGACAGATGTGTTCCTTTTGTACTCTGATACATGTATCCCTGAAGCAATAGCCACATGAGGTCACTGTTGTTCATACACGAGTCATAAGCTTGAAGCACGATATTTTCAGTTGACTGAAGCCAAAATGTGTGAGTGGAAAATTAAGTTGTTTGTATTACACTTTAACAAAAATCTGCAAAAATAATTAATTAACATGGGACATATTAAAAGCAAACATTAATTGCATAAAATACAGAACATAAATTACTTCATAAATATAAAGTTTCTTTACATTTGACAAACTGTTAAAATTTATCCCATAGTGGCTGAGAAGAAGCAAAGGTTATTATCTAGTACATTTACTGGAACTTTCTCGCCTCTGTACCTTGTTATAGAACATTTAATGGGCTGTGCTGGCATAAGAACACCAAAAGAGTTTCAAGAAAGAGTTACAAGTTTGCAATTGTTTAATTGCTTAACTTTCATGAGAGTTTTGTTTTGGTTTTTTTTTCTTTTTGCTTTAACAGGTGAAGTTTAGTGTCTTCAGAGGTATGAAACTGTAAAAGGTTGAATATGAGCAATATGAGATGCTCTGGCATTAGAGAATCAAGCAATTAGAGAAGCAGTGTTACAGCAAACCTGTGTACTGAACCGTGGTGTGAAGCCATTCTGACTGTAAATTTGCTTACTTTTTTTTCCATCAGTTCTTATAATATACTATACCTATTATGCTGATAGAGTTTCTCTGAATGATTCATCCATTCATGTGATTATATCAATGTACATTATCATAACATCTTCTCTTAAAAGATTACATAGTATATACAATAAATTCAGCATTATGAGATTTCAGAGAAGGTACATTTCTCTTTTACTAAATGCTTCTCATTAAAGAATAAGGTGTCATATTCACCAATATAGTCACTATATAGTCATGAAATTAAAAACCTTATCTTGATCAAAATCATGAAGAGAATAGAACTGAAATAGCAATCAAAAATGTCAGCTGAATTTGTAGAACTGCGTAATTAAAATCTTACTCTCCAAACTGAATCGAATTCACAATAATATGTTAAGATTTTTTCAGGAAGGCATTTTTATGCTGGTGTATTTATCAGCATGTATTTAGATTCAAAAACATGACTCGTTCTACTAATAAAATAAAAGATAACTTTAAAAGTTGATTAGTTTTTGCAACATCTTTTATCAAAGTACCATGCAGATTAACTTGTACATTTGAACATAAAAAACCCTCTCACTACATAATGTACAAAAGACTGCTTTAACAGGACATTAACCTCATAAAAAACACAGTCATCTGCTCAACAGTTCTTGCATTTATTTCTTCATCTTTAAGCAGGTGAGTAAATAAAATTCCTCATATTATGTAATTATTTGATAACTTTGGATTCTCATACGGGATTTAAGAGGCAATTGAAAAAAACTTTTAAATTTATCATATTCACCTTCAGAAAGAGAGAAACACAACAGTGAATCTTAAAGGAAAGAGCCTGTATAAAAAAAATGAATTAAAAAGTGGGTCAATACAGGCCATTATCCCCAATTTCTATTGACAGTATATTGCCTTAAAACTGCAAAAATAAATTGTTCTCATAATTAAATAACCATTAGCTTAAATTCTACAGTAGATCTGACTACACATAATACAACCTCCATGTTTATAGAAACAAAACATAGTGTAATTACATAATATCATTAACTGTACTAATTAAGCTATAAAATAGCAATAACTCTCAGTGAGCATCTCACTACAGTTTGCTGCTCAGCTGAATTTGTGACTGTAAGGGCTAAAAGAACTAGATGCGGGAGTGAGTGCAAGAGTTCATCCTGCCCCAGAATTCAACTAGATTTAGAAAACCTGTCAGAATAGTTGGTGAAAAATCAGTAGCAACAGCATGTGCAGCAGATGGTTGTTCAACAGCAGAAATGAGTTTGTGTGTGCAAGGCTCCAACCGCTCTCCCAGTAGCTGGTAGCCCTCCTGGGCTTCAAAAGGACAAGAAGAGGTTTACCTCAAGATTTACTAGCCGGGTCCCCAAACCAGCAGCTCAGCCAGCACTGCTCTCGAAGAGGAGCCAAACCATTACCCAGAGAAATGTTTGATTGATGGCAAAGCAATAATGGGGTGTTTTCACTCGCAGAGCACAATATATAAAATTGCTTGATAGACTCATCGTGCAAGAAGAAACCTGTTGTACCCTCAGACTCAGATCGCTACCATGGAACAACTGAATATTTTTGTTTTGGCTCTTATGTCCAAATAGACCTTGATTTATTGCCCTAACATATCTGACCTTTTAAACTATACCAGCTGACAATTGTTATACAAGATAAATTTCAGAGGTATTTTCAGAAACAAGCCATATGACAAACGATTTCAACTTAATGTTGCTTAGGTATTTATCAAATAGCGAGTTGCTTCTTTCTTTTACTATTTTTTCTAATAAAGTATTTCTGCCTAAGCAAGGAAATAAGCTAACATACCTCCCACTACCTTGCCTTTACTCTCTGTAATGAAAATCCTTACTGAAAGAATTTATCACTGGGTAAGGAGCATATTTTTTAAGTGGAATCCCTTCAAGATATTGGCAACACATCACTGGATTCCCCAGGAAAGAAAAAAAATCTTCTTTACTAGAAAATACATGTTTTAGTGCCAGCTACTATTCCACCTCAAAGATCAACAACCCAGGAGACTACTTGTGATCACTGAGTGTTGTTGCCCAATGAGTCACTCCAGCAGATGATGATGGGGCAGGTGGGGGGGCACTTCTATTCCTTTCTTTCAAGTGAGTTTTAATTTATTCTTCACCTTTTCTTTCACTGACAACTTCTCTCCCTTGCCTCAGTAACATGCTTCATTCAGTGCATCTGCCAAAACAGTGAAGAGGAGATGGGATAACATATTTTTGTGAGTCGTACGCTGGTAATGGTCTGAGCTATTTTACTGTCTGAAGTAGTGTAGCACTTTCATCTCATAGGTAGTTTTACCACTACTGGTTAAAGGTTTAAAGGAATGTATAGCTGGTCCATCTAAAGGGCAGCTGACACACAGTCAGAAAATACGTTGGGGAAATTTTAGATCACCAAGGTTCAAATATCATTCAGAAGAAACAAGCAAAAAAAAAGCCTTTCATCACAGCTCTGTGATCTTGAATGTAGCTTTTGTATTGTATCTCTCTAGCTTGGAACTTACAAGGATCAAATTTGTAGCATCCTTTAGAGACATTTTTGAGATTTCATCATTTTAGTTGTTCTAGATTGCATTTATAAGAGAAAAATTAGCACAGTTGGTGTCAACTCATAACTCTTTTATAAGAATCCACATCATTTAAACAAACATATTATAAATTTTGCATCTTTTTCAACAGATTCATCATCTGTGCACAGACATGTAGAGCTTCCTACCGACATAGGCAAATCAGGACTTGAAGTCATTCAGAAGTCTAACAGGAGATAATGATAATTAATAATTAATAACAATAGCTACATTATCATAATAATTAACCTTGTGAATAACATTAATATGAAGTAAAACAGTTTGTTCCAACTGTTGTGGAGATTTTTGGAACACCTTACCCTCTGTACAAAAGTTTTTTCTTCCAAACCATAGAAGCCAAGGTTCAGAGTCACTAGAGGCATCATCTCTCCGATCACCAGAAAGTTTGACCCTGTCTTACATGTACCACTTGTATTTGCCTTCCCTTTAAGTGAGTGTGTTTTTTAATCTCCATCTTATCAAGACACCTGACACATGTAAATATGCAATTAGTTATTATCACGGCATTTTTGTAATCCATTATTTCTTGGGAAATATGTGTGCGCATGTGTACACGATTTTGTGTGTATAAAGGGTCACAGAATAATTTAGATTGGAAGAGAACTCTGGAGGTCATCTTGCCCAGCCCTCTTGCTCAAGACAGATATACATTCACTAATTAGGCTGGAAACAGCAAATTATTTATTTATATTAGCATCAGAACAGCTACAAAAAAGACACAGATTTGTGATAAAATAATCTAGCTGCCTGCAATTACATACATTAAGCAACACCATTTTTCCATTAACTTTTCTAACATATGCATGTTTCTCTTTACATGCATATATATATACACACACACACACCACATATAAAGATACAAACACATAAGTTGGAAAGACATATGTGTAAATATACATATATAGCAGATAATGCATTTGCAAAAAGGAATATGCTTACCTGAAATGTTATAAAATAATGTTCTTTTCCTTCTGAAATAAAGGGAAAGCCACAGAGCCTACTCTGGTCAGACGATAAGACCACTTGTCTTTTACTTAGACCAACCTTTTTCAACAAAAGTACCATAGAATGGAGCCTGGATACAGAATGTGATGTTTTGAGAGCACATCAGTTGCCCTTCAGTACATTCCATAAGAGCTTAACGAGACAATGCAAACCTGGGTGACAACTAATTAAGACACTACTAATGAGGCTGTAAAAATTGGGCTCTTTAGAGATTTCTGATTACTGACATCTATACATTATCTTTGGTCATTATATGGGGAGAAATTTCCCTGAGTGAAAGTTTGAATGCTTCAAATAGGTTTTCCAGAGCACAGCTTTCTGTGGTAAATAGAAAACAAATGTAGTTAATCATGCAGATATCAGCAAAACATGGAACATTATGCCTTTGTGTTCATGCAGAAAGAAAATGTGTCTGATGTAGATGTTTAGCTTTATAATAGCTTAATAGAACCAATATTTGGCATATTCAAATACTGAACTACAAACAAATGTGCTGTCACTCTGAAAGCTTTCATATGGTTGCAATTTTCAAATTAGCAAACTGAAAGTTATCTAAAAGGCAACATATTGTTATACTCTAATGGGCCATTATGGCATAACTTATTTACTTATTTAGCTATCTGTTCCAGCTTAAATTCAATTTATCCAGATTTTGGACTCAGAAACCCCACAGGGTTTTTACACTTTGGCTTCTGCAAAGTCTACTCCTTTCTCAAGAAGTAGACACTTTCTTCTGGACTGTATTACAGAAGCATGAACAGTACAGGGCTTGGCAATATATCTGAGTAGTTGTGACCTGTACAGGCATTTTTTCCCTGTACTTACCACCCTTATTACAACAATAGTGTAACACAAAGACTCCCTTGTCATAGTATACCCTTGCATAGAGTAAAGCAACAAGACTGACCTGAGTTTGAGAAAATATCTGATCTCAGCACACAAGGAGAAGTTGAGTGAAGCCAGATTGTAGCCAATTGACCCGAAAAGAAAACATCCAAGCTCCTATATTAGTTCCATTGATGCTCTACTGACTGAAAGACATTTATATTCATGATAATTTCCCTGTGATTTCTCTGCTGACATTTTATTTTCCTAGTTTCAAAGCTGAGAACATGAAAAAGGTTACCTTCTTTATCCCATATACATAACCTAACTCAGTAATGCTGTTTTCTGAGATTTAGCATCTTTCCTTGACCCAAACCTTAACTGCCAAAAATGTAGATGTCTATATATGAACTAGTTGCTCTAAACAAATTGGTTTTATAGTCAATGGAAAGCTAGTCTGTGTAGTCACCACAGAGTTTATTTGAGGAGGAAATGCATCTATAGCTTCTTTTCATTGTAATTACCAGGTCTCTGTGGACTACAGATTTATTGCATGATGATTTTTCGGAGATCCTTTTTTTGTCAGATGACTCCCAGAATTACCTCAATTTGTCTAATAATAACCCATTGCTCAGTGTAGTTACATCTGGAAAAAAACATTGAAAATGTTGTCTTGTTCCTTTGACTTTTGTCTCAAGGGCTATTTCTTTAAAGCATCAGATCTTTTGCTCTTACAAATCAAAGTGACTTTCTGAATTCATTTTGATCTTTGTTTACAAAATCAGAGTATACACAAGTGAGGATTCCATTTTGCAGTTTTACACAGAGTCTACTGCAGTCTCTTGAAAGATTTGCATTGATGTCCACACTTACCGGATAGGTTCCAGATATTTAGATTCTTTAAGAATTTGGGGGAAAAAAAAAACCCTCAATTCTGAGTTAAATTTGCTATTTATACTGGTCAAATTTTCAGTACTGTTGAATGATCTAGATGTCCTTATTTCTACATGCATACTGTACATGATCTTTGACTTTTTCTTGGTGACTTTTCTTTCAAAGCTGTCTAAAATCTTTTTAAGATTCTTCTCAGAGCTGCCTTCATCTTTTTTCAATATATTCCTAATATAGAGATGCTCAGAACTCACAGTATTTCAAGTATAGACAGGACAGGAGTAATTATGTCCCTGTTAATGCATGTTCTTTACATATGTCAAGAAAATATTTGTTTCCCTACATAGATGCAATATTAAAATTGTGTATCTATCTGCTTTGCTGCCTACTGACACCCTCCATCCTTTGAAGAATAATGAAATCAGGCTATTACCTTCTATGGATTATATTGTTTTATACTGTTCCCCAAATGAAACTGTGTATGTCCTCAGGGTTATCTGCAAAATGTAATGTATTGTCTCCTGTGTCATGAATATGCCATTTATTCTACTTCTGAGCTTTATTTTAGAAAGAAAGAAAGAAAAAACCAAACCAAACCAAAACAAAAAAAAACAAAAAACCAAACCAAAACCAAAACCAACTCACCACTGATTCAGTAGGAGTTATCTTACTAACTTTAGCTGTTGACAATGTAGATAACCTTTTCAATTCACGGTTATATGATTTTTCTCTTATAAAATAATTATATGATTTTATTTATCTATCTCTGTTTTAGAAGTAATTATATCTGTTAAGGAAAAAACCCACTGTGATTATACTCAAGCTATTTTCAAATTATTTAGGTAGTTTTTGTGGTCCCTAATGTAAAATTGTTGTTGGAATACAGCATAGTCCTCAGGATAGAGTTGGAGATTTAGACCTCCCTGCTCCCAAGACTGTGTATGTAATAATTATAGGATAAAATACACCAGTAGTATTTGGAACAGGAATCAGAAGCTGGAAGTATCTTTTGTCCAAGGTAAAGACTCTTGTCAATGGTTTGTTACAGCTGTCCTTCCCCTTTCTGCCATCTCTTCACAGAGTGGCCCATTTTTTACCACAAATGTGAGAAAACATCTTACTACTATGGTATAACTGGTGACTGGGACAGTTTCCTTGACAACAGAGTAGTAGGTAGCTGTTTCTCCAGATTAGTCACACAAGATCTGGTAGCTACAACCTACAGTACGAACTATGTTGTTAACAGGAGGAAAAAGTTATTTATCCATGCTATGTACAAGGGAGGTTCAATCACATTTTCCTCATCAGCTCACAACTTTATAAGACAACTATGACCCATTTTACCTTTCTAAATGAAATTCATAAGAGACTAATTGCAGAAGAACATTTTTTGATTCTCTGCTTCCATCTTCATATACATACCAACTGAAGATGGCAGGGAAGTGGCAATTAGCAACTTTTCAGATAATCTACTCTTTGTAATATTTCCTGTTGATTTTTAGTCACATAAAGATCTAAGAAACCATTGCTTATAACTATATTACATGATCTGTACACAGACCACCTCTTTCAGACCTTTTTCTGAGGCTCTTTTGGAAGTTATCGGTGCTCTCAGTACTCTTGGGGGTAGGGCACGGCAAATCAACACTTGATTAGCAGCCCAGGTTGCTCCCTCTGGTTACCAACATTAACACAAAGCAGACCCGTAAAATCTTCAGACAATAACAGCAAAGCAAGACTTTTCAGTATGCTGTCTCACCTACACTTGCAACTCCTCAAAACCCTTTACACAGGCATGACTTAATGACTTCTCTGGGGTGTATCTCTGCCGCCTTCAGCAGCACAGCATGCTGAGCCCTGAGGCCTGCGACGTGCTGGCTGGGATTGCTTGGAGTGCATCAGAGATCCCATCTGGAAAGTGCACTCAAATTTCATTTCCAGGGAAACTGGAGCCTATGTGGAAGTGTGAGGAGGAGAAGAAAAGCTTGGAGAAGAGCTGGTGCATGCCCTTCTCTTGCCCCGCCAGGGTAACCTGATGCATCTATGCTTGGGCTTTGCTTTCTGTAAATCAAGGCTCCAAGCCTGAGTCATAATGCAGCACTCATGAATTCCACCTCATCTTTCATTGCTTTCTGAAAATGGAAACTTTTAAGCTTTTTAATACAAATTTCATTTTAAGATTGACCTGAGAATTAAAGTCCTGGAGGAAGCCCCAGAGGCATCCTGTGTTAGACTGGTCTTCTGTATTGTATCATGTGAGGTTTGTTACTGTTTTCCTTTCCTATATTAAATCATTTGATCTCATCCAACTGTAAGTAATCTATCACACAAAATGCACTGTTATTCACTATGCTAACAAACAGCATGCAAATATTTCCCAGTTTGGCACACGGAGCATGTGTCACATCTTGTGACCAGATAGCAGCAGCACACTCCATATAAACAAGAAGATAAAATTCCTTAAAAATATATCAGTCATCATTTATCACCTCTCTCTCAAGACAGTGTTATATAAAATTGCTTAATAATCACCTGCTCTTTTTTTTTTTTTTTTAATGAATAAGCAACACTTAAAATTCTTCTCATTTAAGATAAAATGTACTCCTCCACTATTTTCTCATCACACCTTTTCCTTGAGGAAACATCTGAGAATCTTGTGAAAAGAGGTTTTGGCTTTTTTCAACAAGAGTATGTTTCACTAATATATCTCTCAGCATCCCACCGATAAGGGAAGTTTACAGAAGTAATCAAAAGACAGTTTTCACGGCCTATTTGTTCAGTGAGTTTGACCCAGTCTGCTGGAAGATTAAAAATCCCTGTTCAGGCCCACAGTTTTGGGAAAAACCAGGAAAGCAGGTATAATATAGGGTAATTTTCTAAGGTGCTGTAAATCTTCACATTACTTGTATTAGAACATGAATAGAAGGAACACTCTTAAAGATAAATATAATGTTTATAGACATTTATATGGCAGGTCAAATGGAAAAATTATTCGATTTTATTGAGAGATAATGATTACTTCTTATGACTAAATTTTATAGTGCTGCATTATTTACTAAGCTTTGGGAAGACATTAAAATAGTTATTACCAAGGGGAGGATTCTCCTTTCATTCTGTCTCTGTTCTTTCACATGAAAGAACATATTGCAAATGTAAACACACTTTGAGCTGAATATATACAGTATTTTTAACACTCTTTCTGGCATCTTGCTGGCAGATGACTAGCTGTGATATAAAAAATGTTTTTGTGACAATTGTTTTTATGCGCTTTTTACTGAAACTTTCCTCTGATATATGTGCTGTCAGAATGCACATGCACAACATGTTTATGCTCTGTTGACCATCCATGTTTAAAATATACCAGTTGGATATAAGACAATGAATGCAGTCAATCTCAAATGTCTATGCATTTCAGCTCTGCAAACTGAAGAAATCCAGGTAGCTTCTTAAAACTTACACACATCACCCCCTCTGTGCTTCTATTTTCTCGCCTGTGTCTATTTACTCCATTCATATGAACAAGAAGGAAAAAAGAAACTTGCATAGTTTATTATTACAGGCAGAATTAGGATTTTCAACACAGACACAACTGAGGTGCCCCATTTTAGCTCAGACGCTCCATGAACAGCCCCCAAAGACAGCGTGCTCCACTGAGACCCCGTTTTTTTGCTAATTTCTCCGTGCAACCTTAGAATCCATATGTGGTACAGCCTACCAGCAAATGTTAGCCTATACCACCAAGAAGTCACTTTTCCCCTCTGCTCTTTGTTCATCTGAGCTAATCGAGAAGCCCGTGAACCAAGGAAAAGTGGGTGCTAACTGCTCTCTCTGTGCAGCTGCAGACAGGTTTAGCTCAGAAACCAAAGTCGTGCCCACCGCAAGCGCAGAGCTGCTCTCTGCTTCCCACAACTTGAAGGCGTATCTGTTAATCAGAACTTACAGTTGGCTGCAATGTTGTTAAAAATTGTGTGGGACTGCATGAAAGGAATAATCAAGACAGAAAAAGGGTAGGAGGCTGAGCTCCATTTACATCTGTAAAATGTAAAAAGAAGGTCTCTTTTGCGAAAGCCGCAGCCCACAGGGCAGTGGATTATTGCTGTGCAATTGATGGCTCCATAAGCCGATTGCATGGTGTGTGGGGTGGATGTGCAGAGATCTGAGGGAGAGAAGGGAAGCCAACGGTCTTATGGACTGAATATACTTCTGGTTAGGTAACGGTTCTTAAAACAGTCCCACTCTGTTGACCGAGATGGAGGCTGCCATATGTATGCTGTAAAAAAGATCACCTTGAGTGAATCATCCCAAATAAGCGCATCAAGGAGAGATAAAGCAGGCAAATTTGAAGAGAAATGAATTCAACTCATACAAGCCGGTGTTAAAAAAAAATGTAACACTGATCATATTCCTTTATTTGCGATGATTTGCATTATCCCAGTCAGCTCTATCCACTACTAAAATCTTGTTTGATGAAATGAAAGTCGCTTTAGTAATATAGTTTGCAGAGGGCATGGAGAACAAGATTGTTTATTCTTATGTTATAACTTCATTACCCTGCATATTTGCAGGAGAAGTTGCTTACTATAAGGAGAAAAAGGAAGGTTTATAGCTTGGATATTCACTTCTGATATCTGAGCTTTTTCACTTACATTTCATTTCCCGTCTCATTTTTTGATAATTAAAAAGAAAGCTACAAATGAAATTAAGTCAAAGACTCACTAACAATAGGGAACTCTGGCAATGTTAAAACCTGCATGGCTTAAGTATCTTTATTTCTTGATTGTATTTTCAATATTTTTCAATCGAACTTATATAATCAGAAAATAGCAGAAGTGGGAAGAATTTCCAGTACCTCTGAGTCTTCTCCTGTTTTACCCTGTAGCCGCATGTCAAATGCACAGTTGCAGTGATTCCCCCCTCCCAGTGCTGTTCAAGCAATGGTCAGAAAGCTCTGAGTAATATTTTGAGAGTCATGAAAAACAAATAAATGGGAAAGAAAGCTGCAGGACTAGTAAAAAGATCACCTTGAGATTTTCCTGCAGGAATTATCTACAAATGAACCATAGAGTTCTTAAGAAAGTTTGGGGTATGGAAGAGATTTTAGCAAGTGAAGAAAGAACTTTTGTGAAGTGAAGAAAGCTCAGTGACAGAAGCAACACCTACAGGCAGTGAGAGCAAAAAGACAGTGAGTCAATATGTGTGAAAAGAACAGTGTCAGAGAGTAAAACAGCTGAAGAAAAAGTGATAAAGAAAAAAAGAATAACAGGAACAGGAATAAAATTTGATCGGAGAATCTAGTTTTACTATGGATGATTTATTTATGTGGAATCTTCCTAACAAGTAGTGAAAGATTACTCCAGGCTGGCTAAACCTTCTTAGACAAAATAGTCCTGAGAAGCAGACTGAATAGGAGATTCATTTTGGACTTTTACTGAATATAATCATAGAAATAGTACTGAATTCTTATCCTCAGAAGTAAATGGTCTTTTTTTTTTTTTTTTTTTTTTTTCCACATCATTTACCATCTTATGGACTATCATTCAGCACACTGTTTCTTGAGGTTCATTCAAAAGGAGAAAGTTGGGGTTTTTTATTATTTCCAGTGTATTGTAGGAAAATTCTGGTAAAATTCATGTTTGCTGAGAAGTCTTCAAGTCAGTCTGCCTTGGTTTGTGGTGCTTCTAGCATGGGTGCATGGGATAGTAATACCCAATAGCATAGATATTGTTAGGTGAGGGCATGAGGAATTAAAATATATCTCAAGAACTTAAATGCTGAGCAAGAAACAACACACATAATTTCCTAAACACAGAAATAGAGATAGGTCATTTGCATCCACAAAGGGAATGAAAGAGGTCTCTCAAGGAGGATGGCTCTCTCCAGAGAGGAACAAAAAAAAAAAAAACCTGGACCATCAGCAAAAGCCACAGGGAGAAAGGGGCAACAACAAATCTTAAAGAAAAATTACAAAAGGTAGGAACAACTACAACAAAGCCCCAGATCTGGTGGCTCCAGGAATTGACAAACTTTTTTCATTGAAATCTAACCTCAAGGCAGAACATGAAAAATTGGAAAAAGCATTAATGGCAAGAAAACTGAGAGCTGACATCTGCCATAGCTAAAGAAAAAAATGAAATCAAATCACTTTGAAATACTCAGTGAATTTAAGAGCAACGGAAAAAAACCTGCAATAAATCTTAACAGGATACACAAAATAGAAGCTTAGAGAACACAGTTCTTTAATGTTCTAGCATTTTTAGTGTTCATTTTTAAATGCTCAAACGTATTAAACATTTTATGATACAGTTAAAGGCCCAATCTCTGTCCTGAAGAATTAAATTTAGATTTAAAACACAGCTTAGAACAAAAGTATTTCATAAAAAGAACTGGAATTGGTAATATCAGGCTACAGTGTTCAGGAGATTGCTTGTTAAGCTTATGTGTGTCTCAGTGGTTTGTGAATTCCATGATTCATGTTGGAAAGAGCATGTCAGAGATTAATTTTTAAAAAAGATTTTAAAAAGGAGAAGCTAATGGGATAAAAGAGAGAAAACAAAATAGACCCTAAATTTCAAAAAATAATCAGAGACTGTTACTTCTAAATAATCAGCTTGGTGGAAACTTCAGGAGCCCATTACTATAAAGAAAAAAGAATCATAAATAAAGATTAAAGCTTAATCTACCTTCTAGGTTGGTGATAGCAGGGAAGAGGTTTACTTCACAGTTTTTATGATGAGATGATAGGTTTTTTACAGCTTTGTTAGAGCTACCTTCTACCAAAAGACCTAGTTCCTGTCCTGAGAACCTGAGTAATTGTTTGACCTAATATTTCCTTACTTCACTCTGGCAGAAAAAGAAAATAAATCTGAAAAAAAAAAAAAATACTGTTTGGGGGTTATTATTATAACTAAACTAATATACATTTAGTGATCTGAAAGGTTAATATTTTTCCAGCATGTATCTTCTTTTAGCACAATAACATGTTGCTACTATCATCTCCACATATTAAATTTACCTCAATTCTCTGTGTCACCGATATAGTCGGAAAAAATCACCATTCAAGACAGATAAATGGAAAGGATCTTATTCAAGTAGCACATGTAGACCACCACATAGTTTGCTGTTATCCAAATGCCGAGACACAAAATGTGACACTGCTGTTTGATAAACTTTTTAAGCCAGTGAGCAAAACCTCATCCATTAAAGCCCTTCCCCTACTCTCTATGGATTGAGTTAACCACATATCTGGAAGCTGTTCCTGTGCTCTTTGTACCAGCTTTCCAGGCACAGGAGACGAGCCTCATCACTGGAGAGTCCTTTTTGCCTATTTCTTCCCTGTCATATAGTGCCCAGGACACCTGCCTGAGAGCCAGGAGGACCTGCAAATTCAGACGGGAACCCTGAGCGTCGCTTTCCCCCAGCTCAGAGGGGCCCTGTGGCCTCTGGGCAGAAGGGAAGGCATGGCTCCTGCCTCTGCAGCTCTGACCAGGGACCTTTGGAAGCCAACCTGGTCACTGCAGGGCTGGGGCAAGGACTACCAGGGGTCCCGCTCCCACCTGTGTGCTTGCTATCTCGCTCTCCCACGGACTTTCCCACCCTCCCAGCCTGCTGAAGAAGAGGGCTTTTGGAAAGCTGGATCTCTTCATAGCTCTTATTTACAGCCTGATTCCATGTGGAGTTGTACAGTGTCACAGGGGAGGTGGTAAATTGTGGGTGAGGCCTTGGTGAGAGGGGAAAACAGGAACTTCTTCAACTGGTCTCACTATCAGCAGAAATATAACAGGAAATTATATCTTAAAGGATGTTTAATGGATGTGAATCATGGCAGCAGAAGATGTCTGATTCTGGAGAAATTCCTACTGCCTGTCTTTGGCAGCACTCTGCTCTTGCTGTTAGGAACCCGCTTTCAGCCTCTTGACATGTGTTGCTGTTCTGGTTTCAGCTGAGAGGGTTGATTTTCTTCATAGTAGCTAGTATGGGGCTATGTTTTGGATTTGTGCTGGAAACAGTGTTCATAAGACAGAGATGTGTTTGTTCCATGGACCTGTTGTTGAGCAGTGCTTGCACAGAGCCAAGTCCTTCTCTACTTCTTGCACCGGAGACACAGACAGGACAAGTGACCCAAACTGACCAAAGGGATATTCCATACCATATGACATCATGCTCAGTTTATAAGGAGCTTGGGGAAGGCGGGGAGGGGGCGGGGAGGCAGCATTTGGAGTGATGGCGTTTGTCTTTCCAAGTAACCATTACGCGTGATGGAGCCCTGCTTTCCTNTGCTGGCTGGGGTAAAACCATGACAGTTGCATTGGGAATATCTAACTTCCACCGCACATGTTACCAGGCAGGAAGGCACCAGGCTCCTTTTGCAAATGTTGCCCAAGGATGATAAACTAATAACAAAAGGGGAGGACAGAGCAGGGAAGGGAACAGAGCAGTCATTTAGCACAAAATCAAGACACTAAGAACAAAATTATTCAAAGCTCCAAGGCATGTGAAGAAGAAAAAATTATTTAGTTGCCTACGGTCCAAGGCTAGGAGCCCAGTTAGTAAACAAGAATTGGAATGGCTCATTTATGAGCATGAATTTGTCCTCATTGGTATTACTGAGACTTGATAGGATGATCTGCATGACTGGAATGTTGAAATCACCGGTTGTAATCTATTTAGGAAAGATGACGCGGGGAGAAAGAGTGGAAAATGACACTTCATGTCAAAAATGGCACTACCACTTTCCAAGCGCTGACAGTGTAGAAGCGATCAGTATTGAAGGTTTATGGGTAAATATCTAACTGGCAAAGCGCTAAGTATCAGCTGGGATTTGCCACAAGTTACTCCATCGCAGCAGGAAGCCAGCTGGTCAGCTGAGTACCTGTCTACACTGCAGGAGGAGCAAGTGTCTGTGTTATCAGAGGGACTTCAGCCTGAGTGTCATATGCTCAGAAACCTCTGATGCCAATGTTAAAACTTTTCTAGAATTTCAATGAGTTATAGGTGAAAATTTCTAACATGTCACTAGGTAAAAAATCACGGTTACATTCCTGCAAATTCCTAGATTTGCTGTTTGCACAGAGAACAAAGTCCAGCCAGCGCTGTTTATGTATTGCTTGAAATGGGTTGATTTCAGAGAGTTGATAGCAATTAAGAACCAAATTAAGGGCGGGG